>JAUPMV010000011.1:10141492-10480957 GCA_030848855.1 Branchinecta sandiegonensis
AAGAAGAGGAAAATAGCGCAGTACAGACAAATAAAATGAAAAAATACACTGAGCTTCCAATAATGTGGTAGATGCACAAGATAATTAAAAAAGTAAACATTAAAAAAAAGGGACTAACGGATCTAAAAAATCGTCTCCTAGACGGAATGCGGAGAAATGGCCAAGGGCAGAAACGTGAAGGTCCTGGGCGATTGAAGATAACTTTGTACAAGGGTCAGAGGGCATAACATTAAACCCTAACACCATGAGATAAAACCAAATTGTTTTATAACGAATATAGTACAAATTGTTAAGCTGCAATTCATTGCACCCCGGAGAATATAGAATATAGTGGAATTAAAACAAGTAGAAAAAACACCTTTAGATTTAGGTACCTTATTTGGAGAGAACGGTACAAACTGTAGGGCATAAACTTCTTCCTACTGGACCGAGTTAGAACAGTCATGATCAGTTGTCAAGCACAAGAAAACAGTCGACTAGTTTCCATGGCGTGACGGAATGTGATGCTTTATTAAGTTGCCACCTGACCAAAATTGTAAGTTAATCCTTAAAGGACTAATGACATCATCTTTCCGCCCTAACGGTAAAAAGTATAGCATAATGTACTAGGGCTCTGTGACAGGAACTTGGATTTATCGTTACCCTAAATGGATGAAACTGATAATATCTGTGTTTTAGCATAGTGTTTATGGCAAGGTATCAAGCGTTGGCGACCACGATCCCGGTGATTCAGTCCATTCGCCGATCCACTGGCTTGTAAAAACAAACAAGACCAAGGTTCCGATGGGATTTCGAAACGAAACATTTATTCGGGGATATACAATTGGGGGTGAAGATTTCCGGTCTTTGGCAGATCCACCCAGCTTGTGGTCAGATTACGACCGGAATGCCACTGCTAGTCGAAAACCATAGAATATTCTGATCGCATGTTCTTTCTCTACATATAAAACACTTTACAAGTTTGATAGGAGGATCTTGCTCTTTCCCAAATTTCCGGTTTGTGTACGATTTTGATCCTACCATTGAATCGGGATGAAACAGAGCATATAGATGGGTTCAGTTTTATTATCTTTACACCAACAGGAACAACCTGACAGAGAGACTTATTAGAACTATGTATGGAGAGTGAAAGTGGTTTTCCGCGAATGACGGCCAAACGAACGGTTCACTGATAAAACTGTACGAACAAATATGGATTTAATCATACTCTTTATTCTTTTTTATTCTTTTTTCATCTTTTACCATACTCCGTCTTTACTTAGACGGGTTATAAATAATATTTAATTTAATTTAATTTAATACATACTTGCATCCAACTTAAAGCTCCAATCGACTTTTCAATACTGTCGAATTTCAGGGTTTTGCCGGATTCCGGACATATTCCTTGTAAGGTGAAGTTAGACATAATTTTAGCATAGCCCCGAAATCTGAATTTTTTTTACTCATACCAAGTTTCCAGTTTCGGCTGAATTTCGCGCGAACTGCTTGTCCACCAAGCAAATAAAGTTCAAAAATGGACTCAGCTCGTCTCCATACCCTACATCGAAACTCTAGTTGACTTTAAAAATAAATTTTACTTCAACGAAATTTCCGGTTTTGGCGAACTACTTGTCAGGCAAAAAAGAGCTAAAGAATGGATTCAGCATGTCTCCTTGCGCCTATACCGAATCTCTTTTTGACTTTAGATAGAAGCTTTTACCTTTACCAAATTTCCGGTTCGGACCGGATTTCGGGTGAAATCCTTGACTGGCAATAAAATTAATTTCAGATATGGATTCAGCATCCACATGCCCCCCACCCCCTACATACAGGACTACAGAACCCGTTGAAGCATTTGACCCTACACCCCAAGAGATGCTCAAACCAAGTCTGACCAAAAACTCTCAAACCGTCAACAACAATCGTGCCAACAGACGGACTGACGAACTAATCAGCATAAAGGCAAACGTCCAGCAAGCCGAAATGAAAATTAAGTAAAGTGCTCTTGGTAAACTGCGATAAAAAAATACAACCATTTGATCTCTGTACTGTTTTCTCAAGAAGTTATTGCATACTTTCGGGACCGGCATGACGGCGCGCTTTCCTGCCATCATCGGACAATCATTCACGGAAGTCATTGTAGTCGGTAAATCGCGTTTTCATAATCTCCGAATCTGTTTGAACCAATTTCGTTTTAATTCGTCCAGTCATCTTGGATCGATTAAAACCGTACCGGTCTGCATCCATGATAGAAGATCAGTGGGTATTGTGCTCTCTGAAAGCCATTACCGACCTCACGAAGAATATCATTCAGATGTGCTCGTAAAATATTAGCGTACAGAAAACGTCCGATCGTAAGTGTGCCGAAGCATCCCAGTAAATCCACACCTCAGATGGCGATACTAGTTGTATACGCCCTTCATAAAATTCCTTCCGGATTAATTCTTTTTTTGCAGCTAGATGGAATGGTATAAAAGTAAACAACGACACATTATTTCTTGGTATAGACTGAACCAAGTCTGATTGGCCATTTTCAATTCCTCTTAGGCTTGGCCATGTTTGAACTCTTTAAAGTAATGTGTGCTCTACCCAACTCGGTTCTGTCGAACTTCATCAAGTTTGTAAATTCTGGCTTCCGACTTCAATGCCGACTGCTGGCTGACTTTTCCACGGGGCTAATGCGCGGCTCGGTATTAACCGAAAGCTTAATAGTTTATTCCCCCTTCAGATGACTTTATACCAAGATCTAACGTGTGATTGTTATTGTTTCTTTAGTGTATCTGGCAGCAATCCGTCCTTGCATTCTATGAAGGGCGTCTACTCTTGATAACTAACTCTCCTTGCCGATGCAAAATCGCCGGGTACCTAGCGGAAGAGCCGGAAGCGGTATCACATCTACTGCCAATGATCACCGTGATTGGTTGACACACGATTTGAGTTGTTGAGGTTGAGTCGTTAGTGAGACGTTTACTCGTTCTTCGTTAGGATCACTGGCGTGTTTTGGACTTAGTCATATAGAGTATTGACCACTTGCCAGGGGTGCTCGTTTCTCGATGTAGATTGCCTTTCTTCCCTACCAGGGCGATACAAGTTACAAGGCGTTTTTTCGCGGCACAGTTGTGGGCCACACATTTCTGAGTGTTTGTCGCGGAAACACGAGTCAGCCACGAATTGAAACTCACGGAAACGCCATTTTGACTATTTTGGGGGCGCTAATCTAAGGCTTAAGGCTTTCGTCATTACCATTCTGTGCAAAAAGGATGCTCAGTTTAAAGTCTAGAGGATGTTCCCTATCCTTATAAGCTGACAGTTCTTGTTTCAAATCTTTCAAAGGGCTGGAACAAAGTCATTGGAGTAAGAAATACTTTTCGCCTTTCATCCTTGTTTGAACCAATGAGAAGTAGCCTTTTCATCCTTAGGTGAGACCACTTGTGGGGGAACCTGACTTGGCGTTATTTTTCTGCTTCTATACGGACAATAAACTGTTCACCATCATCCTTTTCACGAAGTCGGTGCGACGACAAAGAAGTCGACTAATAACAATGATTCTTATCGGAAGCTGTTCGTTGACAATAGTGGGATCTATTATTATTAATTGCTTTAGTCTTAGCCACTTTGCCGCCGATCAGAGATTTAGAGATCCGAATATGATGAGTCGTGAGGATTGGGTAGATCGTGAGTCGTGACTTTAAAACTGCGTGGAGTCGTTTCGTCCTGACTAGAAATTTAGAAGGCTGGAGAAATTTAGACTCCATGTCTGAATCCTCTCAAGTAAGGCAACGGTTTCTAGTGTAAATTAAAGTTTCAGAGGTCAACCGAAGAAATCAGGCGAGACTTCAGCTCAATAATCTGATTATGGTGATAGGCAGCCCGGCATTTAGCCTTTAAAGCTTCTATAGGCACTTTACTTACTTCATCTTCCCGCAGAACCAATATGTAGCCAAAATTCGAAAGAGAAAAAAAATCGGTAGTGGCAATACTTTATTGATCGAAACGTCTGGAGGTGTCGATAGTGACCTCAGCAGGCATACCGTCGGGCATACTTCAGGAGGGTTTTCGTGAGATCTCGGAATCACTTTCCGGCGAGCGAAGCGCATCGCGTTAACTGTGGGAAAGCCCTTCCTGGAATAACTTTCCACTTTCCCGCTGGACTAATCGCGAAAACGCCTGGAAAGTTGATATCGCCGGGAAAACATTGAATTACAAACTATTAACGGTTCTTTGATTCTTTTACATTCCATCGAAGTCACCCTAATAACGCTTGCCATTTTTCTTTATTTATTAGTGATACTTGCACTGTTTTTTCTCCACACCTTTGAAATTCTCGCCGAAACATTCAACTATCCGCAGAGCTTTCCACTAACCTCGTGGAATCACTTTCTGGGAAAGATGCCTCGGTTTCCAAAGCGCGAAAACCGGTTGGGAAAGTTCGGCAACTTTCCGAAGTAGCGCCAAAACCACTGGAAAGTGATTCCGACTTTGCTTTCCAGTTCGCGAAAACCCTACTCTCTCCGATCGATGTATTTGCTTTGGTTCCTGATTGATTGATTGTTCGGAAGGATCGGGAAAGACGAAAAATTTGGTGGGCCATGTCAGGTCTTTTTCGGATTTTTGTTGTCTATAGAAGAATAAAAAGGCACGCAACAGAAATAATCGAGTCGTTTCTAGCCGGAGTCAAGAGATTTTTTTGTTTTTACTGTGACTTTTGTGAGTACTGTACGAATAAGTAGAACGAATCCATCTATCTTCTCCGTTTTACTGGCAAGTATTACTACAGGAATCTGGTGTAAACCGGCTGTGTAAATATGCTGAATCGTTTTGAGCTTTAGTTTTTTGCCGGACAAGTAGTACATCCGGAATCCGGCCGAAACCGGATATTTGTCTGAAGTAAGGCAGGGAGTTTCGATAAATTTCGTCAAGGTAGATTTGACGTACAGGGGTTAAACACACATTCAAACAATGTTTACAACGGGTACGTCAGCTACGATTCTTCATCAGCGATATTTCGGCCCTTTTTGGCAAGGGTCCTCGTCAGGCTGTCAATCCTCTGGTTCAACTTCGGGGAAGTGGATCGCCCCAATCGTGCAGCAAAAACAGCAGCCGTGTCAAAAATTAAATCTCAGGACTAGTTTTTTCATTATAGTGCTATTTGAAGAGAACTTACTTTAATAAGATATTTATAGTCGGTAGAAGCTTCAGTTATTTATTACAGGTTTGTTATTCGTAATCTTAAAGCGTAGCCTAAGCATCTGGTCTAGGGGTCGACGTTATATCATTTGTCGGGTTGTGGCAAAGATCCGGAATCTGATCCGATGGCCTGAATTCTGAAGCCCGCTAAATATTATTGTCTGGGATCCCAGCGGAACTTCTGGTCTTCGTTTTAGCGAGGGGTTACTCTCTAGGTAGGCACCATTGTACTAGCCTCCGTGTGCACTGGATGGGCGCTGTGGGCACCGGGTACTTACTGTACACCCATTTCGGGAGTGATTAACCCCTAAGATTTTGGATGAAAATATTTTGCCTACCCACCTAACCTGTGTCCGTGGCTTAAAGATTGCAAATTTGAAGCGTGGCTGTCAGCTACCTCGTTCAGAAGTTTTTATTAATGGTAATGCACGTAGGCTGCCGAATTTCAGCATCCACGGAAGCCCTGTTGGCAGCCTGACCTCCACCTATTATGGAAATATGCATAAATGTCAAGTAGCGAGATCGTGGTATCGACACGCATGCAAGACGGATACCCTGTGATCAGTACGGGCTCTTTCTGACAGTATCCTATTACAAGCGGAGGCTTGATCGTGGGAAAGATGCTTAGAGGCCTAGTAATTAAACTGTTTGCTGATCTGGTCATCAGATTTCGTCAGCGCATGTAATTACTAATATGATTTTGCAATAAATCTGCCGAAAATCACGCAACGCCACTTGACCTCAAGGGGATGATGAGTCCGCAGACAGAGTTCTCACCCACATATCGACATGTCGAAAACTCATAGGGGTATTCTTTTCTAAGACCACAAAATGGTTGAGTGGGAATAGTTTTAATTTATTTGGTAATGTTAATTCACTGCTTTTGGTTCTTGACAGTTGTAATAGTTTTTTTTTATAGTTTTACATATCCTAGGTAAACCATGAGAGGCTTATCAGCTTCCAACATAGATTACATTTTTATTCGCGAAATAAGAAAATAGGTTTACTTATTGTTAATATGATTTGTTATTTTAATTTCAGAATATTTCTTACAGATCGCCGACCCTCTTCTCGGATAAATTTCGGACAAGAATGGTCTGATTTCTATCCTGGTTTTCCTGTACAGTCAACAGCAACATAAATTTACCCCTTCCTACTCCTGGCCTACACTGTAAAAAAAACCTTGCAGTATTGCTACTGGGAAATTTTGGGAAAACGATAAATGGGACAATGATGATACCTATACAAAAATAGGTTTACTTATTGTTAACATGATTTGTTATTTTAATTTCAGAATATTTCTTACAGATCGCCGACCCTCTTCTCGGATCAATTTCGGACAAAAATGATCTGATTTCTATCCTGGTTTTCCTGTACAGTCAACAGCAACATAAATTTACCCCTTCCTACTCCTAGCCTACACTGTAAAAAAACCCTTGCAGTATTGCTACTGGAAAATTTGTCTCTAAAAAGATAATGTTATCTCTAATTCGGATTAATTTTTTCTCAGTAGAGATAAGATTAATCCCAGTAGCAAATACTGCAGTTAACTTTAATACTTATTCGGAGAAACTTTTTACAGTGTACCTAACCTTGTGTGTAATCTAAAATTTCGAGTGTCCGATTTAACTTGTGTGGAAAAACCTTGTAACAGAAACACTCAATGGAGTAGCCTACTTTTCAGCGACTAAACAATGGAGTTGGTATTCCCTAAAAAAAATGATTACAGGTTGTTTCTGTAGGGTTCTAGAGAAAAATACAGCTTTGAAAAAGGAAAGATCATGCACGATGAAATTACATGATTCTTTGGTGGTAATTGAGACGGACAGCGATGGGAGTAAAGGCTGAAAAGGGGGCTAAAGTTTGTCTAGACCATTGTCGCAGGCGGTCGTTGCTAAAAGAACTAAACAGTAGTAATGTCAGGCCCATGGTGCCAAAATAGTATGCCGCCAAAAAACAGTTTATGTAGTAAATAATATGGCCCAAGCTAGGTTTGCTCAGACGGGTTTGCAGGGGACCAGTCAGGGACTTTACATTATAGAACAGCTAAGTCTGAGCTTGTCGGCCTCAAATGTCAAGATTAAGAGAGCCAGTTAGACCCTAGTCACGATAATTACGAAAATGGGGCAGTAAATGAGCCTACATTAATTAACTCCTTTTACTAGGGACTACACTGTCCGAAGTTTCATAACAGATAACACGAGGATGCGCGGTTTCAACAGATAATGCGTAGCAGATAACACTTGACTGTTATATGTTGTGTTTCAAACTGTTATGCATAATAAGCGTTACCATCAGGAAGAACCGAAAAACCGCCAAAAAGAATCTGACGAGTTTTCCGACAACATGACGATAAGGAATAAAGTCAGTAGATACTTCTTTGGCCGTTCTTAACAAAGCTTGTTATGCATAACATTTCATGCATAACTTTTTCAAACACAACATATAACATCCGAAGTGTTATCTGTTACGCATAGTCTGTTGAAACCACGCAACCTCGTGTTATCTGTTATGAAACTACTTACAGAGGAGGTTTGCTCAGCCGGGTTCGCAGGGGACCAGTCAGGGACTTTACATTATAAGTCTGAGCTTGTCGGCCTCAAACGTCAAGATTAAGATAGCCTGCAGTAAGACCCTAGTCACGATAATTACGACAATGAGGCAGTAAATGAACCTAAATTAAATCACACATTAACTCCTATTACTAGGGACTATAGTTGGTTTATGGTTTACTATGGCTTACTCGATGGTTTACTATAGTTGTATGCTCAGATAAAATATCGAAGACAGTGCGAGGATCACGATTGTGTGTCCTTGAATATGTGTGTGTGTCTGTAATAGGTGAGTTCCTTTTAAGATGGTTGCGTCTGTTTGATCAATCGTAGGGGTCCATTAACCATTGATACCTATTCCTTTTGGTCGTGGAGGTGGAGGCTACAGGTCTAATAATAATAATAATAATTATTTATTTTTAACCCACAAATCGTACAAGCTAAAGACAGAGAAATTTGATCATAGCCGCAATTTTTTTTTCATTTACCAGCGTGCGTACATTCGTATTTTATGGGTTATTTAATAACCGAAAGCACGAATTAGTCTCATTTATAACCTGTCAAAGATGCAAGACATGAGACGGAGTTATTGAGAAAGACGAAAGAAAAACAGGAACGACAACAACAGCAAGTCAAATGATCCAAATCAAATAACCAAGAGAGACGATTTTAAAAGAACACATCCTTCCACTATTCTCACCTTTCCGCGAGGGAAAGTTCCGCCCGGCGCAAGTGGACGCGAGACAACGCGCTGAGTTTGTTTTGCAAGCTTTATCAGTTGTTGCGAAGAACAAGAGCTGAAAGCTCATATGGCACTTGTACTCAGATACGGTTTGCAGTTGTCAAGGCTGCATCTCTCTCCCGATGTTAATTTCATCAGAAAATCGGCATCTACCGAATCTGAAATGGTTTTTCCACTCACTGATAACTGTTTCTCCCACAACGATGATCGGATTGGAGGAGGGACTATTTTTAAGCCAATCTGACAGAGTCCCTAACACGCCTGCCAAGTTTCACGGTCATAGCACAGACTGACAAGTTTCATGGATAGCACATTTGGAAGTACCCCAGCTCGTGATCACCAGAATTGTGGAAAACCCTCTCAAACTCCCCCAACTGTGACAAAATCCGGTCCTGTTTTGTCAGTATTGTCTCGTATTGTCTCTACGACTTATGCTTGTTCTTTCCTCCAAGTCCCATCCCGATCTCTTGACTCTAAGCGTTTCACGAGATTTCTTGCACCCGCCTTCAGTCCACCCCCCCCCCCCCCCCCATTATTGGATTCGTTCTGAACTTGAAATTGATCATCTGAGTCAGTTCTTAATGACACTTGTCAAGTTTCATTCACGTCCGATCACCCGTTCTAAAGTTATGCATGTAACTAGATGCTGGATTCCCCATTCCTCCACTCCCCCAGCATCACCGTATCGGGGAAGGAACTATTTTCAAGTCGACCTAGGAGAGTACCTAATATGTCTGCCAAATTTCATGGTCATAGTACATCTGGAAGTATCCTAACTCGTGATCACCGCGGAAATCCAAGAAACCCCTCCGACACCCTCCACTGCGACACGATCCGGTCCTATTTTGTCAATAAACTATCTAGGGTTACTGCTCGTTCTTCCCTCCAAGTTCCATCCCGATCCCTCGACCCTAAGTGTTTCAAAAGATTTCCGGTCCCCCCTCTACCCCCACCCCCATTTATCGGATTCGCGCAAGATTTGAAATTGAAAATCTGAGACGCTTGTTCTTCACACTTGTCAAGTTTCATGCATGTCCGATTACCCGTTCCAAAGTTATGTATGATTCTAGTTTCCGGATTCCCCATCCCTCCTCTCCCCCCGCGATGGCTGGATCGGGGAAGTGTATATCTCCAACTTAACCTGGTCGGTTCCCTCATATGCCTTCCAAGTTTTATTGTCCTAGCTGATGTGGAAGCGTTTCAGGAATTTTCCGGTGCCCCCCTCCAGCCCCCCCCCCCCCAGGTATCGAATCTGGTCCGGAAACTGAATATCCGAAACACTTGTTCTTGACACATGTCAAGTTTCACGCCTGTCCGATTACCCACTCCAAAGTTATGCATGTTAATAGTTTCAGGATTTCCAATCCATCCACTTCCCCCACTACGATCGGATCTGGAAATTCGGATTGGGGAAGTGATTATTTGTAACTTAATCTGGTCAGGTCCCTGATATGGTTGCAAAGTTTCATCGTCCTAGCTTGTGTGGAAGTCCCTAATCTATATCAACCCCTACTAAGGTTCAACAACATATTATGCCAACCCCTTCGACCTTCGATAGCTCTAGCTATCGAATGACTCATCCACTAAGAATGACTCATCCACGAACAGAGCTATACTAGTGTGAAGAAAGAATGACTCATCCACGAGCAGAGCTATACTTGTGTGAAGAAAGGGGTAGGGGTTTGACAAAAACTAGAAAAAGCGTTTCAAGAGATTTCGGGTGTCCCCCTCCAGCCCCCCCCTCCCCCAGATATCGGATCCGATTCGAATTTAACGATGAACATCCAAGACACTTGTTCTTTATACCTATCAAGTATAATGCACGCCCGATTATCCGTTCCAAAGTTATGAATTTTACTAATTTCCGGATTCCCCATCTGGTCGGATCGGGGAAGTGATTATTTCCAAGTTAATCCGGGAGGGTCCCTGATATGCGTGCCAAGTTTTATCGTCCTAGGTCATGTGGAAGTGCCCAAACTAGCAAAATGCGGACAGACCGACAGACCGGCAGACCGACAGACAGACATTACGATCGCTATATGGCACTTGAGTAAGCTCAAGTGCCATAAAATACAATCAAAGAGAAAGGTTGGAAAAATGGTTACAAGTTGAGAGTTGCAAAATTTGTGATGGGACCAATCACTGATACTGAATTTGGGTCCTGTTTTGTCAGTATTGTCTCTTATTGTATCTACGGCTTAAGTCCAATCCCGATCTCTCGACTCTAAGCGTTTCACGATATTTCTTACCCCCCCTCCAGCTCCCCCCCCCCCCAGTTATTGGATTCGTTCCGAACTTGACATTGATCATCTGAGACACTTGTTCTTAAAACTTGTCAAGTTTCATTCACGTCCGATCACCGGTTCTAAAGTATGCATGTCACTAGATGCTGGATTTCCCATCCCTCCACTCCTCCCAACATCACCGTATCGGGGAAGGAACTATTTTCAAGTCGACCTAGGAGAGTACCTAATATGTCTGCCAAATTTCATGGTCATAGTACATCTGGAAGTATCCTAACTCGTGATCACAGCGGAAATCCAAGAAACCCCTCCGACACCCTCCACTGCGATACGATCCGGTCCTATTTTGCTAATCTGGTCGGTTCCCTGATATGCCTGCCAAGTTTCATTGTCCTAGCTTATGTGGAAGTGTTTCAGAACATTAGTTTAAGTTTAGTTAGCATCTGAGCAAAATAGCTCTAGTTATTTTGCTATGGTTAGCATTTAGCATGGGGTCAGACCACTTAGTCTGACTTTAATCTTTAAACCGTATCTCTTCCCGCATTCGCTTCTAAATAATCAAGTCGTAGCGCAGTGGTAGAACACTGGACCTTTGCCACAGAGCTTCACGGATCGATACCGCATTTGGGCATCGCTCTTTTTGCCAGCTCCCCTTTTGCTACCGTTATTCCTACCTAGTTTCCGGACTCCTGACCCCGGTGAAAGTGGGATTGGGAAGTGATTATTTGTAAGCTAATCTGGTCGGGTCCCTGATATGCCTGCGAAGTTTCATCGTCCTAGCTTGTGTGGAAGTCCTTAATCTATATCAACCCCTACTAAGGTTCAACACCATATTATACCAACCCTTTCGACCTTCGATTGCTCTAGCTCTATCCGAACGAATTTAAGCGAAGAATGACTCATCCACGAGCAGAGCCATGTTAGTGTGAAGAAATAATGACTAATCCACGCGCAGAGTTATACAAGTGTGAAGAAAGGGGTAGGGGTTTGACAAAAACTAGAAAAAGTGTTTCAAGAGATTTCGGGTGTCCCCTCCAGCCCCCCCCCCCCAGTTATTGGATCCGATCCGAATTTGACAAAGTTTAATGCACGTCCGACTATTCGTTCGAAAGTTATGAATGTTACTAATTTCCGGATTCCCCATCTTGCCACTCCCCCATTGATGGTCGGATCGGGGAATTGATTATTTCCAAGTTAATCCGGTTGGGTCCCTGATATGCGAGCCAAGTTTTATCGTCCTAGGTCCTGTGGAAGTGCCCAAACTAGCAAAAGGCGGACAGACCGACAGACAGACAGACATTACGATCGCTATATGGCACTTGAGTAAGCTCAAGTGCCATAAAAACGGTTTGAACGAGGATCGACGTCTAAAACTTATTGATTTGCAGGACAAATAACCTAAATGTGAGCAGGGGTTCCCAAGGACGGCTGAAGCAAGCAGTCAAAGAGATTACGTAGAAAGTGATTGTCAGAGGCAAAAGCGGGGGGGAAACACTGTTACTATAATCGTTGGGTTTGGAAAAAAATAGATCATATTGTGATTCGGCAAAATCTCTGAAAAAATGGTGGGCGTGGCCCTTCCATAAAAAAAAGTGCTGTAAGCATAAACCTGCTCTTTAAGCCAAGAGCAGACCTTCCCGGAGCTTTCAGGAAGTGATACACAGATGATATACACACAGGGCCGTATCCAGGGGGGGGGATAGGGGGTTGAAAGCCCCCCCCCCCGAAATATACAAAAATAATAATTTTTAGAGGCTTTTCCCTCTAATCTATGTCTTTTTTGTCCGACCCGCGGACACCCCCCACCCCCCGAAATAAATTCCTGGATACGGGTCTGTATACAGATCCGGCTAAAACCGGAAAGTTTGTTAAAAGTAAAGTTTTATCTGAAGTTGATTAGATATCCGATTTAGGGGTAAGGAGACATGCTGAATCCGAATATGAAAATGATTTTCTCGTCGGACAAGTAGATCGGCCGGAATCCTGCCAAAACCGGTTTGTGTTGTTTTTTACTGGGGTAACTGGCACCAGTTTATTCATATACATATATATGTAGAAAGAAACAAAAATAGTCTTCTGACTACTTCTCGTTTGAGGGTTGGGAAAGAGATATGGGCTAGAAGGGGTGAGGCAAGACCGAAGGAAGAGCAGGCTTGAGGGTTGCCCCAATCCTTCTACTGACCAACGATCGGAGAGGTGGGAATAAATTACTCTTCTCCCCGAGGGGGTCAGCCCGCAGCTGTTCCACAACCGGAACGAAAGAAGACTCAAGCAACAAGCAGGATTGTAATCACGACGTAGTAGTATAAAAAAGGGATAAAATATGGAAAAAAAGAAATATAGCGCAGCAACTGATATCTCCTGTTGAGGGCCGTCAGTCCAAAATACCCGCTTGAGGGTTGCCCCAGTCCTTCTTTGCTGACCGACGATAGAGAGGTGATAACAAATTATTATGTCCGCCAGGGTGTTGTAGCAATTCCCAAAATTCTTCTCGACGATGTCAGGAAGCATATTAATTGTAACCCACAAAATGAAGAAAGATTATAAACAGGAAAAACATGTGATACATCTAATATCAGTCAGAAAAGTGTAATCAGTCGGTATGCGGCGACAGACGTCAACTGGAGTTCTGACGGAAACCAACGTGTAAACATCAGTGGCTCCATAAGATCTATTATGGGTTCTCTGTGTGTGCCAGTTACTGTGTATCACTTTGTCACATAACCATTCCTTTTCCGCCTCTGGGCAAAAACTGCCTTCTAAGCTCATTTTTATCAATCAATCAATTTATTAATCCGTGACATTATACACCAGATATCAAAATTACACTAATACAGGACTATTCTTTACTAAATATATACAATCAATTCTTCCATTGGGTGGCCCGGGGCGAAAGCACAGTCGACGGAAAAGGCGGTAGAAATGGCTAGAACGGCATTCTGAATTCTCAAGAATTGCCTTTAAAAGTGGATTTTCGGAACCTTCTAACCTTGCAACAAAACAAACTAGTGCTTTCCGTCTCATAACGTCAAAGGATTCAATTTCGTTTTCTAAAAGCATTTGACTAGCAGAGTACCTATCGTCGATTGTATGGAAGTAAATGACGCAGTGCATTGTTAAAACAAACTTTTGGTTTACGCATCGTCGTCTCAAGATAGTTATCAAAAAGCGGGAGACAATATAGTTGCGTGCATTAAGTCTTTAAATGAAAGAATTCTCACCAACGCAGTACAAAATTTAAAGTTACGAACTAAGTGGTTCGCAGGCGCACAAAGACCCCGATACTGACTCGAAATTGCCGAATGGTCATACAGGTCATCGTCTAAAGAATAACCTAAGTACTTCACTTTATGTACTCTCTTTAAAACAAAATCACAGTCAAATAGCCGGAAATATCAGTGATTTGAAATGTTTTCCAAAAGTTTCAGTATTTATCTATTACTTTTACATTGTTCAACTATTGGGAGGATTAATGGTGATCTTTAGGTCTTGCAGTGGGGTCTTCGCAGGGTATAGGACTAAAGATTGACAACCCCTCAGTCATTCCTAATGATGCGACCTTTCACGCTGTGCTCAACTGCTCATCTACAGGGACCTCCCGTCCGCGGGCACCATACAGCGCACGAGATTCCTAGCTCATAAAGACTCATTAGAGATCATTAATGAACAACTCGCTCAGACTCTTTGTACCATCTTAGTCCTAAGTTACGACACTACTTAACCAAATTCATACGGCTCAGACTCGTCGGGTTGCTGTTTGCGTAATTAACTGGTAATATTTTGACTTGAAAAGGTAGTATTTGGCGGTAGCCTGCTGGTAGCAGAAGCCGCTACCGTAAGGGCATCCTGTAAAAGAGAACATGTTGTGAATATTTATACCGTAGACGTAATTGCAATTTATGGCTACTAAATGCCCTGAGAAAATGCTCCATGTACCGAGCGTTCACGACTTATCATCGGGCTCAGTACTTACTAATTATTCGTAAGTCATAATGAACCAACTCAGCGCCCTCTAATTTAAATAAGAAATGACCCAGTTGTTGCAGAAAGCACTGACCGCTTCGCAACTGCACTGTTAGGTATAATTGTACACCGGTGTACCGAAAGAACAAAGTGGCCGCTTGTATGCCAATGCTGCACGGTGGCTTCTTTGACCTTCACATGTATTTGGAACACCGGCAGTTTGTTCTGTTCGAAGAGATCTTGCAAGTATGAAGACAATTTGCTCTCCACCATCCTCTCTCTTTGTTTAGTGAACGAAGGGCACATCTGATCAGTTTTTGGGATCCCAAAACGTAAGTGGAGGGATACCTATGACATCGCAAAAGTTGTCCATCTGTCCGTCCGTCCGTCTGTCAGCACGATAACTCTCGAAGGGAATGAGATATTTTGATGAAATTTGGTGTGAGGACTCTTCGAGTCAAGGGAAAGGTCGAGTTCGTAGATGGGCCCGATAGCTGAATATTTAGGGGAGGGGGAGGGGTTTCAAATTAAGGGGCGAAATTTTATTTATTTAAAGCTAATGAGATAGTTGATTACGGGGTAAGACGACATGCTGAACAAGAATATGAAAACCATTTTCTCGCCGGACAAGTAGTTCACCCGGAATCCGGCTAAAACCGGAAAGTTTGTTAAAAGTAAAAGTTTTATCTGAAGTTGATTAGATATCCGATTTAGGGGTAAGGAGACATGCTGAATCCGAATATGGAAATGATTTTCTCGTCGGACAAGTAGATCGGCCGGAATCCGGCCAAAACCGGAAATTTTGTCAAAATAAAAGATTAATCTGAAGTTGATTATAGGTTCGATTTCAGGATAGTGAAACATGCTGAATCCGAATATGAAAATTATTCTGTCACCGGACAAGTAGATTGCCCGGAATCCTGCCATAACCGGAAAACCTGTTAAAAGTAAAAGTTTTGTATGAGTTTCATTAGGTGTTCGATTTACGGGTAAGAAGGCATGCTGAATCCCTGTATGACAATCATTTTATATCTGTACACATTTCACCACGAATCCTGCTGAAGTCAGAAAATTTGTTCAAGTTGAAGTTTTATGTGAAGTTGATTATGGAGATATGGATGGTATGGAGATACGCTGAATCTGTTTTTGAACTTCAATTTTTCAAGTAGTTAGCCCGGAATCCGGGTGAAACCGGAAATTTGGCAGAAGTAAGGCAGGAACTTTCGTCAAAGTAGACATCACGCAGGTTATAGGGGTAAATTCACATGCTGAATCCATATTTGAACTTCGTCTTCTCCGATGATTAACATTGGACCGCTACAAGACCCGATTGTCTGTAAATATTAAATTTTGGGATCCCATCGAAACCTTTGGTCTTGTTGTAGTTGTTTCGTTATATGCTTAACCTCCCAACTCTCTCAAATCTTGACGAGACGCCTAGGTGGCTATTTGTAGGTTTTCATCAAGTACCTGACGCTTAACGCCAAGTTTGGCGAGTGAAAGTATAGAAGTTCTGAAAGATCAACTTCATCACTTTATGTTTGGAACACTTGTGGTACAGGAAACGTTTAGGGAGATAGACTTAAAACGCATTCTCTCAGCCTTTAAATACTGTCAGTCTTCCATAATTTCATCCACGTACCAAAACCAGAGGCGTCATGTACTGGTGTGAGTTTGGTCGGCCAGTCGGTGAAAACAATACCAAAGGTTCCCAGGAATCCCAAAAACTGAATATTTATTCGACTCCCTTGATCCGGACAATCGGGTCTTGTTGATTTCTGGTCTTCGCCAGATCCCCTTAACATGTTACTATGAATCCATGATCACCGCTTGTAAAGAAATTACACCGTTTTGGTGTGTTTGAGAAATTACGGCCAAGCAACTAATCAGATGACAAAAACTAAGTTCAGGTATGGATTCAGCATGCATGTTTACCTCTAGACTATATTTCACCTCCAGTCGACTTTGGAAACGTCTCTTAATTTGACCGTGTTAGCTCTATTCCGGACCAACTGCATTCAGAGCAAAAGAGATGGTGACATCGAGGGGCGAACCAGGAACCATTTGATCCAAATTTCCGGGTTTTGGCGAAAATAAGGTCCAGTGATGGATTTATGTAATGTTCTTACCCCGATATGAACCTCTAATCTAATTAAGGCCGAAATTTGATTTTCCCAAGTTTCCGGTTCGGCCGGACTCCGGGTGAACTTCATTTCCGGAGAGAAAATTAATTTCAGATCTTGATTCAACATGTCTCCTTACCTTCCAAATCGACTATCTCATTGAGTTTTGAAACTTCCTGGCAGATTTCCGGTTTTGGCCGGACTCCGGGCGAAATACTTGTCTTGCCAGA
Organism: Branchinecta sandiegonensis; assembly: GCA_030848855.1. NCBI lineage: Eukaryota > Metazoa > Arthropoda > Branchiopoda > Anostraca > Branchinectidae > Branchinecta > Branchinecta sandiegonensis. The sequence continues at coordinate 10,158,512 of JAUPMV010000011.1, forward strand.
AAATAAAGTTCCTAAACCAATTCAGCATGATTCATTATCCCTGCGTCGGACCTTTGATCAATTTTTACCTTTAATTTTTTTTCCAGTTTTGGCTGGATTGCGGGTGAACTATTTGTCCGGGGAGAAACTAAACTTCATATTCGGATTCAGGTTGTCTCTTACCTCTAAATCGACTATCTCATCATTTTTCAAAAAATGTTTGTTTACCCTTAATTTTAAACCCCCTCCCCTACCCCAAAATATATAGGGACAAAGCCCATCTACAAACTTGACCAGTAGTTTCACCCAAAGAGTTCTTATACCAAGTTTGAACAAACATCTCAACCCCTTCGAGAGTTATCGTTCTAACAGACGGACAGACAGACAACGGACGGACAAATTTTACGATGTCATGCTCATCCCGTCACTAACGTTTTGGGATCCCAAAAATTTATCGGCGCTAGCACCACGATTTTCCGTAAAAACAGTCGGTTGTTCTGAACTAACATTTCTTTTCGGTTTTCTTACCACAGTCGTTTCTTTACGGCACTTTCCTTCCGGCCAAGTGCCACATATCCATAACTTTTCCGTCGGTCTGTCGGTCGGTCGGTTAGTCCGGTGATCGCGAGTTGGGGTACTTCCAGATCTGCTAGATGATGAAACTTGGCAGGCGTAGCAGGGACACAACCAAACTGACTTGGAAATACTCACCTCCCCGATTCGACCATCGTCTGGGGAGTGGAGAGAAGCCGAATCAGGAATATTGAGGCATGAGGTTTTTGGACGGGTGATCGGATCTAAATGAAACTTGATACGTGGAAAGAACACACGCCTCACATGTTCCATTTACGTCCGAACCGGATCCGACACTTGTGGGGGGAGTTGGAGGGGGGTACCGGAAATATCGTGAGGTGGAGGGTGGAGGCTGGATCCTGGATTTCCGGTCATCACGGGTTAAGGTACTTCCAGATGTGTTAGGATGACGAAAATTGGCATTTTTAACATTTTCAAGATCCCCAAGGGCCCATGATCATCTTTGCCCCAAGTATTTTGCTTTCCAGTTCAGTTCGAACCCTTTAAAGTGCGCATCTTAGCCGCAAATAATACTTTCGAGCGAATGATATACTTTCATGACACAAGGGCCCATGATCATTTGTGTACCAGTGCATTTGCTAACAGAATGGATTCTTAGCCCATTTAAACTGCATATTGTAACCGCAAAGTGCATGGCATATTTTTACTAAGCCATGCAGTTTCATGCATCCGAAAGGTTCATAATCGTCTGTGCCTCAACACAGCACATATCTTAGCGTTACTCTTACCTACTACGTATGCTTGCAAGTGCCATATGAGCTTACAGCTCTTGTTCTGAAGATCAGTCGGTAAAAATTACCAGCCAATAGGTAAACATCTTGCCCCCAAACATTTTGGCTTGGAACGCCTCTGTCATAACCGTCTTATTCTCACCATCCCAAAATACACCCTATCCGACAGCGACCCTTCTTGATCTGCCCTCCCAGCTCGATCGATCACAACAACATTTTTTTACACTTCAGTATTTTACCCCGCTATGATTTTTCCGGTTTGAATTTTCTTCCGAGTTTTAGACCAGACACGCGAATTCCACACGGTCGTAATGAGCTGACCCATTCATTGATTCGTAGGCTGCGACAAGCAAGGCTCCAGCCTTGAACCATTTCAAAGGACCAAATCATCCAACCGTTTATGTCCAAAACTAATTATAAACTTTTTCAGAGCAAGGATCCTGACCCTCTTAGAGCTCGCAGGCTTGTGGCTGCAAGCTGTCGAAAAAGAGGTTCGATTCCGGAGTTTATCCTACGCATTCAGTTGTTTCCACGAAAACTTTGCAAGTATAAAGCTGCTTTCACACTGACGCGTCGTTGCGATGCGTTGCGTATGTGCTTATCTTGCGTTGCGTAGCGTATCTTTCACACTTGCGCTAGAAGCTTTTACGCTGGATGGTCATTTTACATATTCCTTTCTCGGTTTCTTCTGCTGAATTTTAATTTCTTTCACTATTAGCAAGTTTTTCATTTTCCACTTTCATTTTCCACTGGCAAATCTGATGCGTTGCGTTTTATTTGTCTGCGTAAGCTCTGCGTTGCGTCGACGCAGGCACGACGCAGAGGTTGCGTAGCTTAGTGTGAAAGCCTCAACGCGTCAATGTGGAAGCAGCTTCACGCAATTTTGTCAATTAATGTTTGTGATTTTGCTTTCGCAGAGACAAACTCTTCCAGACTTTGCAGACGCGGACATTACAGACGCAGAAAAGTAGCTGTTTGCTTTTTGAGTCTGCTTGTAAGCAGTGAGACCGTTTCTCTCGGTATCCGCGTTTTGTCTTTTCGAAAGATTGATTACATCGACGCTCCAACAAGGTTCTATCTTCGATCAGGGTCCCATAAATTTCCTGTAATGATTCGCCATTCAGGGGGCTTGTCAATAAGAGATTTCTGATGCGCTCTTGACCGAGCGTCAGATAGTTCGAGAAATACCCACGGGGATAAAATACCCGACTATCCAGATAGACTAAATTTTTCGCATGTGTTGTGCTGAACTAAGAGTATTTCTCTGTAATGGAAGAGTGTCCAGGATCTTTTGTCCTAGCTTAGGTACCTCATGCTGAATAGTCCCAATAAATTTTGTCTAGTCATTACAGGAAATTTATGGGTCCCTGCTTCTATTCTCTTCTGATAAGTTATATATTTGCTCCAACAGTGTCCACGCTGTCAGAAGTTTCATAACAGACAACAGGAGGATGCGCAGACAATGCGTAACAGACCACACTTCGGATGTTGTCTGTTGTGTTTGAAAACGTTATGCATAAGAAGCGTTGCCATCAGGAAGAGCCGAAAATCACCAAAAAGCATCTGCTGAATTTTCCGACATCATGACGACAAACAAAAAAGTCAGTAGATGCTTTTTTGGCTGTTTTTTGGCTCTTCCTGGCAATCAGGGGTGTAATTTCGTCAAAATCCTGGGGGGGGGGGCAAAGTTGGAGCCGATTTTCCAAATCAAGTGAAAATGAGCAGTTTTATTTCAAGAAGAAAAACGTAATAAAAACAAAGAAAAGAGATATTTTACTAATCGACCGAGGCGAAACGACGCTTCTTCAAATTCGCGAAACTGTCCACTGCGCGACTGACGTCAAGCTTCTTCGCTTTTTCAGGTTGGGTATCAATGACCAAAAGATCACTTAATCGGTCGTCTGACATAGACGTGTTTAACCCTTCATAGCGCATGCATATCGCTATAAGAGTTTCAAGGCTTCCGTGTTCCAATCTTACCATAAAGACAAAGGTATACTAAAGAAAACCTATCTGTTTCTGTGGATGCTTGAATTCTGTAGGCCTATCTTAGTTTCGACGAGAGTTTCGAAAACGCTAAATTTCAGCTGGGGGGGGGGGGAGGAAGTTGCCCCCCCCCCCCCTGCCCCATATAGCAAATTACGCCCCTGCTGGCAATGCTCCTTCTGCATAACATTTCACGTATAACGTTTTTCGACACAACAGATAACATCCCAAGTGTCGTCTGTTTTGCACTGTCTATTGAAACCGCGCATCCTTCTGTTTTCTGTTATGAAACTTCTGACTGTGCAATCTACGATTGTTTTCTGATAAGTCATAACATTTTGGTCACATTTGCTTTCTGTTCAGTGCGCGGTCCGCCGTATGTAAGCCAAAATATGTCCGTAAGTCGTGTACATCTTTTTAATTCTACTCCAAGGTGTATAAAACCTCACTGCTGGCGAGCACATAAAGATACAGTTGAAAGTGTTTTACTTTTACTGCCTTAATGACTGTTTACGACGACCGTGAACAATTTTTTTAAGCAGATACAAAATACAAATCCCACGCAAGACGATCCATACACCTATTTGGAATCGTTTCCGTCATTAAATGCCATACCTGGATGAAACCCACGTTTCAGAACTCGGATATCTATCGTGCTTATAAGGTAGATAATTGTGATACTTAAAAGTCCTTAATTTGTCTCCAGTCCTGGCGCCGAATTGACCCCCAAAAAACTAACATATTACACGTTTATCATGCAACATTACGACGATGTGTTGCCTGTGTCGCTACATGTGTGGCAGTTTCTCTTTTTTCGACGGTCCATCGGCGCCCTGTAATCTTAGGGGACAGGAGAAACAGAGCTCTAATTTCAAGTCAGTAAAACCTTGTCCAGTCTTGCGTGTTTTGCTCTGAACACACTGCAGTGGAATAATTGACTCGCTTGGACAAACAGTTCTGAGTTTTGATAAGTAGCGAGGGGCGGGAAAGGTTGCAATCGTAAGGCACGCAAGTCCAGGGCGTCAACTGCTTTAATGATCCTCTCACGCCTGATAATGGTGCGTTTTTGCAACCGGGTATTCCCAGCATTGTCCCTCAGATCATTGTGTGTTTGTCTGGCACCTACAACCAAGTTCCGTCGGTCGGTTCAGACCATCCAGAGGAGAGTGGAGGGGGGGGGGGGGTCATTTTGTGGCACGCATAAATTCCTAACGGATAATTAGACAGTTAGCAAGAGCTCATGTTCCAGAGTGCTGTCTTAGGTCCGAACCGGATCCGGCAACTTATATGAGGGAATTAGAGGGGTTCCGGAAATCCACTGTCATGTTTAGGCTGGATAGATCAGGACGGAACTTGACGGATAGGACTGTCATATGGCCTAGGTTCGGGGTTGGAGAGGGATCCCAGAAATCTTATGTCATGCGTAATTCTGACACTCGCTATTCTCCTTGAATTTTGATGAAAACAAAATAATCGGGCGATTTTTTTCTGGCAGGATTTATTCATGTCGTCAAAACGTATAGGCGGTCCTAATATGTGTCGATACTACAGATTACGGAGCTTTATCGTTACTAGAATAATAATACTCTCTAATATTAGCACTTAGCTAATGAAGCAAAATAAATTTAGTTAAAAAAGATTATCCCTTCCGGATTCCCTTGGATGAACTTGATCAATTTCTGGTACGACTGTCCCTGTGAAAGCGAAGGGAAAGGACCTTGTTACTAGGCTCATTGCACTGTCAGAAGTTTCATAACAGATTGCGCATAACACTTTCAAGAATAACACCTTTTCACTTAGAAATAAAGTGTTATGAGCAATTAAGTTTACACTAATTCGTGCCTAGATCTCCAACAACACCTTCAATTGGAAAAAATACTAACGGGAACGAAAGAAACATAACATATAAGATCCCAAAGTGTTATCTGTTGAAACCGCGCGTCCTGCTGTTGTCGTTATGTAACTTCTGACAGTGTAGTATTTTTACCTATTGAAGGTGTTGTTGGAGATCTGGGCACGAAATAGTATAAAATTAATTGGTCATAACACTTTTTTTCTAAGTGAAAAGGTGTTATTCTTGAAAGTGTTATGCGCAATCTGTTATGAAACTTCTGACAGTGTGGTACGTTTTCTTCTTCATTCTGTTGGCGAGAATACTCTATATGACTAATTCCAAAACCCGCCCGTGATCCTCAAGAAGAACGAGAAAACGTCTCCATAATGACTCAAACTCAACATCTCACATACTGTGTCAACCAATCACGGCGGTCGTTTGGGACAGCTGTGGCGCCGTTTCCGGCTCTTCCGCTAGGCAAACGGCGATTTTGCATCGACAAGGAGAGTTAGTCATCAAGAGTACATTCGTTGTATCGTTGACGACGGTGTCCTGCTACTCTTTTCTTCTTATTGAGACGCGGTGGTATTACACCACTGAAGATATGCATTCCTGTAACGCCAACATTTACATAAGATTAAACAAGAAATGACGGTTTATTTGAAAACAAATAACAGAATAAAGCCACTGTCACTGGGGAGTTAAAAGTAAATCACGAACACTTTATGTTGACTAACCGAGACTCTGGAAAAAATCAATACTCGCAACTAAGGGCACACACAATTAAAACTGAAAAACAGGAATATGGTTTATTTTTAGTCAATTGGACAAATCGGTGATCCCATTTTTCGCAATGAGCTGGAATTCGACAATAGCTTTGGGGTGGGTTTTCCGGATTAGTTTCTATGCGAATTGCACTGTCAGAAGTTTCATAACAGATAACACGAGGATACGCGGTTTCAACAGATATGCGTAACAGATAACACTTCGGATGTTATCTGCTGTGTTTCAAAATGTTATGCATAATAAGCGTTACCATCAGGAGGAACCGAAAAACGGTAAAAAAGTTTCTGCTGAGTTTTCAGACATCATGACGATAAGGAATAAAGTCAGTAGATGCTTTTTTGGCTATTCCTAACAAAGCTTGTGATGCATAACATTTCATGCATAATGTTCTCAAATACAACAGATAACATCCGAAGTGTTATCAGTTACGCATATCTGTTGAAACCGTGCTTCCTCGTGTTATCTATTATGAAACTTCTGACAGTGTGTACTAGCCACGTTCCGACGAGGAACTCAAGCACCTAATAACCTGATACTTTACGTTCTAAGCTAAAGCCAGTGGACAAGGTTCTTATAACAGATACTTGCCTCAGGAAGCCCGTTCGCTCCCATGCGTGCTTTAATATTGGTTCAGATGTTCCTCACCCGAAGCAAATCATTATGAGCGTGTTCCACCCTACTTACCGTCGTTACTACGCATGACGTCACGAATTCTGGCTTTTTGCCATCAAGGCTGGAACGATTTTTCTATTTTCCAGCAGGATATCATGCCATGGGCGAATCCGACCAATCACGTTACAGAGATGCGTAGTTACTACGTTTACTAGGCTCTCGAGCATGGTAAGCAAATATTAACTATTAGTTACTATTTCGAGAAGGCTGGAACGGTCAGCGTAGTAACTTTTCGTGAGGATGGAACAGAAATAGTAACTAATAGTAACTATTGTTAGGAGGATGGAACACGCTCTATGTCACTCAGTGAAACTGGGCTGAAGCTCGGCTCCACCTGAGCTCTCGCCATCTTTAGATTCGAAAATGTTTAACTCAGTTCGTTCAGATGTTCCTCAGCCTTAAGGAAATGGCCAATTCGCTCTCCCCTTCTTCATATTCAAAAGATCGTAAAGTTGGTCTCCGTTCGTTCGGAGCTTCCTCAGTCGAAGTAAACCATATCACTGCCATATCACTCGGTGGCACTGGGCTGAAGCTGGTTTCTGACGGCTCCACCCGAGGTCTCAAGGGATTCTCCTTTTCGTCAAGTCAGAAGAATATCAAGTCTGTCTCGGATTGTTCTAATCGCTCTGATTATTTATCAGGGGAAAGAGGAAGGCAGAAGGTTTTGCATTTGGTTTCACCTTTGCTGATCGATACAAACATCTCCAAAATAGCTCCCACTACTATCTCGAGTTCTCATTTGGTGTTCTGGACAGTACAATAATCGAATGCATGGAAAGTTCCTTCCTCAAACATCGAGCGTTAGATATGGGGTTGTAATCCGAAAAGCCGCCAAGGCATGCCACAGAATGATTAGGTTTACGTACAAGCGAAGACGAATTATTCGCTGAGCACTCTGTTGGTTGTGCAATAAGCCTATAGTCATTTTTTTTTACCTCGCTGTGCTTCGGTATCATTTACGACAAGACGGACATTCTTTTGCCCCTGGAGCTGAACTTGAAGTCGCAAATACTTTTTCACATCGGCTACAGGTCTCTTGAGGCTCATCTGAAGAGAAAAGTCAACTGTTACTAAGGAGTAGGAAGGCTGACATTGGGTGTACAATGTACAAATGTTAAACGATTCTTTTATGTTTTTAAATGTTTTTGCTCGTGCCATTTACACTTTTGTGTACATTACTGCGCTGTACCCAAGAAGGGGTTGTTAATAAATAAAAACAAAAAATAAATCGTCTTTTTTCAGCTGTTCTAAATTTGGTAAATTTGGGAAACCCCATCTTTTTTTCTTTTCTCTTTTTTTCTCATCTTTATACGAATTTTTTTTGCCAGATAAATAATTTTATCACCCTATTATCATGTTAAGTGAGCTCTGATATCAGCTTTTAGCCCTGAACCAACAACATGTACTGTTAGGATTTCGGACAGCTGAATTTTGTCTTCTTAGCCATTTGATTTCATTCCAGTCTCAGGTCCGAATATTCCATTAAAACCGCACGGCTAGGACTTGGTCCTTTTTCCTTCTATAGGCGTTGTCAATTATTTTTCAAAAAGTCACTTTCCTATAGCTTTTCTCTCATTTCTAATCAACAAATTTGCAGACTATACCGAAGGAAGCGAGTATTATTATTATATATTCTGAAATTCCAGCTTTAAAGTCCATTCACGAGAACTGAATGGATGAGATATATTTTTATTGAAAGTAGTGGTGTCCTAGTGTAATTTTAACATGTGATGTGTAAATATAAATTGATTGGTTAATTAATTTCATTAGTGCATTTTTAGATAAAAACTGACCCGACCAGGACCACCGATCTGTACACTGTAAAAAAAAATCTTGCAGTATTTGCTACTGGGATTAATCTTGTCTTTATTGAGTTAAGATTTTCCCTAATTCGGATTCGTTTTATCCCAATAGAGGTAAGATTAATCACAGTAGCAAAAACTGCATCTTATTCGGAGAAACTTTTTACAGTGTAGCCAACTGGTAGCTGGTAATTGTAGTGGTTAATCGTGTTCACAAGCCAATCGATGGTTCAGTTGATAACACGTAACTTCTTGTAAAACAGAAGGTCATACGGGTTCAACGTTTCGGCCGAGGAGCAGTTTTTCAGTTCACAACTTGCAGTATGACACACTGAGATGAACTGACAGGAGAAAAAAACAGCCTTAAATTAAGAACGAACTTCGTTATTTTACTAATTATAAGCAGAGCAAAATATACCACTACACTGTAAGAAATTTCACCGAGTAAGGATTAAAGTTAACTGCAGTATTTGCTACTAGAATTAATCTTATCTCTACTGAAATAAGATTAATCGAATTAGATACAATCTTATCTCAGTAGAGACAAGATTAATCCCAGTAGCAATAGTACAAGATTTTTTTTACAGTGTAGGGTGTAGTGCCAAGAAGCTATGCTTCCCATGCATCGGGAACGGGCTTTACCCGTAGCGCCGCCCACTACACACGGGACATTCAAAGCGAGACAAACATGCGGGTTCAGAAATTTCTAGGGCAGATAAGACGCGATCTGCATACATCGAGGAAACAGGGGAAGCTGTTCCTTTTTTTTCGCTGTGCTCGGAATTATCCGAGACAGCGCTGGTGCACGACTGACTGAGTTTCAGTAAGGGCGTCCTCCATCGCTAGTGACGCTGCTATTCGAGTGTGTCACGTTTGCCAAAGGCGTATTCTCGACGTTCTCTGAGGACTCCACTTGAGGAGTCCCCGCGTTTTTGTTTGTCCCGGGGACGCACTCCCCACGGACGGAGAATGCTCCGAGCATCATCACCATCATCAAAAAGGACTCCCTTTCAGCTTCGGAGGGGAATCAATTTTTGCTGCTGTTGTTGCAGTGTAAAATTGATTAAAATCAATCAGAATAAACAAAACCAAAAATAAAGTGGATCCAGAATAATTTCGTCAACTACATATTTTTTTTTTGAACAAAATACATTTTGGAAGCATTCGTGTTCTCGCTGTTTCTGTACGCGGAGTCCGCATAGAGTGACTCCCTCTATTCTCGTCGTTCCCTTCTATTTCCCCAAGGAGTCCTAGGGGAATGGCGAGAATACGCCTCACTACTCCTTAGTGTTATTTTGCTCGATTATAAGGAAGACGCAGTACTCACTACCCCGAAGCCTACTGAAATTTTAGAACTGCACGCTGCTTGATCCGGAGGTTAAAGGTCAAAAGCGAACCTATTAAAGTTCCTGGTTTCATGAGCAGCCGCTTCATTACTGACGAGAGACGTAGACCGCACGAACATAATTGTTGGTTTATTTTCATCACGAATGGTCTGTCTTCTGGACCCTAGCGGCTATTTTTAATGTAACAATATATCCTCGTGACTAAATCGTAACGTGAGATTTATAATCCGAGCAATCCCAGGCTTAGCCTGAATTTTGATGACTGCTACTGTTCATCCACAGCAATCAATGGTTAAGCGAAGCGGTCTTCTTACATGAAGCCAGGTATGAGGGGGTTTATCCCCGAATCTCAGGGAGGGGGAAGGAGGTAATGTAACTTCAGTTGTTCACGGAGCGCACAGACGACCTGGATGATGCGGCCGGGTTTCTGCACTTCCGGCAGTGCAATGAGAAAATCGAAACTTTCCGAACGGAAATGTAAATGTAATGTAACCTCAGTTGTTTACGGAGCGCACAGACGACCTGGATGATGCGGCCGGGTTTCTGCACTTCCGGCAGTGCAATGAGAAAATCGAAACTTTCCGAACGGAAATGTAAATGTAATGTAACCTCAGTTGTTTACGGAGCGCACAGACGACCTGGATGATGCGGCCGGATTTCTGCCCTTCCAGTAGGGCAATGAGAAAATCTAAACTTTCCGACCGGAAATGATGACGGTGCCAAAATCCTGACAGGAATTTCAGTCTCTTATCCCCCAATACTGGTCTGCCCGCAACGTTAGAAGACAACATTTTGTGGAAGAGAATAGAAATTTATAAGCTCACACTTTCACGGTAACAAATCAAAATCTGTGAGAACTGTCAGGCTCAAATTTGTCGATAATAACAGTTACATTAAAAGTACGCGCAAATAGCCAAGGGCTATTTAAAATTTCAACAATCTTCGGTATAAAACTATTTTGGGAACGGCCGCGTTTGGCCACTACTGGTCGGAACATTGGGACCCTCGTAAAGACTGCTGCGAAGAGCCCAAAACGGAGATAAATCTGCAGACAGCAGAATCCTAATTTTTCTCAAGGCACATCAGAGGGGATCGACTAAAAAGAGGCATGGCATGGCTGAGGAGGCACGAGTAATAACAAGAGATTATCAAGTAGTAGAAGTAGACAAGTAAGTGAGAGTTCGTAGCTCCTCAAAGAAGGCACGTTATAACATTGTTCCTGCCCCTCAATCTGGATCCCGAAAGATCTCTTTTAGTTTTCGTGCCTCATTTTAGTACTCGTGCCTCCTCCACTATGTCGTGCCGTGCCGTGCCTCTTTTTAGTCGACCCCACACCGCAATCATCATAAGAAATTTATTTATCCGCGTTGTGGGCAGGGAAGATCACCAATACATCTCGCTTAGTACAAAGCCGTTTCTTTTGGGACCCCAAAAAGAGCTGTGGATCAGCGATCGGCTGTGGCTAAAAAACGGTGTTTCCACGACTGTCAATGTAGTCCAGAAGTATGTATCCACGACCAGCAAGGTTTCGCGGCGCGCACTATTGCTCGAAATTATAATGGAAGGCTGTCTGTGTAGTCCGTAAGTCTGTTTCCCCAACCAGCAAGGTTTTGTGGCTCAAACTTCTTAAAAATGGTTTCGATTTTGTGGCTCAAACTTTGCCACAGAATAAATTGAGCTTTTGTTAAGCCGATAAACAAAATGATTATTTTATTACATAATGGCAAGGCAATTTTCGTTGTCTTTTCCGCGAGTCTCCACTTGGGTCGAGTCTGTCACACACTTCTACATAACAAAATTTAGAAATATAAATATACCGCGGAAAAACGCCGGACTTAACAGGAATTTAAACAGCAGTGCACTTCGGCGGGAATTTTATTGCGGCAAACTTAGGGCCCAAACAATAAAATGAGCTATTTTGTTAAGCGGATAAACAACAAGGCCAATGGATTCGATGGGATCCCAAAATTTAAACATTTGATCCAGACAATTGAGTCTTGTATAGATACTGGTCTTCGACAAGCTTTTTAACCATTTTTACTATTTAAATCTAGAAACAGATTAAGGCCAGTGGTAATCATCTGAGAAGGCCAAGTTTAGATATGGATTCAGCATGTGTGTTTACCCTATAGCCTAAGTCGTCTCTACTTCGACGAAATCGATCAAAACTTCCTTCCTGAATTCGCTCCTTCCAAATTTCCGGTTTCGGCAGGATTCCGGACAAACTACTTGTTTGGCAAAAAACTAATGCTCAAAAGCGAATTCAGCATGTCTCTCTACCCCTACATCGAACCTCTAATCAATTAGCCGGCCGGATTCCAAGCCGGATTCCGAGCGATCTATACGTCCGGTGAGAAGATGATTGTCAGATACGTTTTCAACATGTCTCCGAACCTGACTTGTACTTTGACCAAAAGAGTCCTCGTGCCAAGTTTGATAAAAATATATGAACCTCTTCGAGAGTTATCGTGCTAACAAACGGACAGACTGATAGACGCGGACAGACGGACAACTTTTATGAAGTCATAGGTATCCCTCCACTTCCGTTTTGGGATCCCAAAACTGAGGATCTCCAGGAGTAATTAGTGCATTTTGTATATTTGTATTGAATAATGTTAAAGTAAAAGGTGAGCGGGCGAGTGTTTAATTATGTAGTGTAATGTTCGACGTTATTAGGCAGATTCATATTCTGTTGTTTATATATATGGCGCTAAGGCCTTAAATACATTATTATTGTTACAGAATGGAAAAGGAGTAAGCCTGATGTTCTATTTCCTGAGATTTGATTTCTCGTGTCAGGCATTTCAAAATACCGCCAAAATACAGACACCTTTTCCGCGAATCTCAACTTGTCGGTCGAGTGTGCCGCACACACTTCTGTTTAAAAAATCCGATGATACAATTAGCATTAATATCTTGAGGACACAAATATACAAATAAAACACCGGTAGAGTTCAGGGTGAACATGCATTCAAACATTCAAACAGTAGTGAAATTACTTAAAATGCTGTCACAGGCACTTTAATGACTTGATCATGGACTGGTAGCTAACAAAAGTACGCAATGTGACTTTTTTAGGTAATATAAAAATAAGTTAAATTACGGCTACGGGATTTAAAAAAATGAAAGAAAAAAATGGACTGCTAGCTAAAGAGCGGGCGTGGATGGTGGACTGAGAAAAATGACCAAAAAGGGACTTACCGTGTGTCTTCATGTGCGCTCTTAGGTTACAGGCTAGCGCAAATCTTTTCGGACAGAGATCGCAGGCGTGTGGCTTATCACCTGAAAATATAGAAAATAGAATAAGTTAAAGGACCCGTCGTACCTATTATGCCAAGGCAACCTACTTCCGTAATCGCTCTAACAATTCTTACACCCGGGGACCCGAATTCAGTGCGGTATATTCTAACTCCCAGAAGGGCAACTCATTTATTTATAAGTATAGAATGAAGTTGCTTTTTTATATTTGGAAGAGATTTGCTGCAGTCTCAGAAGCCTGGAAACTGGCTTCATATTAGTTCAGCGTTTCCAATCGTCCCGCTTGCCTCATTATCAGCATCCGTCACACAGAGATAGTACAATAGCCCATTTCTTAAAGCACAACTCTTACTAGAAATGATCACTTCATGCTGAAATAACTCAGCGGTATCGTTTTTCGAAAACACCATTACTTTCCGCATGAGATTAGCGATTTCTTGTTAGCGCTTGTCATGTCTTTCCAGCCTTTCTGCTCTCCGACGTGGCGGCTAGACGCAAAATATCTGAAAAGTGAATGCACCGCGGATAAAAAGTGGGAAAAAAGAAAAAGCAAAACAAAGGATTTAGAAAACAGAAGAAAGACGCGGTGGCCTATCATGTCTTCCAAAAAGAAAAACAGCACTCTGAAATATCTCTTGACTGAAAACTCGACTCGACCGAAAAAGCGCTAAGAATTCGTAGGTAAAAAGGGAAGCAGTGGCAAAATGCGGGGATTCTAATTCCGTAAGGGAGCTACGGATAAAGGCAGAATAAGCAAGAGGGGTCCTTTATGGAAGAAAATGACCAAACATGGTACAAAAGTGCACAAACACGAATGGGGGAGGGCGGGGGGAGCCTAAAATACTGTATCTTATCACAAATGTCTGGAACATCGACTTCCGAGCTATTTATTTGTTCCTGTGACAAGGGGGAAGGTACGGTAGAAAGTAGAACGATAATAGGTTTCTCGAGGGAATTAACATCTCCGTCTAAAATGAGGATACAACCAAGAAACATAAAAGATAGGATGACCACAAAAATGTCCCGCCCGCACTTAGTTACAATTAGTAGAAACCTTTTCTACGTCAGAGACGGTTTGCTGTCGTAGAGGTTAAAAAAATTAAGTGACAGTCGGGACTTTAATTTTCAACTTTAGTCAGTGAATGACGACGACGACGCAACTCGGGCGACAAGTTAACTACCTGTTGGTACTAAAACAAATAAATACTACAGACTGTCGAACAGTTAGATAACGAGCTTCTAATGATCGTGCATGCTGAATGGACGTTTTCTACTATTTACATGAATAAATTTATGTGCGAAATAATGCTCTTGGAAAGTATGCGTAGATATAATTATGCTTCTTTGACATTAATTAACACTGAGCAATGCAGTTTTGGGTTAATTGGTAAATGAATATCCAAAACACCCATTCAATTGTTCTTTAGGAGCCCTTAATTAGACACTTTGGCTGACTGGTTGTCACAGCAAGTGGATGAAAATGACACTGTTCGAAGTTAACTAACGCTCAAAGAAGTATATCTGTGCAGAATTCACAATGTGCCCTATACTGCACCTGGATCCTTTCAGGCTTTTCTTGTTTTCTTTTATCAATGAGTAAATTTAACTGATAAATTTAACAATTTAATTAAGGTTTAACTGAAGAGGCAGCCTATTTTTACATCTGTTTGAACAGAATGAAATATTTTGACTCATCTAAGGGATGTTGCATTCATAGGCCCTTTCCACGACACAGTTGTGGGCCACACACTTCTGAGTGTTTATGGCGGAAACACGTTTGTGTGCCACACGGTCGACCCAGTAGTTGAAACTCGCGGAAACGCCGTTTTGTCTATTTTTTTGGCGGTAATTTCGAATAGCTAACAATAAAAAGAAAATTCATGTAAATCTCAATAAATGCTTAAAAACTCCATGCTTATTTCCTTACCATTCTGTACAATAAGCATCCTCAGTTTTAAGTCTACATGCTTGCACAAGTAGTTAGGTTTATTGTTTAGACACTATTTTGCTGCTTAATTTGAATTTCCCGCCAGAATCGAGCCACAAAATCGACAATCACCTCGCCAGTTGTTTGTCGAATTTGAGCCACAAAGCGAGCCACGAAAATCTTGTTGGTCGTGGAACGACCGACCGCACGACAGACCGCGGAAACACTTTTTTCGAGCCACAGTCGACCCACAAACTCTTTGTGTGAGCACGGAAAAACGCTTACCGTATAGAGCGTGTTCCACCCTTCTAACAATAGTTACTATTAGTTACTATTTCCGTTCCATCCTCACGAAAAGCTACGACGCTGACCGTTCCAACCTTCTCGAAATAGTAACTAATAGTTATTACTTGCTTACCATGCTCGGGAGCGTAGTAAGCGTAGCAACTACGCATCTCTGTAACTTGATTGGTCGGATTCGCCTGTGGCATGATATCCTGCTGGAAATTAGAAAAATCGTTCCAGCCATGACGGCAAATAGCCAGAATTCGTGACGTCCTGCGTAGTAACTACGGTAAGTAGGGTGGAACACGCTCTCAGAGTGTGTGCTGCTTGGAAGACAACCCCAAATTCATCCAGACGTGGAGAATTTGAATTTCAACAAAGGCCTGCATTTGCAGTGTGACATGCGAAGCTCGGAAAAGTTAACGCCTATAGTAAGTGAGAAGATGATGTTAAGATATGTTTTTGCAAGGAATCATACATTTCTATTTTAGTTTTCGGCAATGGCTGACACTTGTAGTTGGTAAATATTTCTAGCATAGAATGACAGGCCCATTTAAGTAGCACAAATGCTCGATACAATCCATTATCTGTGGAACGAGAAGAAATGGAGTAATGCATTTTTATCGGGTTTTCAGGCCTATTTAAGTGAATACGTGCTGTCCCGATGAAAAATTTGTAGCCTGCGTAGTTGTATGGTAGTTGTACGAAAAAGTTGCATGTAATACTATGTAATAGCAAAGAATACTATCATTTAATGTGCCTCAGACTGGTCCAATCTTAAGTAGTAGTATCCAGTAGCATCGTGTCTTGCCATAGTAGCATCCAGTCTTGCTAATAGTAGCATGCAATAGTATGCAGTAACACGGTAGCCTTGAAGTAGAAGCATGTAGTACCATCAGTTAGTACTGCATGCTACTTTTTCGTACAACTTCGTACTACTATTTTGAGATAAATTTTTCATCGGGGTGTAACGAGACTGTCGGGTCTTAGCCCTTTTCGGTTAAACTTTAATCAGTTTTATGTAAGAAGTGCATGTTCAAAATAATGCTCTTCGGAAGTATACGCAAATACAGGACACTCACAAGTGTGGTACACACAAAGTACCGCAGTCTAGATATACTACATCTGGATTAATTCATGCTTGTCTTGTTTTCCTTAATCAGTCAATCAATTTGTTGGTACCCTAATAGCATTGGTCGTGGATAAAAATTGGGGTAATCTACCCTGGGATGCTCCCGAAACAAAATTGCGCAGCGAAAACAAATATGAAAAATAGCTGAAACGCTTAAAGCGCAAGTTACAGTACATACAGTTTAATGCCTTTATTCTAACTGACATAGGAAGTTCAAAATCTTGGAAATGACAGTGGATGGAACGCAGGAGTACAGGTTAAACGGGACCTTTTAAAAGAGTATGGGCCAATAAAAAAAAATCAGCGTATTGCCTCGATGGTGGATAAAACTGACATAGGAAGTTCAAAATCTTGGAAATGACAGTGGACCTTGAAAAGAGTATGCAAATGATTGCAGAATCAGGCTCTGGCGATTCTTTGGCGGGGCAATTAAGTTCAGCTTCTGAGTATAGATAGCTTGCCACTTGGTGAAAGACGTAAGTATTTGGAAAGTGTCAGGGAGAAATCTGGTCCTTACTTTTGTCCAATGTGCGGTGAGGGAGATGAGGATCTAACTCATTTTATGTGTGGATGTGATGAAATTGAGGATCTGAGGGAGGAAATTTTTAATTTAGGGATTCATGGGAGGAAGTGGTTGTTAAATAATATGCGGAGTAGGGATTTTCTTAGTATAAGAAACCTAGCGAGGTTCCTCTGAGTGGCCAGTCTTCACAGGGAAAAGTGTTTAAGTGGGGTTTAGTGTAGTAGTGTGACCGTTTATTTATGTTGTTATTTTTGTGTGTTTGTTATGGCCTTTGGGCTTTAAGACAAATAAATATCATATTATATCCCGTGTGCTACGGCCTCGACAGGGCAGCCTGATCTTGAAGGATGGTTCTGTGATGCGGAGAATTTTAAAGCAATATTATTACCTTTCATGGTCTCTTGTATGTAGCTTTGCGGCTGAATTATGTCAATTAGATGGGATACCTGGAGCGACTGCCGCTTGTTCGCGAGTAATGTGCACAGACCTTATTTTATAGTCCCTTGATGCCGCAGTAAATCATATCCACATGATATATAATTAGGAGAAATAATTATGTCAAAGTTTAAAAAAAACAGCTATAAAAATCAATCATCTTTTTAAAATCGAATCATCTTTTTAACGCTGGCGGAAATTAATCTATCAGGCGGTAACTTTTTTAG
Organism: Branchinecta sandiegonensis; assembly: GCA_030848855.1. Classification (NCBI taxonomy): domain Eukaryota; kingdom Metazoa; phylum Arthropoda; class Branchiopoda; order Anostraca; family Branchinectidae; genus Branchinecta; species Branchinecta sandiegonensis. Next base: position 10,176,029 of record JAUPMV010000011.1, read on the forward strand.
AAGACGGTTTTATTGTCCTTAGATGTGCGTTTGGGCGTTCAAAAGAAAGTCACAAGACAACTTGCCGAGAACGAACGTCGCAAAGGAAGCTCAGCCAGTTCAACGTTTCTGACGAAATGAATTTGGCAACGGGTTTAAATTTGAAATCTTTGAGGTTGTACTGCTGGTCAGCCGGGCTAATACGAAGAGCCGTAAATGACAAACTGATCGGCAACTGATATTTCTGAGGACCAAAAGTGAATCGTTTCTGACACCAGGATTCTTTCGTCTCCTCTACAGGCGTATTTTCGCCTTTCCCCGAGGACTCCTCGGGGAGCCAAGGGGAACGGCGAGAATAGAGGGAGTCACTCCAGGCGGACTCCGCGTACGGAAAACAGCGAGAACACGGGGAATGCTTCCAGAATGGATTTTGTTCGAAAGAAAAATATGCAGCTGATGAAATTACTCTGGATCCACTTTATTTTTGGTTTTGTTTATTCCGATCGTTTTCAATTGAATTTACGTTGCACAACAACCCTATTACCCTACGAATCTGAAAGGGAGTCCTTTTTGATGGGTTTCGATGATAATTAGAGCATTCCCCGTCCCTGGGGACGTCCCTACGGGAAGTGAGTCCCTGGGACAAACAAAAACAAAGGGACTCCTCAAGAGGAGTCCTCGGGGAACGGCGAGAATACGCCTTATCTCTACTTAATTCTAGACAATCCACAGCTTACAGATGGCGGGTTTAAAATAATTACTTTGTATCTGAGGTGTATGGTTTCCGGATCCGGAGTAAAGAAATCCGGAGATGGAGCTGCTACCCATATGACGCCGCGTCGTTGGTCAAAAGCGCCGACTGAGTCGAGTGAGCTGCAGATGTGAATACTCCCTGTCGAAGAAGGTGCTTTTCCCCACCCTCCTCCCTCACTAGAGAAAAAACGACGCGGAGGCCAGAAACAGACATGGCGGATTACTCTGGAACTGGACCTCGAACCCATAGGAGGTTTCTGTCGCCACGGGAGAAGGTGGAAATCATCTTAGATCCAAAGCAATGCCTGGGATTCGTGGCAGCAAGTCGTCCGCCAACTTTCCGAATCAGGGAAAGCTGAACAGCTGCCTGCTGCGCTGGCTGAACCAAGTACAAGTAAGTCAAGGTTTATCTTTCAACCAAAGAATCCAATGATTATGACAATTTTTAATGACGTGACCAGATTGACAACGCTTTATATTTCTGATTGTTTTGACGGGAAGTTTCGCTGTATATTTCGAAATCAAAGAGAACTGAATTCAACCGAATGCAAGTAGCCACGTCTTGATTTTTCCAGACCCCGATCCAGCTACTCACTTTAGCCGAGGAGAAGCCAGGGTTCCAAAAGCAATGAAAAAAAAAACACGAAGCGATCCTAATTCAAAGCACCATCAGAAGCTGTTTCTATACCTCAACCTTCTGCCAAGTGGGAAACTTCCTGCGATTCTACCCAATGCCCCTTCTCTTCGCTGAGATCGACCTCGGAAGGTCCGAAGAAGCACAACTCAATAAAAACAAAATCAATAAGACTATGAGCAATACTCAATAAGAATATGCGCGATAGGTAAAGAGTCAAAAACAATTCAGTACGTACAGAAGGTGCTAGAAGATTCATACTGACGTCCCCAACAAGAGACCAGTTTAGTCCTTTCCGTGGTATGTCTGACAGAAGTGTTCCAATTTTCTGACAAGCCTGATGATGGCTACAAAAGAGGCTACAGACCAACTAGTCCCACCTTCATCCACCCTCCCGTCCGGTAGTCCTGCAGGTGACATCTTCCCCTCCCTTCGCTTCATCTTACCCACCGATCAGATCTGTTAAAGGACCCCGCTTGCTTATTCTGCCTTTTATAATATACTTAGCTCCCATGTGGAATTATAAGCTTCTAAAATCCCCACCTTTCTCCATTGTTTCGTTTCGTAACTACGAATTTTTAGCGCTTTTTCGGCCTTGCCGAGTTTTCCCGTCACCCAACGAAAAGTTTGCCGGAATCTTCATTGTCCGCTGACAACTCTTTCAAACATAAGGATGTAATAATCTTCTGTGTATTACTTCTTTTATTTGCTTAGTTTTCCCACTTTCTAACCAAGGTACGTTCAGTTTTTTAATCTTTTGCGCCCAGTCGCCGCGTCGGAGAGCAGGAAGGCTGGATGTAATCGACAAGCGCTAACAAGAGAATCGCTAGTTCTAGGTGGAAAGTAATGGTGTTTTCGAAAACCTTTATTCTGATCCATTTTACAGGGAAAAGATCATTTCTAGTAAGAGTTGTTCTTTAAGGAAGACAATCAAATCACGAAGCGTTGTGTACGCCATCCAAATTCGACCACGGGTTTGATATCCACAACAGCTGTCTAAGTTCCTGCTAAAAATCCCTCTCGAAAAGTGGAATAGAAAGTGGAAATGTAAGGTCTAAACTGATAATGGAGACCAAGTCGGCCTAGATCTATAGCAAATAAACATTAACTTTTTCGACCCGTTTGCCCCTGTAAGGTTTCAACACCGTTCCTACCATGAACATCAAATAAAAAGAGCGCAACATAAGCAGAAACAGTGGGCACCTGTTTAGTAGTCTAAAATACAGCACGAGCCTTTTGTAGCAGCCTGCTAACGCATAATCAGATCACGATCTAACACTATAAATACATAATAAAAGCGTGTAATTCGATAGTCTAAACAGAACTTTCTGTCTTCTCTTTAAGGGAAGACGCCTAATTTACATAACTACCAGAAAATACCCACTTCCTACCATTGAATAACACTGTCTAACTTATCGTTTTTGCCTTTATCTTCCTTTATTTATGACTGTTATAATTCCTATGACCTTTTGTCTACATCGCTGTGTACACTACTAATATCTAAATAACAACCCAGGCTACACCGTACTCAACCTGTTGATACTATCATGATATATACGGATTTTTGATGAATTATTCATGTGATGCAAGCCTGTGTTAAATTTCACACATTGTTCAATTCAGGGAGGTAGCCGCAGTTGGAAGGCTGTCGTCAGCGTCCGATCAAAGATAGGCCAGAGACTGCTAGTTGATGGGGATAAAACAAGCACTTAGCTAATAAGCCACAGATGCCAGCCGCTGGTGCTGTATTAGCATGCAACCCCCGACCCTTTCAGCTATTCATGACAAGACGAAATGAGACGACGACGACACTGTTCTGAAGTGATGTCGCCAATTGCACGTACAGTTATCAAATAAACAAAAAACTCAAAGTTTAAACGAAAAAGGCTGAGATATAGGACATTTTCTTTTTTTTTTCTTTTTTTCGGTTGTTTCAATGCAAACCGAAATAGCAGTTGACTCGGCAGTTACGTTTTTAGTTTTTTTTTGTTTATATGTATTGATGTGTTGACGTTTGAATCAGTTAGTCGGCACACGCTGTGTGCAAGATTCTTAATGAATAAACGATTTGATTTGATCTAGTTACCCATCACTTATGAACTTAAATAGGCTTGTAAAGCCGATGAAAATAGGCCTACGTTAGTTCGTTGCTTTGCTATTCATGAATAATCGATTTTCCGATAGTGGACTTTCTCCATCGGATATGGGGTATCTATGCGCTTGTCCCTATTGTCTGCTTTACGAAAAAGAGGTGTTCACGCAGTAAGCCCCCTCCCAAGAGCCGATCACTGGCCACTGAAAACCCGCGTTTGTCTTGAGATTCAAATTTTCCACATCATAGCAGAATTTATGTTGCGGACATGGCCGTATTTATTCTGAACTAGAGCAGATAGTGGGAATAAAAAAAAATCCCTTATCAGAATTCAAATGACGCAAAAATAAGTTGGCTCTTCAGTTAAACATTAAAAATGCAGTGGCATAGAAAGTGTAACATAAAAGTTCTTGATTAGCTTTTAATCTTCTGATGAAAATTTTGGCAAATGCCCTTTATTGCATTCGGGCTGCATTTCTCAGTCGGTTTGATTGCTACAAGCAAGGATGAAGCAACAAGATATTCGTCAAAGAGTTAGTTTCAAATTGCAGACAAACATATAGCTATGACCAGCTTGAAAAGGTCAGATTTTCTTCAACCTAGTGACTGCATTATTTCAAATCAAGCTGACGCGTATCAGCAAAGGCGAACATGAGCAACCTCTCACCTTTTTTATAAGTAGTGAACTGGAAGACAAAAATGCTCCTCAGCCGGGATTTGAACCCAGGACCCTCTGTTTACAAGGCAGGCGCTCTAACCATTTGAGCTATCGAAGGGCTTGTGAACAGAGTTCGCAAACCACTATAATTGTCTGGTAGAATCCGGCCATAGGAACAGTGATCCCGCCAGAAAGCAAATTCATCTAACCAGTTCACATCCCCATGTCACGGGAATTAAAAAAAAAAAATATGTCTTATTAACCTCTCACCGTTAAGCTAGTCCTTTTAAGTGTTTTTTTTATGACAAAATTGGTAAAGTGATATAAATGTATTTTCTTTATTTCGTATGAAGAAAAGGTCACATTCAGCGGTTACGCTGTGATAGTAGCTTTTGACTAAAGCGGGCCACAAAAAATGGCCTTTCTACCACACATACAATGCTAACTATCCCTACTGTCACTACGAATGTTCCAAACCACTAAAACACCGTAAAACAATGAGCAAATTAAAAAAAACCCACCAAATTTCCTAGGTTTGAAATAACGCTTTCTGGACTAAATCTCAGCCGATTATCCCGGACAGCTGTTATGGCACGTAGGGAGCCAAGGGTCAAAATGATAATTTCCATCTAATGCTCCAACTGTTTATTACAAATACAAATAAATTACAAAACCAAGACCATACAAAAATTATCAGTTAGGTCTTATAATTCATTGCTAATCAGTCCTGGAAAATTCCGTCATCTAGAAAAGAAGACTTTGTGCGAGGGTTTTTTCTTGAGCCAAAACAGCAACTCGGCAATCGAGTGCAAATCTAAACAAACCCGTGGCATGCGATCCGTAAGAGAAGGTAAACTGAATGTTTGGATTAGGTCTTTAATCAAATTCTTTTCTGGTCTGTAGTCTTACAACATCGTCAACCCAGAATAAATCGTAGCGCAGAAAATAGAGATTGAAGTCTGTAGCTCCTTCATCTGACGGCATGGCTGATAAGACAACATTTAGCTCACATGCTGACGAAAGAAAAAAAAATACAGATAGTAGCCTTTCTGGTTTATTGAATCCTTGCGCCGTGTCGATGGGCGTTTCTCCGTAAGCGGATGAAGTGCTAGGATATGTAAATGATAGAATCGTAACTATTGACGGCATAGCTTAAGCAATACTAATTTACACCACCATGAGCAAAAAAAGAAGAAAATTTTTATCCAGCCAGCACATTTTCTTCTTTATTCTAAGAAATTTGGTGGACAAGGTGGCAGTTCGGTAATGAAGAACAAGACTAACGTTTCGATGCGATACCAAAAGAGAATACCTACTGGATCACTTCATTGAGATTGTTCAGTGTTTTTACTGGATTTCCGTAAAATGTTGAAAGTTCAATGTTTTACTGTTGACGAATTTGACACATTATTTTCAGCCATTTAAATTTTTTTTTGGGGGGGGGGATAGTTAGCAGTGTGTTCTCCTTTCAGTCAATCTCCTTTCTTTCTTTTTCTTCTTTTCTGTTTCTTTTTTTGCTTTTTCAGGTAATTTGTTTCGTTAATTTTTAGGGTTATGTAGTCCCTTACAGGCTTGGCTCTGGGCATGGGAGGGTTGGCTTTTTTTTTTTTTTTAATAAACCCATTTATTCATTCAAACAGTCCGGCTTGTAAATCTCCGGTTTATTTATCCCGAACCAACAGCTTGAAAATGTGCAGAAACGACAGTGATGTTTTTTTTTTAGCAAATCACGACCAAATGATCATGGAGAATTGCTTTTTCGATGAGAAATATAAAGTTCAAATATGGTTCAGCAAATATTTGTACCCTTATTTCAGATCTCTAATCGACTTCCGAAAAATTTACTTCTGCCACCGACCGCGGATCCAACTAGGCTGAGTTTGTGTCGGTTTGCTTTGTTCTTGAACAATCACGACCGAATATAAAAAAAATAAAGTGCATATGCATATGGTGATGGCATGTAACGAAAAATAACAAAGAAAAGAAGCGGTTGGTAAATTAAGTGATTAAAGACGGGAAGAAGACATTTTACGAGCGTAATATGATACCCGGTACAGATCAAGGGTTCAGAAGCTCAGGGTCAAGTTACCAAATAGAATGCCCCATCCCGAATGTAATTTAACTTCAAAAATTAGATTATCACAGAGAGAAAATTGTCTAGACAAGGAAATTTGGGAGTGAGTGAGAACCAAATAAAATTCTAACGCCAGGCCAAGGTTTCTTTCCTTATTTTTCCATCCTTTATGACCAAAGTCTCAGGCTACCAATTCGAGATTAGTTTAGAATGAGGGATGGAAACCTCAGGTTAGTTCTTACACGTATCTGAACTGTCCTTACAGCAGAACTATAGGCTAGTACTATTCCATATGTTCCTTCTCAAGAGTCCGCAGTCAGCCTATGCTCGATGTTCCTTTGAGCGTGTTCCACCCCTCACTACGCCGACCGTTCCAACCTTCTCCAAATAGTAACTAATAGTAACTATTTGCTTACCATGCTCGGGAGCGTAGTGAGCGTGGTAGCTACGCATACCTGTGACGTGATTGGTCGGATTCGCCCATGGCATGATATTCCGCTGGAAAATAGAAGAATCGTTCCAGCCTTGACGGCAAAAAGCCCGAATTCGTGACGTCATGCGTAGTAACTACGATAAGTAGGCTGGAACACGCTCTTTATCAGCTGTTTCCGAGCTATGGCCCTCGAGCAAAACCTAACATATCCATGACCACGTTTGTGATTTGCTCAGTCGAAGTTGACTGTGCAAACCAATCAGAGACAATGTTTCTTGGCGATGTTAGGTCAAGGCTGCGCGTAAAACCTAAAGCAGTGTGTTTTCACAGCGAAGAGAATTTGCGAGTGAGTCATAGGAACTGTTCTGTTCTTTTCTTCCGGGGAATTTGAACTGGAATGCAGCAACTGTCTACCCGTAGGGTGAATATAGGAATGATAAGCTCTTCACTGAAGCTTCAAAGCTTAACTGAAAAGCCAACTTATTTTTGTGTCATTTAACTCAATACATTGAATAACCTGGATTCTGCTAAGGGATTTTTTTTTTATTTTTCACTATCTGCTCTAATTGTACGTTCAGAATATCTGCGACCGTCCCCACAACGTAAGGAAATTTTAATCTCAACACAAACGCAGCTTTCAGTGGGCAGTGGTAAGCTTGGTGAAGACTGCTTAGCGCCTAAACAAAAAAAAATCATAAATCTTTCTGGTAAGGCATACAACAGAAATACAAGCGCATAGAAGTATCACAATCACACGGAAATTCCACTATTTAAAAATCGATTACTCATGAGCAGCGGAACAACGAAGTAACGCATTTTCAGGGGGTCTTCAAGCCAATTTAAGTGAATAAGTGATGGGTAACTAGATTGTCCTATCCCAGCCCTTTTCAGTTAAACTTTAACTGACGGTTAAGTTAGATAAAAAGGTCAGGAAGATTCGGTTAGACGGCATCCAAGTTCTATCTCTGACTGGCGATATCTGAGATGACGTTTTAATTAAAGATATACTTCTGACATGCCTCTTTAGCCAACTCACCGATTTCCGTAAGCTCCCTGGCATCAATTATTAGAGAACTGCGAAGGTGTCGAAGTCACGCAGGTTACTCAAATTATCAGTTCTGAGAATTACAGCCGTCGAAAAGCCCTGCAGACCCCGGACGAAAGAAACCTGAGAACTCAGTCACGCTAGCCCATTCATTTCTGATCAAGATAAGCTGCACGTCAATATGTCAGTGTCCATTGGGTTTTTCAATCCTTTTCTTCTGAACCGGTAGCACTTGTGAATCGGTCCTAAACGAGGGACTGGGGACTTCTACCTCAGACAAAACTATTAAACTACGCCTAACAGTCCCTAGGGTTACTCTCTTGTTGGGCACCACTTCTGTGGGCACCACTTTAAAAGTCTCTGTGGCCACCGGCTGGACATCGGGTACTCGCTGTACAGCCATTTTAGGAGAAAGTAACCCCTCGGACCCGAGGGGTTGCTCACTCCCAAAATGGTTGTACAGTGGTGCCCAGCCGGTGCCCAGCGGTGCCGGTGCCCAGCGGTGCTCAGCCGGTGCTCAGCGGTGCCCAGCCGGTGCTCAGCGGTGCCCAGCCGGTGCTCAGCTGGTGTACAGTGGTGCCCAGCGAGTGAGCAACCCCTCGCTCGGACCAGAGGCGGTACTAGCCAAAATGCTTGGGGGGCGCCAACGAATTTACAGACTGGCTGGTAATTTTTACCGACTGTTTTTGGAGAAAAAACCACTGTTTTCAAGAAAAAAACCGAAGTTTGTCGTCAATGCTGGACGCATTTTTCCATTTTCGTTAAAATAACGTGTCGCGCGCTGATCGTGCAAACACGTCGCAGAAAATGTGTAGTTACCACGCTAACTACGCTCCCGAGCTTGGTAAACAAGTAGTTATTTTTTGTTACTATTTTGATAGGGTCGGAACGGTCAGCGTAGTAACTTTTCAAGAGGTTGGAACGAAAATAGTAATTAATAGTTACTATGGTTGGAAGGATGGAACATCTTAACTCCGCTACACATATAAATAAACATACCGAGAGCGTTTTCAACCCTTCTAACAATAGTAACTGTTAGTAACTTTTTCGTTCCAACCTCGTGAAAAGTTACTACGCTGACCGTTCCAACCTTCTCGAAATAGTAACTAATGGTAACTATTTGCTTACCATGCTCGGGAGCATAATAAGCGTGGTAACTACGCATTTCTGTAACGTGATTGGTCGGATTCACCCGTGGCATGATATTCTGCTGGAAAATAGAAAAATCGTTCCAGGCTCACAAGCAACAAATTCATGAAAGTTCACAAAGTAAATAACGAGTCTTGTGGCAAGGCGCGTTTGGTCGTCTTACGTCTGCTTGCTGCCACGGCTTGATGACATTATTAATCACAATGAAATGAGAAAGAGCAATGTCACGGACATAGCCTGTACTCTTAAATCTTCGTCGAAGTTCATTACATGCTCGCGTGACGGGATAATTGTGCAGTTGGCAGTAAATCAGTATCATATTCTTCGAATTGCGTGAGTGCTGCTCGATTTATCCACTACCTCCGGCACCGTATGACCGGTCGATTTAGGGGTATGGAAGGATACATGCTGAATTCGTTTTTGAACTTAATTCCTTGTCGGGTAAAGTTTTTTCACCTGAAATCCGACTAACAAAAAATTCGGCATTTTTTTCTGAGGTCAATTAAAGATTGGATATCGGGGTAAAAGTTCGTGTCAAATCCATATCTGAAGTTTATTTTCTCCCTCACACGGTGGTTGGATCGAAGAAGTGACTATTTCCAAGTTAGCTTGGTTGGGTCCCTGATATGCCTGCCAAGTTTCATCGTCCTAGCACTTCTGGAAATACCCTAACTTGAGAACAGTGGACCGACAGACCGACCGAAAAGTGATCGGTGTATGGCACTTGAGCGAAGTGCCATAAAAACATAAGTATTTCTAGCATGCCTTACAAGGACAGCGTCGGAGCAAGGATAGATAACTAACCATCTGGAGAATATTGCTGTGGAAATCTAATGACGCACGCGCCTTCGAAATCAGTCGCATCTCCATCAACGCATGCAGATCCATCTCCTTGACCAAATCAATACCGAGCACAACGTGATACCGTATCGTCGATGTGTGGTATACTTGATGCGTACATAGCGATAGGCGCGCATTATGCATACATGTGCCCAGCATGAACTTTGGTGCACCCGTTGCGCACGAGATTGGCTCCCATGCGCAGTGACGAGGTATTTACGCCAATTTGATGCGCGGACATGCGCTAGCAAAATTACGGATTTCGAACATTAAAATAATAGATAGCTCTGCTGTCAAGTGGCTACCCAGTCGGGGGCTGCATTGTCAGGGAGGTTTTTGGAAATCTGACTACTGTTTTGGATAGAGTTCAAATGGTCACGACAGGAAAAGAGGAAAAGTTATTTAACATTCCCCACACAAAAAAATCGATTAATAGAAATCAAAATGTGTCAGCTTGGTTCGACCATATATACTACAGAAGCAGGGGTGTGCTGACCTTATGCTTTTTGGCTGATTTGGCCCCTGTGACAGGAGCAGCGGGGGGGGGGGGGGGGTAATCTGACTTTATTTTAATTAAACTATTGTTTGCACTCATTACTCTGAATATATATTTGCTAGGTCTGAGTTTACATCATTTTCTTCGGCTGTGACGATCAGAGTTGGCGACGTCCAAAGATGCTTGCCTCTACTATACATAATACATAATACTAATCACAACAACACTACACTCTCATAACATTATGGCTACATCATTACAGGAAAATGTAGAAAAGATGATCGTTACTAAATTGGATCTATAACATCTGATCGTGAAATTTTGTCAATGAAGGTGCGGTTTTCTTTCTTTTTCACCTGCCTAGCATCTTTTCATACTCATGTTCTTACATTTTCGGCTACGACTCGTTCTCTCGCTGATGTCAATATTTGCAACCACTTACCGTCACCTATAGCCTACTCTTTCTAACAAAAAAAAATCTTTAAATATGAATCTTTTAAATTTTCTACCATTCAAATAATATCATTTCTTCTACTTTTTAATAATCTCAAATATATAAACAAATCAAATTTCAACGTCAGTTTTAATGTTATCTTTACTGTCATTAATTCATACGCTTCATACAATTGCCCACACTTTCCCTTTATTGCAAGTTTTGTTTTCAATGTTTCAATGTTTTAGATGATTCGATGATTAGTTGTTTGGCCGCAAGTTGCCAAAAGCTCCAAAACGGTAGCATTATTTTTTGGACATATTTAAGCGGTGGGTCATGGATAAATAGCAAAATGTTAAAGTGGTCTGGCGAAGACTCAGAAATCTCCAAAATCCGATTGTCTGGATCAAGAAGTGATCCAATAAATATTAAATTTTTGGGATCATATCGACACCGTTGGTCTCGTTATTTTCAGCGTCCGAAGTAGCATAAAATTAAACTGTCAATTTAAGCATATGGCTAATCTTCTAATATTCGCTGGAATATTCTAAAGTTTCTGTGGTTTCCTGACTCGGCTATTTTGCAACAAACGGAGCAATCTATCCCTCAAGGAGCACAAGCAAGACAGCCGTTTAACATGGCTAATTAACGATTCGGCGAGCTTCATTAGACAGGAAGTTTGAGTAATTACCAAGTAGTAGCTTAAGCACCACGATTTTAGAATGGGATGTAGGTAACGGAATATACTGAAGGTCTGCTCTGAAATTTATGAAGGGGCAGGGAAATACGCAGCTCATTTAAACTGCAAGGACTTATACTTCCCACTTTCCTTGCTCCTCGCAAATAATCACGGATATCTCACTGAAAATTTAACGTATACTTTATGCAGCTATGAAATTGAATCCATCACAAAAAAACATTCCAGTTTCATGCGCATTCGTTTTTTCGATCCACTCCCGTTGTGTCTTTTTCAGTCACCAAATTCTCATTTTCACATAGTATTCCGCGCACATTTTTGAGCAAAATGGTTTGTCCTACTTGGAATTTGAGCAAAATGTTTTGTCCCGGCTAGGAATTTGAGAATATGGAAGCAAGTAACGGCACAAGGACATGTTGATTTCGATTTTGAGCTTTAGTTTTTTGCCAGACAGGTAGTTCGCCCGGAATCCGTCCGAAATCGAAAATTTGGCAGAAGTAAAATTCCCATCGAAACCTTTGGTATTGTTACTACTTAGATTGTGTCTTGGATGGAACACGACCTTTCAATCCGACTCCACTGCTTACCTGAGTGTAGCAGCAAATGATTTCTAAGGTTTGTGGCTTTTCCAAAACCTCGTCCGCAAACAGGACATCTGAAGGGCCACATCCCGGAGTGGACGTAAGCATGGGCGCGAAGATCCCCAGGTGTCGGGAAGGACTTGCCACAATGAGTACACTTATGGGGCTTTTCCTAGAATACATCGAATGCCACGTCAGCCTTAAAGGACCCCTCTTGCTTATTCTGCCTTTTATAATATACCTAGCTCCCTTATGGAATTATAAGCTTCTAAAATCCCCACCTTTCTCCATTGTTTAGTTTTGTATTATACCTACGAATGCCAGAATCTTTGAACGTCCGCTGGCAACTCTTTCACACACAAGGATATGAGAATCTTCTCTTTTCTACTTCTTTGCTCAGTTTTCCTACTTTTTAACCGCGACGCATTCAGTTTTCAAATGCTCTGCGCCCAGCCGCCGCGTCGGAGAGCAGGAAGGCTGGATAGAAGGTCCTCTCGAAAACGGGACCCCGGACCCCTTGCCACGGGACCCTTCTGGCTAACGAAAACAGGACCCCTTGAAAACGAAACCGGGACCCATCTGGCCAACCGAAGACAGGACCCCTTGCAAACGAAAACGGGACCTACCTCCATAATACCGACAGTGGATACATGATTTAAACAAAAATTGACCCTTAACTTTCTAGAAAAATATAGTAGAAGAGAATACAAAAAAATGTTTCCCCATAAGAACGAAGACCCTCCTCATGTGGCTACCGCAGTGTAAATGGCGAACAAGGGATTTTTGTACTGAATATTCTAGACCGTGGCGGTGGCAAGAGTTACATGAAACGAATCTTTACTCAACAGATCATTTTTTTTTTCTATAAAGTTAAGGGTCCCTTTTTCCAAAATTACGTGTCCCCTCTTTTCACTGTCCGTATTATGGAGGTAGGTCCCTCTTTCGTTTCTACGGGGTCCTCTTTTCGGTTAGCCAGATGGGTCCCGTTTTCGTTTTCCTTGGGTCCTGTTTTGTTTGACAGAAGGGTCCCGTGGCAATGGGTCCGGGGTCCCGTTTTCGAGAGGAACGGATAGAATCGGCAAGCGCTAACAATTAAATCGCTAAATTCAGATGGAAAGTAATGGTATTTTCGAGAAGCGTGTTTCCGATCCGTTTCATAGTGAAAAGGTCATTTCTAGTAAGAGTTGTGCTTTAAAAGTAATATGGTTCACAGGTCATTCCACTAAAGCTTGATTAGCGCACCCCTATCTCAGCCAACTGACTACCCATGAAATTGGTTTTGTGGTTCTAGTCTACTAGGTAATCCCATCTTGGCCATTCCTCTTAAAGCCCACCTCGCACTATTTATTGTTTACGTTCCAATATTGTAAAATAGTTGAATACTTTTTTAGCTAGGCTCTGCTTTTGAAAAAAAACACGGCTTTGGCTGTTTTAACTCTTCCTCCAGGCCCATTGACTTCTGTCAAAACAGGAAAACATTGCATACGGTAACCGGTTTTTCTAAAGGGCGAACTTCTCGTTATCAATCGTCTGGAGCATATTACATAAGTATCGAAAATAGCGAAACAAATGTAAGTGTGAAAATGACTTATAGTTAGGGGAGTTAGAGTGTGCCGTACGAGATTCAGGCCTCCGGGTTAAAGAATTGACTTAGCGATTTCGAAAGTAGATTACATGGGCAATATAGGTGCGATGGGTCCTTTAAGTTACCATAGAACGGCCAAGTCTGTTTTGTCGTGGAAAACCCGAATTAGTTCAGCTCCCTGAACATCGTTGGGAACCATTTTACACATCGTCACTAGCTTACCCATTTCTCACGTATTATAAGTTAGATGCGATGCACATTAAAGTAAGTGTCTACATCTGTCAGGTTGTAAAACAACAATATTATTATCTGCGGAAAACACAAATGGCATACATGTAGTCACTTCAATCTAGAACATAGGTAACATGCTTAACAGAAAATTTCGGGTTGAATTAGTTGCGTAGTTACGAGTTTTCATTGGATAGATTCTGCGCCACATACACCTCCGGCTGCTTTTCTTCCGACGTGGGAAATGGTAGCGGCGAGCACCGAAGTTTCAGTCGAATTCCCAATTTTCTCTGAACATAATATTCAAGTTGAAGTTCTATTTAACTAGTTAAAACACAGAGAGCCAAATAGAGGGCTTGAGGCTGAATTGTAAATATTCAAATATACTTTAGGCACTTAACATAATGCCACACGAAGATAATATAATAAATAATAATAACCATTATCCTTCTAGACTCAAACCACAAACTGAATTGGAATTTACCGCTGCAAGCTGCCAACAAAATTTCACGGAGTAGCGAAGCAGCCTCACGATTTTATTTTCTTCAATTATTCTACAAGCATTCCTTTTAAAAAAAAAATCGCTTGTATGTAGTGTATATAGCTGTGATAGTTGCATCCTACCCCCGATATTGTATTTCTGACTACAAATGTGGATCTTCCGAAATTATCAAAGGTGAACACTGAAAGCACGTGCTATGAGGATTCCTTTCCGGGAAACAGGTCGGGTTCATGATAATATTCATGAAGAGAATTCAAGAGAGAATGCGCACTTGTAACTTTCAGTTCCGAGGAGGTAGGCGTAGAAATAAAATAGAAGAATCGCCAGCGAAAACGCTTAGAGTTTAGACACAAGCAGAAGTCCAAATCGGGGAGACTCGCGGATAAAGCAGTGTCTCACCTTAACATGAGTAAGGCGGTGGTAATAGAGGTTTGATGACGCCGTAAACCTCTTACCGCACACAGGACACTGATGCGGCTTTTCTCCCGAGTGTATCCTGCGGTGGGTGTTGAGAGAAGAAGAAGTTGAGAATCCTTTACCGCAAACGTCACAACAGTGAGGCTTTTCACCTAAAAGAGTGAGAAACTCGGAACTTTGCCAACAATCCGGAAATAACGAGTTTGTCAGATAAAGATAGGTGCCCACAGAACGCGAATTTTATCCGCCAACGAATTTTGTTCTTTCGCGCCGCTCAGCGAATTCGTTTCTTAGATCCCATTGGCCGCGAATATATAAACGAATTCGTCAGGACTAGATACGTATACGTGGATGCGATACGTAGGACTACAACGAAAATAGGGGGGAAAGCCAACTTTATGGTTACATACTCCATATCTCGTTATTTACTCTACTTTGGCCGGGTTGATTATTTCCTGAATTTCCTCAGCGCGAACTGAGGCGACGCGAAAACAATTTGACTTAAAGTTGAAACGGAGCGGTGCAAAAATTTTGCCTAGCGAAGCGAATTTTTTCCGCTAGCGACGAAAATTCGCCTAGGCGAACGCGAATTCGCGTTCTGTGAGCACCTATCTTAAGTGGGCGCGGCATGCAGCGCGTTGAATTGGCATTATTCTCATTCAGCGCTCCAAGCCGATTAGTCCCCGTTTGTCCGCCATCACCTGATTATCACCATCCGCCATACAGAGATAGTGCAATAGATCTTATATAATATTCCATGATTATGGATTTTTTAAATGCAAAGCAATACCAAGTACAAAAGGGGGCAGAGCAAGGCCGTATCCAGGGGGGGTTGAACCCCCCCCCCCCCGAAACATACAAAAATCATGATTTTTACAGGCTTTTCCCTCTGATCTATGTCTTATTTGTCCGACGCGCAGGCAATCCCCCCCCCCCCCCCCCCCGAAAGGCGCCCCCCCCCCCGAAATAAATTCCTGGATACGAGCCTGCGGCAGAGTATGAGTTTGAAGAGTTTTAAGTCTAACAACTGACTCAATAACCTCAACATTAAGAAATTAGTAGAAAACAGTCTCTGAAGAGCCACCCAAGGATGATCTAGGGTCAGGAACTTATTACGGATGCTGACAATCCTCATAGGAACGGCTACAGCCGGGTCTATCGGGACCAAATCTGCCGATCACATACTGGTTACTGGACCATGGCGGTAGTCCAAGCAGATACTTCCCATACTTGTTTTTTTGCAGCTTTTTCATTCGCAGTTTTTTCTTGTCTGTCTGAGTGAGATATTTACAAAACTGAGAGATTTAAGGAAAACTTGGCAAAACAAACGCACTGCACAACCGGGCTAGAATACGACAATTAATGTATAAGTTAATCTACAAGTTAATGAACAGAAAAGAAGCTATTACTAAAAAAAGGGTAGTACAAAAGCTCATAAGGCGTATTCTTGCCGTTCCCCGAGGACTCCTTGGGGAATCAAAGGGAACGGCGAGAATAGAGGGAGTCACTCCATGCGGACTCCGCGTACAGAAACAGCGAGATCACGGGGAGCGATTCCAAAATGGATTTTGTTCGAAAAAAAAATGTGCGGTTGACGAAATTAGTCTGGATCCACTTTATTTTTGGTTTGTTTATTCTGATTGTTTTTAATTAACTGTACATTGCACCAATACCAGCAAAAATTGATTCCCCTCCGAATATGAAAGGGAGTCCTTTTTGATGATGGTGATGATAACCGGAGCATTCCCGGTCCGTGGGGACTCGCGAGAATACGAGGAGTGAGTCCCGGGACAAACAAAAACGCGGGGACTCCTCAAATGGATTCCTCGGTGAACGGCGAGAATACGCCTATAGTCAGCTAAAGTAATATAATCAAAAACATATCCTAGCAGAGTTTTCGTCAAACACTGGTGGTGGTGATGATCCCGGGGGGACCGACAGAATAAAACCACACGGTAGCCCGAAGCCGGAATATGCAAAATTTGCGGCTTCGGCTTGGGGTCCCCGCCGTGACCGCATTAGCAACCGAGCCCTAAAACTCGCATCAGAAAATAAACATTTTTCACATTGCACGATCAATAACTAATTCCAAGCCGAAGCGCGGTTTGCGATGCGATGTATGTATAATATATATTAGATATATATATAAACACATATAAGCACTCCAAAGCAATATTAGCCGCGTTCGTTTTCGTCGTGCGTCGTTGTCGATACCAAAAACGTCGTTTAAATTTTGTTGTATTAGAGTTTTCTTTGGCACGTTTCATAAACGTCTTTTCACAAACGAAGTTGATACGAAAACGTTGATAGTCGAACTAACTTAAGGACCCCTCTTGCATATTCTGCGTTTCATAATATATTTAGCTCCCATATGGAATTATAAGCTTCTAAAATCCTCACCTTTCTCCGTTGTTTCGTTTCGTAACGACGAATTTTTAGCGCTTTTTCGACCTTGCCGAGTTTTCCCGTCACCCAGAGTTTGCCGGAATCTTCATTGTCCGCTGACAACTCTTTCACACATAAGGATGTAATAATCTTCTGTTTATAATTTCTTTTATTTGCTTAGTTTTCCCACTTTTTAAACAAGGCACGTTCAGTTTTCAAATCTTTTGCGTCCATCCGCCGTAGTTGTAGAGCAGGAAGGCTGGATATAATCGACATGCGCTAACAAGAGAATCGCTATATTCAGGTGAAAAGTAATGGTATTTTCGAAAACGTTTGTTCTGATCCATTTTACAGAGAAAAGATCATTTCTAGTAAGAGTTGTGCTTTAATATTTACAACAACAGCTATAATATAGCACAAAAATGGATTTTAGGATAACAGGCCCATGTTTTAAAGCTTAGTTTACAAGTTTAATTCGTTTTGCCGAGAAATTTGAAAATTTGTGCCTAATATTGAAGCGACATGCTGAAACGCGACTTTCCGCCTCCGTTCGTCGTTTCAGGAACGACGAATGAAACGGCGGATCAATCGAACAAAGAAAAACCCCTTATTCTCGGCAGTCCAACGCCGTCCACGAACGACTTTATAATGAAAACGCTTCTAATAACCGACGGTTGGAACGGCGAACCGAACGACGAAAACGAACGCAGCTACTGTATACTATGACATTTAACTTCCGTGTGGACGGAAGGCTTCGCGGTATGAAAGGGCCGAGGAAGCCAGCACACAACTATGCTTGATCCACCGCAAGAAAAGTGCGCCATCAGTGTTAAAGCACCTTAACAGTCTGGTCTAGAACAGCATTTATGGCTGTTGTTAATTGGCTACGCTTGCTAATTGAGACGTCGCAAATTCCAAGTCATTCCAAGATTGACAAAACAGAGCTCGCCCAATCCAGGATTTTAGTGGTTGAGGTAGGGTTCGTCGGCGATTATGGCAGCGTTTTAACTGGTACGTCTCTCTGTAACTTGAGTAGACAAAAAAAAAGGTAAATCAAACGATTCTTTGAGATTTACAGCCAGTTCGCTTTAATTGGGTAACCCAATAAAAAGCGCGCGTCAATAAAATACCGGATTAACACCGTGTTACAGTTTTGATTGCTCTGGCTATAAGCTCTGTATTCCAGCACGAAACATATTTTTGCCGAAAAAAAAAAGAGGAACATAAATGCTCGCTTCTGAAACAAATAAAAAAGGTGACTTCAGATCTAAAAGGTTAACTGTATTGGGCTGCTTGCCCAATAAACTGGTGGGATATTTGGACGAAATTTTTGTGAATATATTCTTTTCGTTTTGGTATATTAACTTAAAGGGCCAGACACACAACCATCGAACGCTAGCTATTGTAAGCTATCATGGAAATAACGAATATTATTATTAATAAGTTTAAATAGATTATCTAAATCAAAATCATTTTCTTTTATTTCTTTCTCACACTTTATCAATGAAACAGCGCAAACTTTTTGCAGTATGTAAGTAGTTTGTGCTGTTGGAAACCCAGATGCCAGGGGGCAACCCAAATGCTGGGAAACCCGAAGTATGCCCCCCTTTATTGGCCATAAATCGATATTTCTTTAACCTTTCGCTTTCGCTTTTCTCAAGTAAACGCGTTCAGCAAAATTTAAACTATGTAAAATTATACATTAAATTATATAACTGAAAATATCCAATCAAAGAATATACTAATATAGAATACATAATCATAGTAGCCTATATATTATTTTCAATATATAATATAATAATAGTCTATAATTATAATATTATATAATATTTAAGTATAGAATATACTTAATTATGTAACTGACAATATACGCTGAATTTTTTAATTATAAAAATATTAAATTTAATAGCTTAAGAAAGCAGCCAAGCGGCGCGTGACCCTTTAAATTGTCCAGCAGAAGTTTTCGGCACAATATGCTTACCTGTATGCGTGCGCATATGCCTACTTAGCAGTGAAGGTCTATCGAATGCTTTCCCGCAGACATGGCAAGGTAATAGATTCTTATGTCGCACAGGAGATGGCTCCTTACAGGGGGACACACTACAGGCAGCACTGCAGTGGCGCGAATTCTGGGAATCTCCAGAAAGAGCGGAGCCTCTTCCATCGGATGCCCTTCTGTCTCGGATTGTCGATGAAACTGTTGGGGATCCTCCGCGGAGGACTGTCAGGTCTAGGGGAGTTTCTGTAAAGGGAGACAAATTAACTAACTTAAAGTTTAACTGTAAAGCCACCTTATTTTTGTATTATTTATCTGAATGCGCTGCATTATTTGGATTGTGTTAAAGTTTAACTGAAAAGCCAACTTATTTTTGTGTCATTTTGTTGAATACACTGAATTATTTGGATTCTGCAAAGGGATTTTTTTATTTTCCACTATCTGCTCTAGTAATGACGTTCAGAATACTGCGGCCGTCCCCACAGCGTAAATTCTACTATGCCGAGGGAAATTTTAATCTCAACACAAACGTGGCTTTTCAATTGACAGTGGGATTGGTCACAAATCACACGGGAATTCCACTGTTTGAAAATCGATTGATCGTGAACAGCAGAACAACGAAGTTACGCATTTTCAGCGGGTCTTCAAGCCAATTTAAGTAAAGAAGTGATGGGTAACTAGATTGTCCTATCCCAGCCCTTTTCGGTTAAATTTTACGGATTACTTTTCCTATTAGCTCCAGTATGACGTTCAATTATCTACGGCCGTTATCACAGAGCGAAATTCTACTATGACGCAGAAAATTTAAATCTCATACCAACGCCGATTTTCAGTAGCCAGTGATCAGCTTGCAGAAGGTAGCTCACTCCGTGAACAGTTATTTTTCGTAAATGATTTTAGTCAAGTATACAAACAACACGGGTACTAGGCGCTGGTATCACAAATCCGACAGGGAAATTCCACTATGTGAAAATTGATTAATCGTGAATAGCGGAGCAACGATGTAACGCAGTTTCATCGGGTCTTAAAGCCTCTTTAAGTGTATACGTGACGGGTAACGAGATTGTCCTATCTCAGCCCTTTTCGGCTAAACTTTAAGGCTGAAAATGAAGTTATTTCCCATTTTTATGAAAAAATACTGTCGAAACCAGCAACAGATATATTTGTATTTGACACACTTCCTTATACAGTGTCATACACTTTCTCATTTGAGTGAGGGATAAACTTGTTGGAGGTAGTTTGCTTACACCTGAATATAATATAACTTTTCTCGAACAGGTATGCAATGCATATCTTTCTATGTCCCACAGGAAGTCATTTTATGACAATTACTTTTGTGGAGGTTGTTACGACCTCCTATCATCCTCCAGGGAGGCTGATACGAAGCCGTAACAGCCGCCACAGATGTTCATCGAGCGCTTTTCCTCAAATACTGAATTCATCGCGCACATTTTCTCAAATACTGAGAAGTAGAAGCTGACCTCCAAAAAAATAAGTTAAAAAAATACTTTGAGTAAAAAAAACACAAAAAAAAACTTAAAAAAATATATAAAAAATAAAATAAGAAATATAATAAATGTTGAAAAATGATGGAACATATTACTCTATCAGACAACCAGTATATGCCCTAGGCCACAGCTTGTCACAGTCAGATTACCACTCAAAATACAGTTTGTCCACTGAACTGCTGAAACAATATCCTACTATCCCTTGCTTTCCAAAAGCTAGTTATTCAGTAATGAAAAATTGCAGAACATCTTACTCTCATAGACAACCAGCCTATTCTCCAGGTCATACCTTAACACAATCAGATTTCCACTGAAAATACAGCTTGTCAACTGAAACAACATCCTACTATCCCTTTCTTTCCAAAGGAAAAGGCTAGTTATTCAACATTGATCACAGTCTTTGTTCTGGAATTATCAACACGTGGCGTTTGTTATTGTTTACTTTTTACTTCCACGTCCCCTAGAATAATCATTTTAGTAGATCTAGAGTAGGTTTTCACGACCGCTAGATGGCATCTGAATCGTCAAATTAATAAAAGACTTTATTGATAGAAACTAAAGTACTTGGGTCTCTACAGTAGTCATTTTAGTAGGTCCACAGTAGGCTCGGGTTGCTACTTTATTAAAATAAAATTCCCTACCCCATTGGCAAAGAAGAGTAAGACCTACCTATAAAAATATTCTGTTCGAAAAAGTTATGATAGTTAACATACCTCCATCTCGGTTCATATCGTATAACAACCTCTACGGCCATTTAAAAATATCAACCTCGCTGCGCTCGGCTGATCTTTTTCATGACCTGCCTCGCCTTCGGCTCAGACAGGTTATTTTCAATGGCCGTCTCGTTGTTATTTTCCGATTAACCTTTAATTTACCCAGTATTCTAAAATCCACGCACGGACGAACCCCAGCCTTATCGTGGATATTTCGAAATACGCAAAGAAAACACTTACACTTCTTTGGTAGATTAGTTCAGATTGGAGATGGTGTAACCATTTATTTTATTTTGTCTTAAATATTATCTTTGATGTATGGCCTTCCGGCTAAACGCACATTACGATCTAAATAAACATTGTTTGACAAGAACGTCAAGCAACTTGGAATAATGCCACTATAAAGGGCCACGTCACGATTCCAAATCTGCCGCAAAACATAGAGCATGGATTTTCTATCCATTTAAATGGAAAGATTGCTTGAAGTCTTTCCATTTCAAAGCGGTAATTTCAGTAGGAACCGCGTATACGTTTTGAACACTTATGACCTTACCAGGCCCGTATCCAGGAATTTATTTCGGGGGGGGGGGGGGGGTCGCCTGCGGGTCGGACAAAAAAGTACAAAAAAGACATAGATCAGAGGGAAAAGACTATAAAAATGATTATTTTTGTATGTTTCGGGTGGGGGGGGGAGGGGTTCAACCCACTAACCCCCCCCCCCTGGATACGGCCTTGGACCTTACATTTAGTGTCTGTCGCTGTATAACGGGCCAGACCGGGTATAGTGCCGTGCCATTATATAAAGTTTAACATGAATTTCCTGTTCTCCTGGTTAGAATGTTTAAAGGACACCTGATTGATGAGTACCAAGTATCATCCCTATCTGTATGACTTCCGTTAACATTGCCTGCAGAAAACCCGATCCAAATACGAAATAGTGTTTCCAAGCAATGATTTTTACTCCATTTTGCATCTGTCCTTATTTCAGTACCGAACAATTTTAGAAATGAACAAACGTCTCCAATCAACCTTTCTTCTGGAATTTTTTTTAACCAGTTAAGCCCAAACGTATATCTAGAAGATATACGATCCGGCCAGCGCTGTACAAGATTTGAAAGAAATGCGCTTTTTGTCTTGGAGTCTGCATGTGCAAACCTCCAGAAACGAACATCTCTATTTTGAAAACGTCACGCTCAGGAGAAGAATGCTCTCCGTGGCCATGTATGTAAATGCATTCTCAATGGTGTGTTCAAGTATGGTTTCATTGTTCAGGTGTCCTTTAAGAGTCATTTGGCTGTCTGAAATAACATCAGCCTTACAACTGATAATTTTTTTTTTATCCCGAAGAGAAAATACATTTTTCCTTCCCTTTTAAACAAACTAGTCTGGTGGAATAAGTGGTTCGGTTATCAGATTTCGGGTGAGTCAGAACGTAACCGGAAGTGACTAATGATGACGCCAAGGAACTAATTTGCTCCAGAACATACCTGGAGATCTTTGACATCATGCCTGTCAAAAAAGCAGCCGAGCGAACCGAGCTAATCTTCAATGACGGGATGGGGTTTACTAACTCACTGTGGATAATGATCGTTCGGCTTGCTTGCGCTTAATTGGTGTCCACCCAAACTTATAAGCTTCAACTGTTTTTATAGGAAAACTATTTGACTTCAGCCACGCCCAGACGTACGATACAAGCTGAGAAATAGTCTTCCGACGCAAATCGCACTCCAAGTTGGAATTTATTACCTGAATGTACTTTGTGTCGAGAAAACGACTGATTACGCTAATAGTACTAACCTGATTTGGTCGTGAACGAATCTGTCTGATGCAGTTCCTTTGGTGGTAAGGGGGTGTCTTCTTTGCTGATGTCAACACAGGCAATAAGCTTAGTTCCAGCGAGTACGTTGGTTTTGACTTCAAAAACTGGGGTGCCTGGGAAAAATTGCTCGTCAACCCCAAAGACAGTACAAGTGGTTATTGCCAGGGTTGGTCACCAAGAACCAGGGTGTACGAGTTACTTCAGGATACTTTGGTTTACTCAGGGTTACATTGGGTTACTTTGGGTTGCATTGCATTGGGTTACTTTGGGTTACATTAGGTTGCTTTGAGATACTTTTGGGTTCCTTTCCAGGGTGTACGAAGTTACTTTAGGTGACCAACCCTGGGTTATTGTCCCACTGTTATTGTCTTAGATCAGCCCTAAGAATATTTTGCTTGTAAGAAAAGACTCCACTGAGTGTGTTAACAAAGTACGATTGCAATTGATTTGTGATATTTGCAACTGATAATGCTGAAGGTGCGCGCAGCCGAATATATGTTCTCTGTTGGATTTTCTGCACTTTCATCATAGCGTCGACCAAAAACTTTTTCGCAAGGAATTCATGCTTAATGGAATTTTATCATAATGTCGACCAACAACTGTTTCGCAAGGAATTCATGCTTGACAGGATCAAAATTAAAATCATATAATATTTTGAATTGTAAAATACATAACGTTTGCAAAAAGGCAAACAGCATTCTTATGCATCTCAACCTTTTCCCTTTCTTAAAAAAAACTACGCTGATATTTTTATTTTGTCTTTCTTTTGTATTTGACTGTAGATTAAGGTAAGCTATTGGGTCTGTCTGCTTGGTCAGCTGCTTTGTATTTCTGTAAATGTGTGCGAATTTGACTGGTGTTTTGTTGTTTAAACTTGTATACTCACTCTTTCAGTTGCTAAAGAATGACATAAACAATAATAATAATAATGAGATTTAAATTGTGATCAGATTAAATTACATAAAAAGATTCAACTAGAATCTTAAACTATTGGGAGTTCTAATTAAATGATGTATAAAAAAAATACTGTAACAGATGAAAAAAATAGGCAGATTACTGCTATTAACATCTTCGCTCACAAACAAGATCTTGAACAAGATGCAGAACTAGATACGCATTCAAGGCATTGGTCCCATCCCTTGCGTCTTGCCATTGGTCAACTCTACTCTTCCAAATCGGTAACACCGATTCAAGAACCATCGCACGTATTCAACTAGTATAACCATAAAGCTAAGACAACGGAATCCTCTATCTTGAGCATAATTGACGTCATTTGAACCCCTGAAGACACTGAATGGGCGTAACGCCGTCGATAGCGCTAGTTGCACTTATTTCTTCTCCACAGCGTGCGACGGTAGAGTGCCATTTTCAGCACCGACAAAGACGAGTGACTGATTGCTCATCTGGCGCTACCGTCCGATACAAAAAACAAGCAGCATGCCTGATGATCGGAGGCGTATCCTGGTTGTTTACGAAGAGATTGTGAAAGGGTTGGCGGTGTGCCAAATGAAAGGAATGCATGTCTGAATGAATCTGTTTGATAAGCGAATTGCCAACAAACAAATGGCACAGGTTTAGAAAGAATGACCAGCGAAAAAATGAGAAACATGTTAGAAGAATGTGGAAGTGTACCAATCACAGGTACGAATAGGTTGTCTAAAAGGCCAGCTCATCACCTCATTCCGTGGCTGGAACGAGAACAAGTTTGCAAGCACAAAGGTGAGCGTTAAAATAAAAAGAGCTATAAGCTCCATATGGCACTTGCAAGGTTTGGACAGAATATGAAAGTGGGAATTCGTAAATCCTTGGGTTTATTGGTAAGCGAATCCCTTGAGGCACAATAGCCATGGGCCCTTGGGGATCGGGAAAAAGTATCATTTGGTCAAAAGTATAATTTTTTTTATTTTAGTACTTTAAGGGGGCTAAGGAATTGTTTGCAAGCAAACCCCTTGAGGCAGGAGTGGTCATGGGCCCTTGGGGATCATGAAAATGTATCTTTCGGTCAAAGATATTTTTTGTTTTACTTTGCGGTTAAGATGTGCAATTAAGGCAGTTAGAAATTCATTTGTAAGCAAACCCTTAAAGTAGTCGGATCCGTTCCTGACCTGAAACGGAACATCGAAGACGCGTGCTCTTGTCGATTACCAAGTTTCATTCGGAGCCGATCACCCGTTCGAAAGTTATGCGTGACAGAAGGTTCCAAATTCCCTTTCCCTCTACTCCCCCCATGATGATCCGATCGGGGAAGTGACTATTTCAAGGTCAATCTGGTCGGGTCCCTGAAAATCCTACCAAGTTTCATTGTCCTAGCTCATCTGGAAGTACCTTAAATAAGGATCACCAGAATCCCCCCCCTCCCATCTAACTCTCCCCACAGCGTCCGGATCCGGTCTCGTTCTGTAGATTTTTGTATCTAGGACTTGATTTCCGGTCCCCCCTTCAAGACCCACCATAGTTATCGGATCCATTCCGGACCTAAACTGGAAGATCTGAAACAATTGACCTTTCAAGATTTCAAAGTTCATTCAGATCTCCGTCCACAACCGTCCGAAAGTCATGCGTGCCACAGTATTCCGCATTCCGGATTCCTCCTCCTTCTACCCCCCCCCCCCTCCCGATGGTCGGATCATGGTAGTGACGATTTCCAAATCAATCTGATCGAGTCCCTGATATGTCTGCCAGGTTTCGCCGTCCTAGCACATCCTGAAGTACCTGAACTTGGGATCACAGGAATTCCGGAACTCCTACTCAAACTCGATCACAGTGACTGGACCCGGTTCTGTTCTGTCAATAATGTATCTAGGGCTTGTGCTTGTTCTTCCCACCAAATTTCATCCCGATCCCTCCACTCTAACCTTGCCACAAGATTTTCGCCCCCCCCCACACCTCCCCCCACAATTGTCGAAGCCGGCTCGGAATTAATATGAGACATCTAAGAGATGAGGTCTCTCCAAATATCAAGTTTCATTAGGATCCGATCACCCGTTCGAAAGTTATGCATACTTCAAGATTCCGAATTCCCTTCCCTCCACTCCCTCCACGGTGGGCGGATCGGGGAAGTGACTATTTCCAAATTAGTTTGGTCGGGTCCCTGATATGCCTGCCAAGTTTCATCGTCCTAGCCCTTCTGGAAGTACCCCCTTCTGGAAGAACAGTGGACTGACAGACCGACCGAAAAGCGATCGGGATATGGCACTTGAGCGAAGCTGCAAGCTGCAACGCGAAAACCGGAAGCCAAAAACCGGCTAGAGCGAATTTTTCATAAATTAACAGAACAAAAATCCCTGCTGAGGCATGCGTAGAACGTGGCTAAGCGGTATCAGGGAAAACCAGAAGCTAATCGAAGGTTTCCGCGGTCATTGAAGGAGATCGCGTCACTTCAATGCTTTTTACGAAAGGTCGAGCTTCATGAAACAACATGATCTTTGAGCTGGTTTTTCCGGGAGTGCTGCACAGCTTTATCCTGACACAGGTACATACGTCCAGAACTCAGTATTTATACGAGATAAATGAAAGGAGCAGAACAGGAACCCTAGACAGGGGCGTCACGACTGGGGGGACGCCCCCCCTAATGTTGTTGGCAGTCGGTAAAAAATAACCGAGTCGACGTGAATTTTTCATGAAAACAGTCGTTTTTTTTCTGAAAATCAGTCGATTTTTCGTCAAAATAAACGGTTCTTCTGAAAAATCAGTCAATTTTTGTTCAAAACTCTTTTTTTTTCTTGAAAACAGTCGTTTTTCTGCAAAAACAGTCGGTAAGAATTACCAGCCAGTCGGTAAATACCTCCCCCCCCCCAAACATTTTGGCTAGTAACGCCTCTGGCCGTAGAAACTAAGAAACCAACTAATAAATGGATTCTTGAACTTGGTACAAATCAAGTGATGTACGGAATCTACAACCATTTCCAAATCATCCTCTCGAGCTTCCATTCTGATCTACAACTACATACTACCAAGAACAAATAAGACTCTTGTTTGTTCTTGATACTACGGCATGCATTTTGTAACGATACAGATTGCATAATTGCCCCCGGTATGGTATGTCCCTGATTCCCTGAGCTGAATTCACACCCCAAGATGGCTCCCTGAACACTTCGCGAACTCACTACCTCAGTGAATTATGGGGCGTTAGCTTAGGATGACGTTAAGACAGTAAGATATCCTGTAACATTAAGACAGTAACATATTGTGCGCCGTTAAGATAGTAAATCTTTGTATACAAAAATAGTTGTCACACTATCAATCATTAGGTCAGAATTCGTGAAGTGAATGATAAGTATTATTTGATCAGAAAGAGTGATTGCATAGGGAATAAATATATCGTAGACGTAGTTTGTTTTACTCTGCAATATCCTAGGAGATAGATTACGAGACAAATTTTCACGAGGCAATCGGCTTTTGACAACTGTCACTAGGCAAATCCGCAGGAGGCAATAAGAGCATTAGACAAACATTCGAGAGACAATTATTCATTAGGCAACCCTTCCACGAGACAACCCGGATTAAGAAAAGTAGGATTAAGACAATCAGCTTATTATTAATCAGAGTTTATTAATCAGGCATTCCGATTCTCCGACATTTGATCTGTTTACATTTTAATTTCCTACTTTGTATTTTAGTTTAGTTTTGTGTGTGTGTATAGATCAAATAAAATTCAGTCGCTGAAATTTATAGAAAGTCTTTATGCCGGATTTGTCTCGAGCAAGGTTTGCCTCGTGATAATTTGTCTCCTGGTAATTTGTCGTGTGAAAAATTGCCAAATGACTGACTTGTCTCGCAAAAGTTTGTCTAGAAATTTGTGTCTCGTGATAGACTTGTCTCGTTAAAAATTGTCTCGTGATAGGTAGCCGGAGATAGACCCCCCAGCCTTCCTCTGTTCTACCAACGTAATATGATCAGTATAACTATAATAAAAGAATCGTTCTTTCTTTATTTTATTGTAATAGTTAAGAGACTCGTTCATTTGTTCATTATTTTGGTATTAACCCCTATGAATGAATGAATGAATTTATTGCACGAAAAAACCGATGGGGTCATGGCAACAAAACAAAGGGAAAACACAACAAACTCCAAAAATCGCTCTCTACGGGATAAGCCAACGCGGAGGAATCTAGCCACCTTACGGATATCCCCTATATTTGTCCTTCCAATCTTTTCTAGTAGCCACTCCTCCCTAGTAATTCCCACCCCAAATACTTCGACCCTTAAATCACTCAATCCTTCACATTCACACATAAAGCGGAACACATCCTCATCCATCTTTTCAACGGGCAAAAGTAAGGGCCATTCTTTAACCTATTTTTTCCTATAAACGGGCCATAGAGCTTTGTAGGGGTCGAAACTTATTTTGTTCCTTTATTTTGAATTTAATAAAACTGAACTGAACTGAACTAATCTCAAATAGTTTCGTCTACCATTCTTCATGAGAGTTGTTTTTTTTAGGAAATTTAGACGCCTGTAAGGCAGAACAGCGATACCTTCACCAACGCACAAACGTAGGTTAGAGTAGACGGTTATTACACAACCCTGCAAATGGTGAAGACCATTTACGCACAAAGATTACCCTATCATTAGAGGGAACAGTAAGACAACTACAATGAAAGAAATAAAACGGTGTTTTAGCGGAATAATTGTACATTTCCTCGGGCTCAGTTCTGCTTGAAGTTTGTTCTGGTGGATGGGCCTCAGCTCGGTAATAGCCGGGTGTGAGGTTTTGAAACAACTTGAGAACACGACGGGAAAAACCTGGCGTCATTTGGAATTAAGAAATTGCAGGAAATAGTCTCGTTGGTCGCGTTTAGGCCTTAAAAAATGGGAGACTGTACACGTGCAAACCAAACCACCCTGTGTACAGCCTACTCTGTCCGAAAGTGACTGAGTTTACGAAGTCTACGAACTACTAATGCGGAGCCCCTTGAAACGGACGTGACTCAAGCTTGTTTGGATTTTGTTGTTATTTTGTGCTTCAGTTTGATCTGTTTCCTATTCATTTATTTTTGGATTTTTTTTCCATACTCCGTCTTGTTTGGCCTCGGCCAGTTGATGGGTTATAAACAAATAATAATATAATAATAATACAGCTTGAAGATATACAGCTACAGTGTCCTTATTACCACTGCACAATTCGGAGCTTCTGCGAACTTCTCTACCTTTTCTGCAAAGGTTCTGTGAACTCTTACACCTTCCCGGATTTCTCGCTAAATTTCAGTAGAGTTTTCGACTTTTCCCGCGGACGCGTCGCCTGTCATACAAGAGGGAAACAAGTATAAAATAACAGTAGCCATGCCCCTCGTCGTGCGTGGGTTAACCGACTAAAAGAAGAAACACGACTATTACAACAAGGGTCGTGCACGGTAATGATTTGGAACTCGTACCCAGACAAGCTTACAAAAAGAAGGAACGACAGCGCATCGTTCGGCTAACACTCAAAATGCCCACGATCATAATGCCCACGAATCAAAATGCCCACGAAAAATGCCAACAGCTCAAAATGCCCACGACTCGAAATGCCCACGATTGGATAAATTTGAGGTTTTCAGTCCGTAACTAGGCGTGATTGAGTGACGGGAGGAGTAGACCGAGTATCAGAATGACGATAATCGTTTGATGAACTTGTATAATCAGTTATAAATGTAACACTGGTTTATTATTATTTACAAGAAGCATTTGTAGCCTATTGCGTCGTGGTTAGATGCCGCAAAAGCGCTGTGCTTTCTTGAGGAAGCTTCTGACTGATACTGAGCCCCCTTGGAACTCTTTTAAGTGCTTGAATTTGCTGGTCTTTCCGGACCATTCTTCGGCTCCTTCGTCTGAAGTCGGCTCCAGCACCGATCTGGAGGAGGTCTGATTCCATCTCTTCTTGGATGGTCTGAACTTCTCGCAGAAGTCGAAATAAACGTGGTCGGGCTGTAATTCGTCTGTTGAGGACTCGGTGAGGAGCCGGAAATCATGTGACACACTTAGAGTGGAGTGATCGGGATGAAACATGGTGGGAAGAACAAGCAGAAGACCTAGATACGTCAGTGATAGAATCAGAATGGATTTGGGGGGAGTCCGGAATTCCGCTTATCGCGAATTAAGGTATTTCCAGATGAGCTAGGACGATGAAACTTAGCTTGGACATTGAGACTTGACACGATTGGCTTCGAAATAGTCAGTTTCCCGACTCAATCATCGCGGGGGAGTGGAGGAAGAGGTGATTCTTAAATCTTGAGGTATGTATAACTTTTGAACGAGTGGTTGGATCTTGACCAAACTTGATATTTGGAAATACCTCGTGTCTCGGATGTCCCATTTTAAGTCCGGACCGAATCCGATCAATATGTGTGGTGGGGGGGGGGGGGGGGAATCTTGTGACACGCTTAGAGTGGAGTGGTTGGGATGAAACTTGTTGGGAAGAACAAGGACAAGAACTATATACATCAGTGACAAAACCCGACCGGTTTCGGGCACTGTCAGGGGAGTTGGTGGGATGGGGGAATTCCTGTGATCGCGTATTAAGGTACTTCCAGGTGTGCTCTGGCGATGAAACTTTGATTGAACATAAGATACAAGTTTGGCTTACAAATCGTCACTTCTCAGATCCTAAGCACTAAGGTACTCAAAGTACTAATCCTAGGCACAAAGTACAACAAAAAATAAACAAGTATACATTTTAACTCAAGGGATTTGCTCAAAACTTGATTTTTGGCACCCTTAAAGTTTATTAACTGAAAAGTAAAAAAAAAACTATACATTTTCATGATTCCAATGAGCTTATCATCATTTGTGCTGTTCATTACAGATAAATCTCTAGCGCCCTTAAAGTGCGCATCATCACGGCCCAATGCACAAATAAAATAGTTTCTAAGGACCCATGATCATTCTCATCTCAAGGGTTTTGCTTACAACTGGATCGCAATTATACCAACACACGAATTGACGAATTCCTACTTTCATCCTACGACCCAGCCTTGCAAGTGCCGTATGAGCTTCCAGCTTTTGTTAATCAAAGAATCATTCTTACCTTCGTGATGCAAGTTAACTGGTGGATTTGGATCTCCTGGTTTTGCTTTCTGGGTTGGCACAATTTTCTACGACATTGCTTCTTTACTTTAACGCAAACAATTCTGAGCTGATCAAGAAACAAAAAATAATCCCTTTTGAAGCCTTTTCCGTGGTTAATCCTATCCCTTTAATCTCATAGTCCGCGGTCCTAGGATGATTTTGGCCTCCTCTGTGGACAGTTTCGGCCGTCGGCATTGTAAACTAGGCGATATTAGCCATCCCTGTGACCACTTTGAACTGTCGGCATTTTAGACCGCCGGCATTTCGTGGTCGTGGGCATTTTGAGTCGTGGGCATTTTAATCGTGGGCATTTTGATCGTGGGCATTTTGAACCGTGGGCAATTAAATCGTGGGCATTCTGAGCGTGGGCATTGTGAGAGTGGGCAAAAAGATCGTGGTGATTTTGGGAACCACCCCATCGTTCCCCCTTTTAATACACTCCTTGTAGAGCCGCGTTCCCGAATTGAGGAAGTCGGTCCTCGTGTTCCCGCTAGTCCTCGCTCCTCTTGCAGCTTGCCCTTCCGTTCCGTTCCCATTTCCAGACGGTCCCTTGCCCGGTCATACAAGTTAAATAGGTTAGAACCAGAAAATCGCATCAAGCTCAGCTGTCATGTAATGTTGAAAAAAGTTCTTGCGTACGTCTCAATCAAAGACGATCTTCAGGTTTCAAGCTTGTAAAGGTGAGGCTTCACCTTCCAGATTTTTCTTCCGGATTCCAGACAGTCTTTTCGTCAAGGCGGATCTGGAAGGTAAAGCCAGGCCAAAAACATCTGGAAGTCCGGGGTGTTGGACACCCCAGATTCCGGATGTTTGGAAGGTGTCATAAAGGCAACCAGACACTGCAAATATGCAAATGGGAGAAGAAAAGGGAAAGTGATTGACAGCTATGACTGGGATGCAAGAGATATTTGAAATGTAAAGGAGACATCTAGGAAATGTTGAAGAACTGCAGATTTATCTGTCATCATTATCATGAAAATCTGGAAGGGTTGGCTTGACTATGCGGAAGGCCCGGACGTCTGGGAATCTGGAAGGTGAAGCCTGGGTTGTAAGGGCTTCGCGCTGATGAGCGCCAATCGTTTTGGGAATTCGAAAATTAAACAAATCCAAATCCAAATAGCAGTGCTAACAGGTACTGACCCTTTTGATTGAAAAAAACAACAGAGTCACCAATAGGTATTTGTTTGGTTCAAGTTGCGGGGGGGGGAGAGGTCCTCAGCGGAATTATGAATAGGATAGGATACCTACGTAGAATTGATTTTAGTGGAGACTAATTTTTTTAAACTCAAGCTCCCCCTAAGATTTACGGTACGGGAAAGTTTAGATGGGTGTCTGATTCACCAGGTTGACTGAAAACAAAGGAGTACGAAACAGAAAAGAAAGATCATGTTGGAATGACGGGGGTCTCTGATCACTTTTGCCTTCGCTTATTGGTTATTATAAGTCCTGCGTTTCCATATGTCACGCACTGTTAGAAGTTTCATAACAGATTGCGCATAACACTTTCAAGAATAACACCTTTTCACTTAGAAAAAAAGTGTTAAGACCAATTAAGTTTATACTATTTCGTGCCCAGATCTCCAACAACACCTTCAACAGGTAAAAATACTACACTGTCAGAAGTTACATTACGACAACAGCAGGATGAGCGGTTTCAACAGATAACACTAACATATGTTATGTTTCTTTCGTTCCCGTTAGTATTTTTACCAATTGAAGGTGTTGTTGGAGATCTAGGCACGAAATAGTGTAAACTTAATTGGTCATAGCACTTTATTTCTAAGTGAAAAGGTGTTATTCTTGAAAGTGTTATGCGCAATCTGTTATGAAACTTCTGACAGTGCGGACGCCAAGCTCGGAAGGTTAAAGGAACCTCTAAAAGGAGCAGGAAAGTGATGGCTGAAAAGAAAGTTGTTTCGGGAGTTACTGGGAAAAAAGGAGCTTGGTACGCACAAATACAGGAACAAGGATTACCTGACCACGAGAGAGAAACGGATAGTGTGGCGAGAGGTTGTGAAAACCGAAATATACCTCAACTATAGTTGCAAGTTTGTCTCTAAGATAGGCTACTCTAGCTTGAGCAGGCCAGACAACCGGTAATTTCTTAATTTATGACCGCCGTAGAAGGTAAAGGAAGAAACACCGACATTAAATGGAAGGAAGGTCAAAAGAGTAGTGTCAAAGAGAGACAGAAAGAGAAAAAGAGTGTCCGCAATATGATGACTAAGTTTTTTGCATAGTTTTTACCAGAAACATAACAATATAAATAGATTTTTTCCATCTATTTTTTTTAACAGACTTGATTTCTTATGAGCGCAGGCAAAATTAAACGAATCACATTGTTCAACATGCCTCATAAAGAACTGAACCTGCAAAACTGCTCCCGGACTAAAGGCGTAAACAGATCAAATCAAGAGTATTGTTCTACTACGAATAAAAGTCAAAATGATTAAAAGCATCTTTTCCTTGCAGCCTTTATCATAAAATCAATCTAATTTGATCCTTAATTATCGAGGAACTTAGGATATAATCATCGCCTTTCAGTATAGTCTCAAGTGCCTTTGGTGTTCAGTAGTCCGACTTTTATTACCGGACAGGACGGGAAAACCGGAAACCTGACGCAGTTTCTATTTTCTTTCACAATTTGCCATGTAATTTGGAGGCGCTCATAAAGCAGGTGTTGTGGCAGTGCGAAGTAGGCTGAATTTTCGATACTAAATAAAGTCATAAAAAATGTCTTGTGGCATCGGAGCGGGAATAATTGCACGATTAGGTTACTCTGAATTAAAGCGATTGCGGTTACCGTCACTGGGGTTCTGTGAAAAGTAAAATGATGCATTTGGTCAGACTAAAAGATTGTAGATTTGTGGGAATGCATCACATTATCCACGGTAGTGGTGTATGGATTTATTTGACGTTTTATGAAAACAACGTGACAAGTTTGTCAGTATAACGACGTCTAACCCACAATCATGCTTACGGTATCCTTGAGTGCTACTTGCGCACGATTTAATATAGCCAGTGG
The DNA here is from genome assembly GCA_030848855.1 of Branchinecta sandiegonensis. NCBI lineage: Eukaryota > Metazoa > Arthropoda > Branchiopoda > Anostraca > Branchinectidae > Branchinecta > Branchinecta sandiegonensis. The sequence continues at coordinate 10,210,117 of JAUPMV010000011.1, forward strand.
AAATTCCCTACAAAATTTGCGAAAAAAATGTTGGTAGAAGGACTGGTAAGCCTTGCGAGCGGCTCTTAAGTCGGTAAAAGAATCCGTAATAAAAATCGGTCAAGTCGTTCGTTTTTTTTTCTTTTTCGCATTCAGTCATCCACTTTCCAGAAGCTCTTTCTTAGCACGTCGTTCGGTTTTGCGGTGTCGACCCCTTGTGTTTTTGTGGTGCTGTGTATGTTTTTAAAGGACATCCGAAAGGACTATCGACCCATTCCTGAATCGATGCGTACATGTCCGACCATACCACGTGGTAATGGTCTACACGAGTTATCTGAGTCATATCAGGGACCCATAAATTTCCTGTAATGACTCGCCATTCAGGGGGCTTGTCAATAAGAGATTTCTGATGCGCTCTTGCCCGAGCGTCAGATAGTTCGAGAAATACCCACGGGGATAAAATAGCCGACTATCCAGATAGAATTTTTTTTTCGCAGCTGTTGTGCTGAACCCGGAATATTTCTCTGTAATGGAAGAGTATCCTGGATCTTTTGTCCTAGCTTAGGTACCTGGCGGCATGCTGAATAGTCCCAACAAATTTTGTCTATCTGAGCAAGAACGCCGATTCAACCCAAGCGGAATTTTTGGCAAGTAGGTGAGGCTCGGGCAACATGGCAACATAGAAGCATAGGAAATGACAAGCCCCCTGAATGGCGAGTCATTACAGGCAATTTATGGGTCCCTGGTCATATATGGTTACCAGCATCCTTAGAAAAACCCAGCGGCGGCACAACAGCATTTCATGGGAAAGAAACGACAGTTAAACAAAAACAATGGTGGGAAAAACAAAGCAGGGTGTTGAGGGCACTTACGTAGGGTGTTCCAAGGTGAGAGATGACAACTGGGGGGGGGGGGGCATGGCCCTACTAGTCCGTATATAAATACTCGTTCAGCCCAAGCTGACAGGGACTCACATATTAGAATAAATTTTTCATTTCTAGATTTCAAAATCTTCTTCCTTGGTGGTATTTGTTGCCGGAAAGGCAGAATGCAAAGTAACAACTTTAGGATACTTTAATATTTGGTTATGATAGGGACATATTTATTTATCGAGTAATTTTTGATGAAAAAATGCTGGTGAAGTTTACTTCCTTCATTCTGGCGAAGAAAGATGTTTTGAATGCGATTCATATTTAATGGCGCTACACGGACAAGCAGGCTGAGATTTTTAAGTCTGTTACCACTAATAGGGAGGATCTATATCAGGAAAGAACTGCTCGAGACAGGTTCAGCACTTTCTTGTTTTCGTGAAAATCATAACATGGAGTTTCATCACCTGCGAAAGATGGACCCCCCCCCCCCCCCCTCCTTCGAGACACGACGTACTGTAAACCAACTAGAATCAAGTCAGGATCATGACCAGCAAACTACATAAATGTTGAATTCAAGCGTATTTATACGAGGAAGCTGAGGTCTTTATTGTGCCAAATAACTTGCCTCCCCCTCCCAAATCTTTTTTCGTTATTAAAATCCTCCTTGAGACGCAATAGCATAGAAAGACTGTTAAAGCCGGTAGCAACTAGCAAATACTGCAACCTCCAGGATAACCTCAAGGACCTCATTTCTAATTCAGAGACAGGGCCTTGGATCGTGAAAACGAAAAAATAATCCCACCGAAAAAATAATTATCAACACCGTTACCGGATCACAGCCTTGTATAAAACAGTTGCCCAGAATTTTTTTTTCAGTAAAATCCGTGAGACACAATAGCATAGAAAGACTCTTAAAGTCAACTAGCAAATTCTGAACCTCCAGGATAACCTCAAGGACCTCATTTCTAATTCAGAGACAGGGCCTTGGATCGTGAATACGAAAAAATCATCCCACGGAAAAAAATAATTATCGACACCGTTACCAGCATTATACAAAACAGTTAGAGGCTCTCGTAAATTTTGACATAAACATGTTTAGAAGCCCCCTTTTTACGACTATCATGATGGCTTGCCCTGTCGATTACAAGGTATACGACTTAAGTGGTCAGTGAATTTCATTATCATAACCTTTCGAAATTCACCAGCCATTTTATCTAGGCTTTGTCGGCGGATGGCCAATAGTAATAATTGAATTGCAGCTGATGTCTCCGATGGGTAGAGCGCGCTCACGACCCGAGGGATTAGTCGTTTCAACGTTGCTAAGATGGTGACATCTCTTACACCTCTACCCAACGTCCAACTACAGTATTGCTACTATTGTGTTAAATTATGTTTCTGCTTATACTTCTGCAGACGATAAGCTATACAGGAAGCACATACAAGAATAGTTGAAAGCTCATAAGGCACGTTATGTATTTTAGCTAAGTTTGCGCTGTCAAGCTCAGAAGGCTCTTCCATGGCCCCCCTCCAACTCCCCCACAGTGGCCGGATCGGATCGAGATTTAGAAATTGCGACAAGGTTTCCAGGACTCCCATCCAAGCTCCTTTTCAGTGGTCGGATCCGAACCCGAACTTATAAAAGTACACGTCGGGCTTATGGGCTTCCATTCCACCATGTTGCGTCCCAGTCACTCTACTCTAGTCGTTCCACCGGATTTTTCGATCCCCATCATTCAACTACCTCATAGCGTGCGGACCCGGCCAAGACCTGTCAACTGAACCTCTAGGGCAAGCTGTCAAGTTCCGTCCAAACGATCATTTGATCTAGATCTAGATCTAAGATTTCCGAGACTCCCCTCCACCCCCCCCCCCCCTAAATGCCTGGGTATGTTTTTCCTTCCTGCCTACTCCGTCCCCAGTCCTTCCCTTCTAACGACGCCATAAGATCTCCTTGCCTGCCTCCAACTCCCCCCCCCAAAGTTGCCGGATCCAGTCTTTCTCGAAACTAAATGTCTGAGACGTCTGCGCTTTCCAAATTTCAATATTCACATATCCAACAATCGTTCGATAAACATACTTGCCACAAATATTCCGGGACATCTTGCTGGTGCAGCGTTCAACAATAGCGCGATTCCGGGACATCTTGCTGGTGAAACGTTCAACAATAGCGCTTATGTGAACCCTTTTTAGTTTATATTTTTTGTATTTTTAAAAGTGTATAGTGCAGTGTTGAAAATTTAGTAAAAGTTTATGTGCTTGTAGAGAGAGAAGCTTCGGCTTAACGTCTTTTTCTGTTAACAAATAAATAAATCAGTTGCCCCACAGTGGCCGGATTTGGCTTGGACGTATAAATAAGACATCTAGAATGTGTGCCCTTACATATGTCAAGTTCTATCAGAATCGGATCATTCATTCAAGCGTTATGCAAGATTTCAGGGACCCCCCCCCCCCCCCCCAGCTCCCCTACCGTGCGTGGATCCGGTCCGGTTCTATAAATGGTACACCTAGGGGCTAGGGCTTATGCTTGCTCTTTCCATAAAGTCCCGCCCCATCCCTTCCGAATTGGTAAATTGAATGGATAAGCAACTCTCTGAGCACAATATCTGTGGAGGCCTATTTTTTGGCATTATATTATTACTACTATTATTATTATCCGCCGATTTTACAGACTGTTCGTATTTCTAACCTGGCAGCTCAGGCATTTTCAAATAGAATTATTCTTACTCTGACACAGGACACATCATCTTGCTGCTGAGAGCGATGTCCGAGTACGATGATGACATCTTATTTTGGTTCTGTCAGTAAATTTTTAGACCAACCAAGACTTCAAGATCCGAGGGCTCAACAAGAGAACAGTTCCACTTACCATTTGCTATTTTCCATGTGAGGTGAGCATCTTTGATATTGCTAGGCGGCGACAATTCAAGGAATCGGACCCAATTGCATTGTCTGATAACTTGACCATTAGGACACTGCACTGTTGTATCATGACTTCCAGGAGGAAGCTGAAAAACATACGCTTTTAAAATAATAAGCAAGAAATGTTTGGTACAAAACTACGAAAGGTAGGTAGGTAGGTTTTTGTTTTTAGCCAAAACATTGAAAATAAAATAAAATAACATGACTAATATCCTGTTGCAGCAAAAAGAAAGTCCTAGGGCTTATGCTGCAATTTCTTAATACTACTTCTATGTAATAAATAAATAACTAAACACAACAACTTACAATTATCCACCTAGCCTATGACTTAAATAACAAACAATTAAACGTGAACACTATACACAACAAGAATCCAATTGTTGTGTATAGAAACACAACATGTGTCAAGAAACACAACATGTTGTGTATAGAAACGGCAATTAAAACTTATCAAACAAGCTGAACCTAGGCTTGTACCAATCGCAGAGCACTCAGCTTTCATAGGACTTATAGCCTATTTTAAGTCTTCATTGACATATCAACACAATAACTCATCTGCTAGTTAAATGGTCTTCCAATTAATGCAGTAGTACAGCGAGGTTAATTGGCACTCCATTCCTCTGAACTGATGCGTGACCCTCCCAACCCTATAACTTTGAGGTCAAGTCTTATTTATGAACTGACCGACCCCAGTACTGACCTGCAGAATACCTACACCAAATTCATACACGCATCTTACAATTTAACTAAAAAGGCAGCTTATTTTTACACTTGATATTTGAAGACAGTGAAATATTTTGATTCATTTAAGGAATTTTGTATTTTTTTACGCAGGGCTCTAGTCTGGCTCTAGTAACAACGTCAAGAGTGTGCGCTGCTTGCACGACAACCCAAACTTCACCCAGACGCGGAGAATCGGAATTCCATCAAAGGCTTGCATTTCCAGGGCTAAAGATGCTAAGTTAGGGAAAGTTAAGCCTGTAGAAAGTAGGAAAAGGATTTTAAGATATATCTTGTAAGGAATCTGAAATTTTATTTGTTTTTTGGCAATGGCTTACATCTGTAGTTGGTTAATATTTCAAGGGTAGAGGGGCAAGCACATAGGGATACCACAAATCCGAAAGCAGAAGTTCATTCGATGAAATATATTATATTTGGATAACGGGCAGAAGAAGTCACGCATTTTTATCGGGTTTTCAGGCCTATTTAAGTGATATGTAACTAGACTGTCGGATCTCCGCCCTTTTCGGTTTAAGCTTCAAATTAAATGACAGTTATCGTGCTTACAGACCGACGGAACTTTAAAGGGTAGTAGAAATTTTATTAGTATCTGCGTGAAGACAAATGAGCAAAAATAGTTTTTGTACCTATGCAACATGTTCTTCATGGTAGCCTACTGTACAAATGAAAAAACGGCTAAAAGAGGTTTCGACTAAAAAGAGGCACGGCTGGTGCAGGAGGCACGAGTAATAAAAATAGATTACCAAGTAGCAGGAGTAGAGAAGTAAGTGAGAGTTTGTAAGTCCAGAGCCTAAAAGAAGGCACGTTAGAACATTGTTCCTGCCCCTCAGTCTGAAGCATGAAAGGGCCCTTTTAGTTTGTGTGCCTCTTTTTAGTATTCGTTCCTGCAACATTATGTTCCTGCAACGTGCCGTGCCTTTTTTAGTCGATCCAGCTAAAAGATCAGTTCTTGCATAAATTTTACCCATTAAAAAAAAGTACGTAATCTGTCACTGCCGGCAACATTTGTGAGTACTGATTAAACGCATCCATCCTATACTTCTGACCTGCCGAGACCTACCAATTACAAATCTGCGGTGAAATTGACGATCACAATCCGAAGAAGCTGATACGATGAAATATCGTGATCATTTCCACATCAATCACTGTATGTCTTATGCAGTGTTCTGGCCGATTCAACTTATAAATTAGTATCATCCATCAATATCAAATAGTGTGAGTTACCTGTAGGTATCCCATTACATCTCTTGTTGTTCATTAAGTACCTATATGGAATTCCTAAGGTTGGTAACGGTTAGAATAGAGCCTGGAGTCGTTGCATTGGTTTTGCGTCAGTTTGCTGTTTCTTGACCTTCTGAGCTATTCTTGTACTTGTGTCTAGTGTTGATGATATTGACATCTTGCAAAAACCACAACTATCCTACCTACCGTCAGACACCTCATTATTTGTGGACTGCAGTTGCTCAAGATATAGAAAGTTTGGTAGTGGGCACAGTGCCTTAAATAATTCTGTATTGGCTCCATCAAATATCGATATCGTAGACTAAAACACAATATTCATAATAAAAAAAATCAAGAGAAGGCTTCATAAACTTCAAAAAAACTATCGCAAAGTCAATATATTTTGATTCAATCACTACAATTTCCATTTTCTCTCAAGAGATTGTTTGGAGTCCGCTTGTAGGTAAACAAGGGATCGACTAAAACCAGGAAGGGAAGGGAACGCGAGAAAAGCAGGAAGGCATACTAAAACCAGGAAGGGCATACTAAAACGAGGAATGCCATACTAAAACGAGGAAGGAATTCAAGGCTGCGAAAAAATGGAACGCTGCACCGTTTCCTTCCTCTGTTTAGTATTCTTCGAGGGGTCGGCAACTTTTCAAACTCAAAGTTCACCATCCCTTCCTCGTTTTAGTATCCTGGCATGGGTAGGCATTAAGTTCAGTGAGGGGTCAGCAACTATCAAAATTGTAATTCACCTTTTCATTTCTAGTTCAGACGGATACTAAAACGACGGATACTACAGGATATTAAAACGAGGAAGGGATGGTGAACTTTGAATTTGGAAAGTTGCCGACCCCTCAAAGAATACTAAACAGAGGAAGGGAACGGTGCGGCTTTCCAGTTTTGAATTCTGGCGACAGCCTTCCTCGTTTTAGTATGCCCTTCCTGGTTTTAGTATGCCTTCCTGCTTTTCTCGCGTTCCCTTCCCTTCCTGGTTTTAGTCGATCCCGGTAAACAATCGTTCATAGCCACTAAGAAGCCATCATGCGCCTCAGCAACCATTTGCTGCAATGAGTGGCCAACACAAGTAATTGGGCAGTTTCTTGATTTCAGTTGTTTTTTCTATTTCTGCAAGTATTTTTTTCTTAACACCAAATTTTAGTTGTGAATCTCATGGAAATAAAATATAACAAGATGTGCAAATCTCTTGAACCTCTTGCCTTTTTCTGTAAATATCCTGAATGTTTCTCTTTATTTATATAATGTATGGTACCGATCTGAATATATTATCTGTATGCTAGCCTACCGAAGTTATTATTATTATTATTTTCTTTTTTTCTTTTTTCTGGTGTCACACTAGTAGTGTGCTGCTATTCGAGTGCGTGTCACTTTTTTTCAAGTCTTGGCGCTACTCCCGAATGTTATTTTTCTCAGCTCTAGTCAATCAAGTTATTATTTTTGTTTGAGCAGGTATTCATGTACTAGATTACTTACATTTGATTTTACAGGTAATTTTCTTGTTTAGCTAATCTTAGTTTCAGAATGGATAGTGGCCATTCTAGGTTTCGGGAACGAACCCGGGCCAAGAAAAGGCTATTTCAAAACGGACAGTATTAACACTGTAAAAATAATCTTGCAGTATTTCCTATTAGGATTAATCTTGTCTCTAAAAAGATAATCTTATCTCTAATTTGGATTAATCTTATCTTATCACAGTAGAGATGTAAGATTAATCCCAGTAGCAAATACTGCAGTTAACTTTAATATTTACTCGGAGGAACTTTGTACAGTGAACTCTTGTGAGAAGGAACGATTAGTTTTAATTTTCAGCTGATTGAGACATTTGTCTGAGAAAAGTAATTTCAAACGTAACTTGAAAATCTGAAGTCAATTACTAGTATGTAAGAATGTCAGCACAAAAACAAATAGACTAGAGTCAACAGTGCAGTTTTCTTGATTTGTTAGTTCATTACAAACTAATGTCACTAAAACAAATAGAAACAACATTCACACGACATGTTGTCATTTTTATGGTGATGATACTGTTAGTGGAGACGCATTGCCGATTTTTTTCCGTACCCGCAACTGTCACTCGAATACCACAGGAAAGAAACAAAACAAACTGTAATTAATCCTGCAACCAGTTGAAACTTGAACTGACACACGGTTACATGGGTCATCTGTTCATTACTTAATGTAGCCACGGAGAAATACAATCATGGTTGCTTGACATGAAGACATCTTTCTTCTTGTTGACCACAGCAACGTAATCATAATTACACGGTTGGTAACTTAGAGTGGTGAATGTAAATTCGTGGAAAAGATCAGGTAGGTAAACTTGAAAACAAGTCCCCAGACTAGTCAGGAGTGTAGACTAGTTCTGGTAAAACTATTCCAGACAGAAGCCTGAAAAAATCTCTAAAGGCGTATTCTAGCCGTTCCCCGAGGACTCGACTTGAGGAGTCCCCGCGTTTTTGTTTGTCCCGGGGACACACTCCCCGTATTCTCGCGAGTCCCCACGGACGGGGAGGGCTCCGATTATCATCACCATCATCAAAAAGGACTCCTTTTCAAACTCAGAGTTTTTACTGGTGTTGGTGCCATGTAAAGTTAATCAGAACAATCAGAATAGACAAAAACCAAAAATAAAGTGGATCCAGACTAATGTCGTCAACTGCATGTTTGTTTTTGGAATAAAATCCATTTTGGAAGCAGTCCTTGTTCTCGTTGTTTTCCGTACGCAGAGTCCGCGTGGAGTGACTCCCTCTATTCTCGCCGTTCCCTTCGATTCCCTGAGGAGTCCTCGGATACTGCTACACCTGCTCCCATATTTCCAGACGCATCACTCCGCAGTTTAATAATAATGATAATAATTTATTTTTAACCCCCAGATCGTACAAGACTAAGATAGTGGAGTACAGAAGAAAATAAGAAAGTATAATAGGTGAAAAACATAACACATAAAGAACAAAACAAGAGCTACGAGCTCATATGGCACTTGTTACGAGTAGGTGGTAAAGAAAGTTGATGAGAACATCAAAAAATGCCCCGCAATCCAAAAATTAAGTTTGGACCTAGAAATAGGATATCTAGTTTCACTCAAGTCTGAAGATTCTGGCATTGCCTCGGATCATCTAGGGCAAATGATTTTTCTACCTTCCAAGTTTCAACCCAATAGATCCACTCGTTTGATCCCTATAATAGACGTGCCACACGAATTCCGGTACTCCATTCCTCCAACTCCCCGCACACGGCTGAATCTAGTTCGACTCCTAATTGGTTCATCTGAAGCATTTTCTCGTAGCACCTATCAAGTTTCACTCGAAACCGAGCATTTTTTGAACTTCCGGTGACTCCAGCCCCCACCCCACGAACGTTGTCGGATCCGGTTCCCCTATGCGAGCAACATCATCTCCGGGACTCCCATCCCAACTCCCCCACTGTGGCTGAATACGACTCGGAAACATACACTTCGCATCTCTGACATCTCCTCTTCCCGTCCATCAAGTTTTTACGGGAATCGGAGCACAGCCTATCAGCAAATTTCCGGTTCCCGATTCACCCCACCCTCTACCTTGGCCGGATCCGGTCCGGATGCCAAATAACAAATCAAGGCCGCATACGCTAAATATTCTTTGAGCCCAAGCTCAAAGAAATGTCGCTGTTTAGAATCGTAGCTGACGTATCCGTTGTAAACATTGTTTGAATAAAATACGCTAGGTACTGTCCAACTTGCATCCCATTCTGTCTCCCCCCATTGTCAGCGGATCCGGTCCCGATTCAAAATGGGACGTCTGAGGTACGAGGTCTTTCTAAATATTAAAGGCGTATTCTCGCCGTTCCTCGAGGACTCCTCCGGGAATCGAAGGGAACGGCGAGAATAGAGGGAGTCACTCCACGCGGACTCCGCGTACAGAAACAGCGAGAATACGGGGAATGCTTCCAAAATGGATTCTGTTCTAAAAAAAAATATGCAATTGACGAAATTAGTCTAGATCCACTATTTCTTTGGTTATGTATATTCTGATTGTTTTTAATTAATTTTACATTGCACCAACACCAGCAGAAATTGATTCCCCTCCGAATCTGAAAGGGAGTCCTTTTTGATGAGGGTGATGATAATCGGAGCATTCCCCGTCCGTGGGGACTCGCGAGAATACGGGGAATGAGTCCCCGGGACAAACAAAAACGCGGGGACTCCTCAGGTGGAGTCCTCGGGGAACGGCGAGAATACGCCTTAAGTTTTATTTAAATTCGATCACCCGCTTAATAGCTGAGCTTCCCCCTAGATTCCGGATTCCCAATCCCTTCACTCCACCCACGATGTTCGGATCGGGGAAACTACGTGTTTAGTCGCTAGTCATTCACTTCTGATACTGGCGTTAAATTTTGCCATGTTTAAAGACCTAATCCAATCATTCTGTTTACCTTCTCTTACTGATCGGAAGCCACCAGTTTCTTTAGATTTGAACTTGATTGCCGGGTTGCTGTTTTGGCTCGAGAAAAAACCCACGCAGAAGGTCTTCTTTTCCAGATGACGAAATTTTCCACGTTTGATTTGCAAAGAATTATAAGACTTGATTGATTATGTTTTGTATGACTTCAGAAGTACCATACTGGTCTTGTTTTTTTTTAATTTATTTGTGTTTGTAATAAACAGTTGGAGCATTAGATGGAAATTATTATTTTGATCCTTGGCTCCCTACGTGCCATAACGGCTTTCCTGGATAATCGGCTGAGATTTAGTCCAGACCGAATTATTTCAAACCTGGGAATTTTTTTTTTTTTTTTTTTTTAATTTGCTCGTTGTTTGACGGTGTGATTTTGGGGTTTTGAACATTCATAGTGGTAGCAGGGATGGTTATCACTGTGCGTGGTAGAAAGACCATTTCCAGTTGTCCGCTTTAAGTAAAAGCATCTTTTTAGCGTTTTGGAATAAAGTTCTCCTGAACCACGTAACCTTAGGACGGTCATCATTAGTGCCGATCACTGGGAAAAAATGAGCTAAAAACCTGAGCAAATCAAGTTGCTCCGCACTGACGAAGGAGGAATAAAACCCTAAATTCCGCTTATGAAGAAACAAATATTCACACACCTGCGGCACTCCGTTTTCAATTTCCTTCGGTAATGCCCCAAACCGGGCAGTGCCGCTTGATGGCAGAAACTTCTGTCCCGGTACAAGGGGCACCTTTGCTACTAGTTCAACCGTTCTACCGATAATCACAATGTCGAAGACGTCAGGTAGCAGCATCCAAGTTTCAATAGTGTCAACGAGCTTCGGATACTGTAACTTCTGTTGATAAAGTTGATTCTGAAGAAGTAGCCGCTGATTAAGTAAATTTTCGTGCTGAAATTGTAGATCTAAACGAAGTAAGAGCTCTTTATTTTGGTCGACAGTCGGCTTAATCCACGGGCCGTAAGGCCACAAGGAGGGCCGCCACCCATCGGGAAACGGTAGGACCGGTGGTGGTAGGATACCAGGCAAACACGGCAACATTCCCGTAAAGCACAGATTCATAGTTTACCAACCGGTAGCCACAAAGAGACTACCGATAATGCTGTGAAACGCTACCATGGTAGCTCCATATCCTTCTTGAAGCTGATTTGTCGACGGGTATGGGCTGTACCCATAGTGGGAGGTGTGTCTTGAGTAGCCGTGTTTGAAGATGCTGAGCGCTGATAGCTCGCGCTAAGCGCTTGTGATAGACGAGCTTTCAGCACTTCAGTGAACTATCCAGTGACGTCAACGAAAACTCTGGGATTCTGAAAGTTCTAGGGGAACGCCTCTGAAACGCAAGGAAGTAAAAAAAAAAAATCTTTACTTTTTACTTACCGAAATTATCAATAGAAACGTTGAATGAATGAATGTGTTTAATTCCAATCATACATAAAACTGATTACGGTGGAGTATGAACAGCGTTGCCAAGTGTGATACTATTTTACCTCTGGGTGACACCATGACACTTTTTCTCCGAAATTACACCTTTCATAGAAATGACAGTTTTTAGGTAAAAAAAGTACCTTTTCATTCACTTTACTAAAGTTACGGATTACCCCAAAACATGTACTTAACTTTGACTGAGTAGGCCTACACACAATTTTCTTTCATTTACTCCGCTTTTTTCAAAATGGCGGGTTGTAAATAAATTACTTACTTAATACTTACTTAAGTAACGAGAGCTGGAAGCTCAAATGGCACTTGCAAGACTTGAAATGACGTTCGACCCTTTGAAATCACGAGAATGTATCGTTTGGTAACAACCTTTTTTTTTGCACTTGGCTGTGATGATGCGCACTTTATGGGCGCTAGAAATTCATCTGTAATCAAAATCCTTGACGCAAAAATGATCATGGGCTCATGGGGTCATGGAAATGTAGGACTCCCCCCAAAGTCACCGGGATCCATTCGGGACTTGAAGTGTGACATCTGAGACATGAGGTTTTCCAAACATCAAGTTTCATTAAGATCCGATTCCCCGTTCAAAAGCTATTAATACGTCAATATTTCGGATTCCCCTCCCTCCACTCCACCGACGGTGGTGGTGGGCCATTTTCTGTGTATCGTTCCCTTCTGGGACATATTAAGTGACAGTGATAAAGCTGAACTCCGAAAAATTTATTTTAAATATGGGAAATATCTCCTTGGAATCCCGTCTTGGTCAAGAAATAGACCTCTAGTTCGAAAATACGGTCTGCGGGAACCGGTAACTGAAATGGCCGAACACTTCAAGCGGATGACTGCTGACAAGCCGTCTCACCACCCCTGGAGCGGCATTCTATTTTAGTATTTATCGAATTTGTTGTTGTTTTGTATTTGGGTATGAGTTTATTAGTTCCTTCTTTTTTTTTCCTTTTTTTTTCTGTACTCCGTCTCATGCTTTTGTAGCTGTTGTAGATGGGTTATAAATAAATACATACATACATACATACAAATATCAAGTTTCATTAAGATCCGATTCCCCGTTGAAAAGTCATAATCTATTTTCAAGTTAGTTTGGTTGGGTCCCTGATATGCCTGCCAAGTTTCATCGTCGTAGCACGTCTGGAAGTACCCTAACTCGAGAACAGTGGCATGACCGACCGACCGACAGATCGAAACGTGATTGGTCCGCTCAAGTGGCATAAAAACAATTTGAAGCCTCGTAAAGCTCATCTCACATTATTTTTTTTTTTTACGGAGTTGTGATCTAACAATCAAGAAATGATTTGAAAACTGTTTTTAAAAACTCAGAATAATTACCAATTGGTCTCGTTTTGCGCATTGCGCAGTTGAATGCGCAAAGCTGTCAAAAAGCACCTTTTTGTCAGGAATTTTGACACTTATGAGAGTCGAGCTCTTGGCAACTTGGTAAGAAAAAAAAGAGATACACAAGGATACAATTTTAACTTCGAGATACTTGAAAGTTTCTTAAACTATTCTTTAATGGCTGGTTAGAGGCTGCTTTAGAGGAAGAACATCCTTGTTTGGGTCTTTAATCTCATCTTCACGTGCACTATGACGTCTGCGTCACCGCAGTGGCAACCCATGCAAGAACGTACCATATTCATAAAACATCCTTTCAGTAACTCTGATTTCGGATGCATGTATTATCCGTGACCAGAATTCTTGGCTGGGTTTCCGGAAAAATTCAAATTCAATTCAATTCAGTTTTATTTCAACACCAATTACGGACTAGTCGAATAGCAGGTGGTAACGTCAAACATGCATTTTCCAAGAGAAATGGCAGAAGTGGGCATTTTCTGGTCCAACTTTCCCTTATGCGTGTCGAAAGAAGGGTGAACAAGTTTACAAGTTTATCAAACGCACTGATCAAATCACTTGATCAATTTTCACATACTGGAAAAGCTCAAGCGCATTAGTCTTTTTACTGGATTTCGCCTTATTCCAGCTCATCGCTAAAAGCGGACTAGCTTCTGAAAAAGGCCGGTTAGGCCGGTGCTGGGGTTCAGGGGAAACGAGAGGCCAAGCGGCCGGTATAAATTTAAGAAATCAGGCTACGGTTGCTAGCCGTAGTGCCTTGTTTGTTACGATCCAGGTGTGACAGCTACGTTGCACCGTCGTCGTTAATGTTACCGAAGTTATGCTTATACCAAGAATCGTGTGTGCTAATGTGCTGGCGTTCTTACGTTTTTTACTCACGAAAAGGGGCCAAAAATCTATGGATGGCTTGGGGTCAGTTGGGGTCTACCAAAAGTAAAAAACGGCACTGATGGAAACGTTTCCAGAATGGTGGTAGCTTAAGTGCAGGCGACAACAAATGTATACGGCAACTGTTGCGGGAGCACCAGTCTCTTGCAACGGGATCGATTATAAGTGGGAACGGAACGAAAGGGCATGGAGCAGACGGAGCGAGAGCCAAAAAGAGCAACGCATTCCAAAAGGGAACGGTTGCATAAAAAGAGGAGCGCTGCACCAGAAGGAAAGCTGCTAAAAGTATCATCACTTTCCTTTTTTGGTTCGTTGACCGACAACAAACAGTGATCCTGGCTCACAACAGGGATCCTATCTCTCAACAAAGATCCTGACTTAAGGAAGAAGAAAACCAAAAGAGCATGGGTCCTGAGCGCCCCCGTGCACGGCGAGGGCCTCCGTTGCAGCAGTTCTGTTCTTTATTTTAGTCGATCGGTCGGGCAAGAGTTCCCGAGTATCCCCGCGCTTGATCCGTGTTCTAGCAGCTCTGTTCCTTCTTTTAGACAATCGGTTGGGCAAGGGATCACGACGTAGAGGAGACATGGCATGGTGCAGGAGGCACCAGTACTAAAAATAGGCACGACATGCTAAAAGAAGGTGTATTTACACCATGGGTACGCACCGTCCGTGCCTTAAAGAGTTCATCTTAACCGCACAGTACAAGAATACTTTCGTCCTTACGATGTAACTTCGTGTTCCCCAAGATCCCACGGTCAGTTGTGCCTCAAGGGGTTTGCTAAATTGCTGGTTAAAAATAAATTACTTACTTACTTCTTTACAAATGAATTCCTAGCCCCCTTAAAGTGTCATCTTAACCGCAGAATACTTTCAGCTAAATGAAAGCCCTCTTAAAGTGTGCGTCTTTACCGCAGAGTCTAGAAATAATTTTGGCCAAACGATAGCCTATATTTACTTGTTCCCCAAGGGCCCATGGTCACTGATGCCACGAAAAGAATCCCTAAAGAATCCCTAGCACATCTAAATATTGCGTCTTCACCATCACATTCAAAACAATTTAGGTCAAATGGTACATTTTAGTATTTGCAAAACGATCCCACGTGCCAATTTCCTCTGGAGCTTCGGGACAGCTAGGGGGAGGGGGTAGAATCCGCAGGATTCCCTTTCCTATACCAAAACCCAAAGGAATGTCTTTAGCATTTGCTTTCAGGGGTTTCGGCACTGTACAAAACTCTCGAGAAACACACCAACTGCAGAGCATTTTGGAAGGTAGAGGTAATTTTGCTCACACAGAATAATTGTGAGAATGACCATGAGATAAAAAAAAAAAGATCAACTGACATTCATGCACTAAGCAAGAATGTTCCATTCAAAGTTCTGGACTAGATCCGACATTTATCGGGGGTGGCTCGCGTAGAACGGAGGGATCGGGACGGGACTTGGCGGGTCACAAGCACTACGTACCATTTTTGATTACAGACCGGATCTCATCGAGCTGTTATTATCATTAATACTGAATAACTTTTCTCGAATATGTGGGTAATGTATATTTTCGTACGTCCCACTTATATTATGACAATGAGTTTGTGGAGGCTGATACGATATTGTATCAGCCTCCAGAGAGGACGATACGAAGCTGTATCGGTCTCCCCAGAAGTTCATCGAGCATTTTCCCTGAACCACAGAAAAGTAGAACCTGAACTCCAAAAATAAATAAAAGCCATCACTTGCAGAAAGAAAAAAAATACAGAAAAAAATGTTGGAAAACATTACAGAAAAAAAATGTTCAAAAACTGAAAGAAAACCTTGGTTACCTAGCAAACCAGCCTGGTCATACCTTGTTATTCCCACTGACAATGCAACTTGTCAACCAAAAAAACCTTATCTACTTCAACTTATTTTTCTCTACTTTCCAAAAGGTAGTTATTGAGCAATCACAGTCTTTTTTCTTGATTTTGCTCTCATTAAACAGTCCATTAAGAAGAACTCAGGTTTTGACATTTTTACGATGGAACCTGTGACTTTTGGCCGAAAAAAAACAATGACATTCTGGCACATATGAATGTAGGTCCTTTTTACCAACTATTAACGAGAAAATCTCGCTTAAACATCTTCATAATTAAACGCCTCAAATTGTATGCTTAATTTTCGTATTTACTGGTAAGGAACCGGTCGCAGAGTTTTGGCTCGCTTTTCGAAGAGATGAAATGTACGACAAACCGCAGAATTCTGCGACCAGTGGCAACAGTGATTTAAGCTGATTGATTCTATCTCTCTAAAAGCCCGCCGCTAGATGGCATCTGCTTCGACACAAATCAGAATGATGGTGTGTGATCTATTGTTATAAACAGAAATGCCCGGGGCACAACGGTAGTCGTTTTGCATTTTTACAGTATGCTAAGGTTGCCATTTGACTAAACAAAAATTCCCTACAAAAGTAGTAAATCTACCAAAGAATATTTGACGGTGCAAAACGGATAAGCCAGCTACATTTTGTTAGAGCTATATTTCGGCCCTTTTTGGGCAAGGGTCCTCTTCAGGCTCAAGCTGGAAAATGAACTTGTAGAATAACAATTAAAGATTAAATATTCCTTGAGCCCAAGCTGACTTTGAAACATATATTCAAATAATATATACAACGGATACGTCAGCTACGATGCTTCTATCAGCGATATTTCGGCCCTTCTTAGCAAGGGTCCTCGTCAGGCGGTCAATCTTCAGGGTCAACGTCGGGGATTCACGCGTTCAGCCATGCATTTAGCCATGCATTCATCATCCATGTATTCATGCATTCACCCCAAAGACACTTTAAGTTCCTCTAAGAATGGTGAGGCAGAAGAAAAAAATGCCCGCGTTTACGCGTTAAAAAATGCCCGCGTTTATTCATGCATTCAGCCCCTAAAGATACAGTAAGTTCCCCTACTAATGGTGAGGCAGAAGAAAAAAATGCCTGCGTTTACCTTCCGTACGTCCGTGGAGTGACAGAAAAATTGTCCAAAAGCTTGAAAAAATACAACATCCAAGTCTTTAACAGAACCCAAAATACTTTGCTGTCACTTACCTGAACTCCGGAAAAGATGAAGTCCCAAATCACCAAAGAGGCATTTATTCAATAGCCTGTTGATTGCGGAAAGCGTGACGTAGGAAGTACAGAAATAACTTTCGGAAAACGACTTGCTGAGCATGAGCAAGAAACTGACCACGCCCTCTCCAGCGGACACCGTCATAACTGCCCAAACTCTTGCAACGTGCACTGGACTCCATCAAACTATTCGAGAAGCCGTTGAGATAAATAAAAACCGAGCAGGCATTAAGCCTCTGTCCCTTGTTAACAACAAAACCGAAGTCGATCAAAATGCAGAAAAAACACTTTTCTGTCGTCGCCCCAATCGTGCAGCAAAAAAAGCAGCCGTGTCAAAAATTAAATATCAGCACTGGTTTTACCGGGCAGTAATTATTCAAAGTAATAGGTGCAGGCCAGTACTCCCTGATAGAAACGTCGAACGAGGTTATTAATGGAATAATATTTAAGCCTTCAGCCCCTTATCAATAACAAAACTGAAGCTGATCAAAATACAGAAAAAAAACTTTTCTGTCATCGCCCCAATCGTGCAGCAAAAACAGCGGCCGTGTCAAAAATTAAATCTCAGGACTAGTTTTTTTTTCCTACAGTGGTATTTGAAAGTAATTTGCCCGAATAAGATATTTATAGTCGGTAGAAGCTTCAGTTATTTATTATAGGTTAACTTCAGTCATCGAGGTTGGTATCGGAAAATAACACTGAGACGGTCGTTGAAAATACCCTATCCAAGCCGAAGGCGAGGTAGGTTATGAAAAATATCTACCGAGCCGAAGGCGAGGTTGATATTTTTAAATGGCCATCGAGGTTGTCATTCAGATATCAACCGAGATGGAGTTGTGTTAACTGTTATAACTTTTTCGAACCGAACTCATCTCTGGAGGCTGACATGACTTATATCATCCTCTCCGGAGGCTGATATTGACTTATAACATCCTCTCTGGAGGCTGATATGACTTTTAACATCCTCTCTGGAGGCTGATATGACTTATGTCGTTTCCTTCCCCGACGTTGACCCTGAAAATTGACAGCCTAACGAGGACCCTGCCAAGAAGGGCCGATATATCGCTGATAGTATCGTAGCTGCCGCATCCGTTGTATACATTATTTGGATATAATAAAAGATTTTTCCTTAAATATCTGATTTCCGAAAATTGGTTGGAGTTAAAGCTGGTGCTGTGATTTCATTCTGGACACGGCTGCTGTTTTTGCTGTTCGATTGGGTCATCGAAAGGGTAAAGATTCTTCTGCATTTTGATTTCGGAGTCACCTGTCTCTTCTTCTTCTTTCCAGCTAAGATGAATACTTGTCGGCTGCATGTATGGGCGATTTGAAGTTTCGTCTTTTGTGGTAGATATTCGCAGAAGAACCTTTATCCTTTCGACGACTCAATCGAACAGCAAAAGCAGCCGTGCTCAGAATGAAATCACAACACCAGCTTTAACTCCAACCAATTTTCAGAGAAGAAGTTCACAAAATCAGATATTTAAGGAAGAGTCTTTAATTTTTTTTTCCACAAGTTCATTTTCCAGCTTGAGCGGCTTGAGCCTGAACAGGAACCTTGCCAAGAAGGGCCGAAATAAAGTGCTAATAAAACGTAGCTGACGTATCTGTTTTCACCGTCAAATATGATTCGCAGTCATTTTGAGCTTGAAGGGATATCTACTACCAAATAAGATTGTCGAGAAGGCTACTACCTACCTAAACAAAAATTCTGTTCGAAAAAGTTAAAATAGTTCACACACCTACATCTCAGTCGACATCGGAATAACAAGGTCGAAGACCGTTTAAAAATATCAACCTCGCTGTGCTCGGCAGATATTTTTCATAACCTGCCTCGCCTTCGGCTCAGAAAGGTTATTTTCAACGGTCGTCTCGTTCTTATTAAAGGTTAACTTCAGACATCGAGGTTGGTATCGGAAAATAGCACCGAGACGGTCATTGAAAATGACCTATCCGAGCCGAAGGCGAGGTAGGTTATGAAAAATATCTACCGAGCCAAAGGCGAGGTTGATATTTTCTAATGGCCATCGAGGTTGTCATTCCGATATCAACCGAGATGGAGGTGTGTTAACTGTTATAACTTTTTTGAACAGAAATCATCTCTGGAGGCTGATATCCCGATGAAAAATTTATCTCAAAGTAGTACTATGAAGTAGTACGAAAAAGTAGCATGCAGTACTAATGATGCTACTACATGCTTCTACTTCAAGGCTACCGTGTTACTGTATACTACTATATGCTACTATTAGCAAGACTGGATGCTAACTATGGCAATACAGGATGCTATTACATACTACTTTATAAGATTGGACCAGTCTGAGGCACATTAAATGATAGCATTCTTTGCTATTACATAGTATTACATGCAACTTTTTCGTATTACTACCATACTACTACCTAGGCTACAAATTTTTCATCGGGATGGCTTATATCATCCTCTCCAGAGGCTGATATGACTTATATCATCCTCTCTGGAGGCTGATATGACTTATATCATCCTCTCTTGAGGCTGATATGACTTATATCATCATCTCATACCTACCGCTAACTTTGTATGTGAGGATTATCGTAATATAACTGACCGTGTGTCATAGGAGGATATGCATTACATACCTGCTCGAAAAAAGATATAATCCGATATCAACCGCGATGTTGGAAGTTAACCTTTAACTAGATCTACGTTACCTGGACAACTTGAAGTGTTGCAGCAACCTTTGTTCGACCTTTGTTCGACCTTTGTTCGACCTTTGTTCGACCTTTGTTCGACCTTTGTTCGAGAGCAACACTTTGGTTTTATTTCTCCGCTGTCGTCTAAATGCTGAAGTTCTCAACCCACCAAGGTTTACAAGATGGCATGTTCCAACAAGATTTTTTTTTTGAACTGATGAAACAATACATAATCACATGGCTATCCCCTAGCATTGCAAAATACAGAATATCCAAGTAGGGACTAAATTGACTTTGCAGTCAGTTGAACTTTCTAGCCACTCATGAAAATTCCAATGCTTTAGCAACCGATTCTTACTTACGTACAAGTCCCTCTCCCCGTGATAGAAATGGAACTAAATTGCTCTTATCATCAAAAACACCGGAAGCAAAATAGTACACCAACTAGCCAAAGTTGCAAACCCCTCATCGCCGAAGATGATTATTGTCTAACAGATTGTCACTTACAAGTCCCTGACATATCTTACAATCGGGATCCGGCAATTTTTTGTTTGAGTGTGCACTCTACCACTGAAGTTGTCAAACCCTCGAAACGTTATTATGATCAAAGGCTATCCTCAACGACAAAAAAAACAACAGACAGTTGAAATTTATCCGATTCAATCGTAGCCATCGTGACGAATGAAAACTTGGAACATTATATTGTATAACCTAGTTGGTATTGTAAAGCTATTCGTAACTTTTCAGGATCAAAACACCATAGATGCCACTCCCCTAATTCTTGCGAAACTATGAATGAATGAATGAATGAATTTATTCCCAATAAAGCCCAAGGGCCATGGCGGGAAACATAGCACAATACCAAAAAACAAAATATCATACACTCCGAAAACAAACCAAAAATCAACTTCTATAAAAATAGTTCACGGTGGGTCATAGCATAGCTAGGTCATAGCTCATAGCGGCACATTTTTTCGAACACATTTTTTTATGTCTGTCACGGAAGTAGAAATATGTGCGAATGAAGACGTTTTGAATGGGCGTGGAGTCGAGTGACTTAAAGCACCCTCGATCTGTTTGTCTTCAAGTATTTTTAAATAGTTGAATACTTTAAAAATATGATCTGCTTTCAACAAGTTACCAGCTGCTTTGGCTGTTTTATGCCTTTATCCAGGCCCGTTGGTTTCTGGCAGAAACAGGGAAAGGTTACTTAACCGGTTTTCTTACGATCGCTTCGACGGACGCATGAATGAATGAATGAATGGATTTATTCCCAGTAAAGCCCTAGGGCCATGGCGGGAAACATAACACAATTACAAAAACAAGATATCAACAAACCAAAAAATCAACTTCTATAAAAACAGTTCACGGTGGGCCATAGCTAGCTTCAGGAATCTACCCAGCCTTCGGATCTCACCAAAACACTTACTTCCCATACTTGAAACCAAATCCCTTTCCTCCCAAGCCTCCCGACCAAACACTTCCTTTCTTAATTCTTTCAACTCCTCACAATAACATATCAAATGTACCGCATCCTCTCCTTCAATACCACACATTGGACAAAAATAAGGATCAGTACCTTTCCTACCTCTCCCAATGTAATTTCTCCGCGTCCCCATCGGAAGAGCGTCCACCCTAAGACTCACCATCCACCTAAATTCTGCCCCCCCCCCCTCCCGACTTGAAATATAATTCTTCTCCCCATGTCTCTTTGGCCATACCATACAACTTCAGAGAGTGGTGCTCTGATACACCCCCATGCCATTGTTTTCATGTCATTGTTTTACATTGTCAATTGTGTCCCTTGCGTAAACACATAATTAAAAGGTAAAGTGATAGACCATACCCTCAGATTTGTAGAGATCAAGTAAAATGTGCACTAATTTGCGCAAGTTTCCAGCCCCTCAAGAACCCCGAATCTTACTTACAACCCGAAGCAACCGAACCTTACTTACAAGTCCTCTTCCCGTGATAGGCATGGTACCCAAATTGTTCTTACTATCGAATTCGCTCGAAAAAAATAATAGGATTAATAGGCACACCTAGCAAAAGTTGCAAGCCCCTCATCGCCGAAGATGACTATGGCTAACAGCCGATTGTTGCTTACAAGTCCACTACATATCACACAATTGGGATTGACCTATTTTTGGTTTCAGTGTGTACCTTACTACATTCTTGTTACTACCAGGTTACTACTGAGGTTGTGAAGTTGGAATAAGGAATTTGAAATAAGGAATTTTTATACCAAGAAACAGACGACATATACTTTGATCAGCTCATCAAGGACTATCGATCGCCGTTGAAAAATAAATCTGTCTTTAATATTTAAAAAGTTGACTGTTTTGCCGTAGGCCAACTTTCTAATATCACCCCTTAGAAAGGAGCAAAGGATAAACTCTAATTTCTTTAGCAATGAGAGAACTTTAAAGTTTAAGAGGCATATCTGATGTCTCTGCTACTCCGCTTTGATTTTTTGAAGCGGGTCAAAAAGTATTATTATTATTATTACTATATCGTTTCTCTTTGTGTGCAAAAATGAAAATGATAAACTTAGCTAAAATCACGAACAGAAATGGGTAGAAACAATAGAGGGCAGCGCTTTCGGACCCGTGGGAAAATGCTACAATTTTGTTTCTGTAAATCTTTATATTTGTCAGTCAAAGAAGATATACTGGCTGTGGAGCCGGGCAACTGCCGCAAAAATTTAGTACTTGTAGATTTTAGTCCATCTTCCATTTGAAACTTGTGAAACGGAGCTTTCCACTCGAAAGCAGAAACGTGGTTTGATGAAACGAAAGCTTGGCTGCACAACTTCAGATAGTCCTCTCAGCCATAGCCTCTCAGCCTCTCAGGCCACAGCAAGTTAAGACGATATTGGATGAATGTGGAATGTCTGTGTTTTGGAATGGAGGAAAAGGTTTGTCAGCAGGTTTAGGGTCAGTGTCAAAAGAGGTAGAAAGAGTACTGCGTGAACAAGAAGTGCAAACGTGGCAATGTATGAAGGACCAGTCTGAATCATTGAAAGTTTACGCAAAAGCCAAAGAGGGGTGGGGGGAGGAAACATATTTTAGAGCGGGTTTGGATTCGAAAAGTTTAGAGGCACTAGTTTGTTTACGGGGGAACGCACTGCCACTTGGGGAAAAAAGGAAATACCTGGGGAAAAATAGGGTGCGTGATGGCCCATACTTTTGCCCTATGTGTGGTGAAATTGAGGAGAGTCTGTTCCACTTTATGTGTGAATGTGGTGAGTTGGGGGGATTAAGGGAGGAAATGTTTGGGAGGAGTGCTTTAGGGGAGGAAGGGTTAGTAGATTTGATTGGAGATAAGTGTTTCGCAGTAATGAGAAATTTGGCAATGTTCGTCCGGTTGGCAGCGAAGCATCGGGAGGATCTAATGTAAGTGTTATTAAGCTATATCTATTTTCTTTTTTTGCTCCTGTTGTCTTGTTTTTATTGTATGTGATTTATTGTGATAGTTGCTATGGCCAGTTGGCTTTTTGCAATAAATATCATATCATATCATATCATATACAACTCCATTTCACTTTGCACACGGTAGGCCCTGGCTCGAGGACAAGCAAAAAACACCCGTTTCGGTTCTTCGGAGCTTTCCAAATGTAACATCAATCAGGTCTAAGGTCCACACTTTCCGTAAAATACCGCACAGATTAGACCCTTACCGATTTCCAGCAATAATCTGAAATCGGCGGCATAGAAAAAGACAAAAACAAAAATAACGGGACAAAACCAAAGTGTTGCTCTCGCAACACAATAACTTCATTGTTCTCATTAATAAATAATTCGCCAAATATCATCATCTTCATCCGGGAATAACTTCATTAGATATCATCTATACTTCATTCATGAATAACTTCATCAAATATTAACATCTTTGGGTTAAGAAAGTTTCCAGTCATGCTTGATGTTTGGGAGGGGGCGTGATAGGTATTTTGCAAAGGATTAGTCTATGTTCCTTGTGCTAGACAAGGCTATCCTTCCGTGTTAAGGTTTTATTGGTTTTTGCCAATAACTATAACTAATGTAAATAAATAAATAAATAGTTGGTCCACGTGTCATCTTCCTCTGATTGGATAGTTGTACCTCAATTGTACCACCTAAATATCGCCCAAAAGACTTGCGACGGACCACGCAGAGTTAGTTTTGCGTCTTTGATTACTTGTAATCGGCAAACGCCGATGTACGAGAGCGTGAAATCGGACCACCACGGTTAAAAAACAATGCAAAGTCACCTCTAACCTTTCGAACAATACGCTGGACTACACTGATTTACAATGGGTGCTCTTAAACGGCACCTAAGGCTTTAATTAACAGTTAATTTGCGTTTTCGACAATAGCAACTACCTTTAAGCGTTTATTAGGAAGCTATTAAATCGTGTCCACTGCAATTTACCGCTGGGATGCATATTTCTGTAAAAAGAGGGCAAATACGGCAGAGGTTTCCTACCCCAGTAAACAGGGAAAACTATCAAAGACCCAAACATCGCAACATATATTATTCTATAACTATAATTCGCTAAAACTGTTAAAGTTTAACCGTATAGCGACCCGACAGTCAGTTCCACATCACTTACTCACTTGAATAGGCACGAAAACTCGATAAAATAAATGATTTCATCTGATGAACTTTTTCGTGGTACCTCTATGTGCTTGTCCCTCTACGCGTGAAATATTTTCCAACTACAAATGTAAGACATTCCGAAAACTAAAATAAAAACGTCCGATTCGTTCAGTTCGATTAGTCGGCGCAGGCTCCGCACATGTCACACTGGATGTGCAGGCCTGTCGAAACTGAAATTATCTGCGTCTTGACGATTTTTTGGTTTATCGTGCAAGCAGCGCACAATCGGAATGTTATTTATTACTACAGCCCCGGGTGGAAAAATGCAAAATCCCTTAGATGAGTCGAAATATATCAGTGTATTCAAACATCCGATGCAAAAATCCGCTGCATTTTCAGTTACTCTTTAAAGGCAAAGACATCGCAATACGTATAGTTCAGGGGGTTTCTCTAAACTGATATATTATAATATATATTATAATGATCAATGATGGAACCGGAAAGATGGGAGGCTTTGGACCAAGGAGATGCAAGTTTTACATGAAGTCCTACGTACCAGATACTTTCCAAATCACGAATATGTTTATGCACAAATTTCAGTTCAATTTGTTCACTGAAAATGAAAAGAAATTATTGACTTTTCTTACCACAGAACAGGTCTCCTGCCCTTCACGACCATAGCAAAGCCCACACGAGTGAGAAGATAAAGGAAGGACCCTTGTTCAAGGCAACTTGTGCCGAACGGCTTAGTTGACTCTTCCTTCAAGGCTCACTTTTCAGGCCTTTGCCTATCGCTGTTTTTGCATGGCATCGTTTGCGATTTCAAATTCAAATTCGTTTATTTCCATGACATCTTTTAACAAAAATAGTGGTGGATCGTCATACAAGGTCGACATAGTCATAAATGATCACATATATGTTACAATTTTAAAATTTAAAACATTTTAAAAACATTTTAAAACAATCTGTTTGCTGTTTGACCGTCACTGTTTTTTGGTGGCGATTCAATCACTCAAAGAAACTCGTTTTTTTTTGTTTTCGCTGTTTTGAAACGTAGCCCTTGCGTTATGGTATCTCACAAAGATGGCTGGAACTGCCGGCCGGCGCAGGGATCGACTAAACAGAGGCACGGCACGAAATAGTGTAGGAGGCAGGAGTAAAAAGAGGCATGAAAACTAAAGGGGGCCTTTCAGTCATCAGAGTGAGGGGCAGGAACAATGTTCTAACATTCCTTCTTTTAGGTTCTGGAGTTACGTACTCTCACTTACTTGTCTACTTCTACTACTTATTAATCTCTTTTTATTCCACGTGCCTCCTGCGCCATGCCGTGCCTCTTTTTAGTCGATCCCGCCGACGCAAGCCCAGTTCAGAACACGGGGTTTTGTCAGCTGGGCCGCGTGGGCCAAAAAACATAGCCATTAAAAAGTTTTCAAGAACTCTTGAGTTGGCTCAGATCGAAGATATTGCTTCCTAGTCTGCTCTGATTGCACTTTCAACTTCCTGGCAGTTTTTCGACAACAGCCCATCCATTTCTTTTCGCCAAGCTTGGGATATTAGTCACGGCAATGTTTGCATCCTAATACACATATTTCACTATCTGACAACCTTCTTTTGCGGTTTCTCCCGATTTTCTGCTCGTGACGCACGGAACAGAAAGTTCTCAGTGAGCTTAAAGACACAAATTGTTATTACTATTTATTTGACTCCTTCGGAACTGAAGGGTTATGCATAAGTCCGTCAAACTCACACACACTTACAAAAATATAAACAGCTTACTAGGCCTTTTATTCAAACAATGTTTACAACGGGTGCGTCAGCTACCTGTTGATTACAGGTTTGTTTCCTTCCCCGAAGTTGAACCAGAGGACTGACAGCCTGACGAGGACCCTTGCCAAAAAGGGCCGAAATATCGCTGATGAAGAATCGTAGCTGACACACCCGTTGTAAACATTGTTTGAATAAATGTTTGAAAGTCAGCTTGGGCTCAAAGAATATTTATTTACTATGCCTCAAAACACAATAGCCTACTAAATCAAATACAAAAGAAAAAAGATAAACAACCAGATTAGAACACTTTTTTTTTAAAGGGAAAAGGTTGTGATATTGTCGGCCTTCTTACGAAAAGTTGCATTTTACGATTCAAAATCTCCAAAGGAGTCTTCACTTTAAAATTAGAAGTTAAAAGAAGTTGCTCGTGGAAATACGGAAACCAGTCCAGAGAATGTATAATAACAAATTTTAACGCGGACAGTTCGGAAGGACGGAAAGAGGAAAAGAAAACAGACGGAAAAAGAATGTGAGGAAGTGCAACAGCTGTATAAATAGAACCAAGAACATCTCCGCGATAAAATTCCCCGAAATCGAACAACAGCACAAAACGCTATTTTTATTTTGTCTTGCGCATGTTTAATAAGGATAAGTTTCCATTTCCTGGTAATAGCAGAATAAGGGATTTCACAATATGTAACTCCCTCAGTAGGGATGATATAGTTAAAAAGATGCATGTACCTGTGGCGCTTGCCACAGTAAGACTGTGTAAATCCGCTCACCGGCACCAGAAACGTCATCTAATGAACATCTAAGCCATCTGCTTATTAGAGTTGGAAAGTATGAAATAAAAGTTTTTATCTTATGATGATGAGTGTAAGTGATGTTAAAGCAGGATAAACTGCTAGATAATTTTGGTATTAAAGTCACTGAGTTGGAGGTGCAACAAGAAAAAATGGCAAAAGAATCTACGCGGGAATTAAAAAAAAAAGCCATCTGTTTGTACCACCTACCAAGCGTCCCTCGAGCCACTCAGCGCAGTCATCCTGGAAATAGCATTTTCGTGAAATATCCGGAGCACCCTCCTGCAACTCCTCGCATCGATATCAGACGATCCGTAAACCCAAAAGCATAACTGGGGTATTTGAACTTTACACAGCCCAAGTTTCATCCCAATCACTGAACCAATTTGATTCCGACGCTAGAACGTCTCGCGTGACTGACTTGAACTTGACTGACAAGGACACCTCCTACCACTAACAAAGTCTCGGAACTTAAGTCTGTCACAAGATCCTGAATTCCCCCTCCCCCCCCCTTCGGATGATAGGATCCGAGAGAGCAAGTTGTTTGAAACCATTGGGTCGGCTCTATTATACGCGCAGTAACTGCCGAGCTATCAAAAGCTTGACAGACAGAGCGACAGGCGTACAGGAATTACGATCGCTATATGGCACTTGAGCCAAAGTCTGTTCTTAAAGTCCGTCTTGTCCGAATGGTTAGCGCGCTGGGCTTAAAAAATCCTTGATCCCCTTGTGCTGCAGGTTTGATTATTGGTGGTGCATACCTGTTTGTTTTGGGCGAGGGCTAGTGGCGTGAGCCTGTGAGACAACCTATAAGGCCGACACAGCTTCAAAAGGTACCACGAGAAATCTAGGAAGGGGACTGGAAGGATGTGCGAAAGTACCAGGAGGGCTTGCTCCCAAACGTACATTGCACTTCCTTGTTGAGGGCAGAGGATCTCCAGTAAGGTGCCGCTGGTAAGGCTTGTCAATGCTGATACCGATGCCACTTACCTTTTACTTCTCTAATTGAGCCGAAGGCTGTAAGATCCATAAAAGTGTATTTAGAGATAATTTGCCCCACAGCAGATATTGGCACCCAAGTCGGCAGGGACCCTAGCGGACCAATATAGCAGATAGCTGTCCAAAGAAAAAAAAATGTAAATGAGTTGGACTAGCAGTTGCAAACTGTCGGAAAATGTGGGCGTAGTACCGTGTGGAAGAACTTTCGGGGCTTAGGAGTGGGTGGACTGACGTTACGTCAACTGCCTAACGCCGTGAACCTTCGAATTGTAGGAGTCGACAAACTGAGGCGTGGACTGACTGACGGTAGAAGAACTGTCGTATTTTAGGAGTGGTTGAACTGACATGTGGACGAACTGAAGTTTGGAAGAACTGTCGTATGGGCGAAATATCAGATTTCTGGTTAAAGTGAACTGACTTATGGAGGCGACGCCCCCCTTCATACATTACCGTGGACCTTCGCGTCCACAACCGCAACAGCCTGCCACCAGAGGCGTTACTAGCCAAAATGTTTGGGGGATTTTAACAAGGATTTTACCAAGGAATTTACCGACTGGCAGGTAATTTACCGACTGTTTTTGGAGAAAAAACGACTGTTTTCAAGAAAAAACATGACGATTTCGGAAAAATCGACTGATTTTCATAAAAAAACACTGTTTTGACGAAAATCGACTGATTTTCAGAAAAATCGACTGTTTTAATGAAAAAAAATCGACTGTATTGGCGAAAAATCGCGGCGCTTCGTGCCGACTCGGTTATTTTTATCGACTGGCCGACAACATTGGGGGGGGGGTGAAATTTCTTGCGTGAATTGCAGTCAACCGAATTTCGATCAACCGAATTGCGGACTGCGATGAAATATAGGCTACAGCCATAGGATGAAGTCCGATAAAAGAAAAAAATTCCACCGACAAATGGCATTGCTTCCTAGGCTGTTCGTTTTGTGTTAGCAAATGAACCCATAATGTTTCCTTTACTCGGATTGCTTTTGACACAGTGTCAATCAGTTCAGTCGCAGTGTAAAAATGTTGGATCAGATGTAATTATACCTATTCGAAAAAGCTATAATTCTTAACAAACATCCATCTCGGTTGATATCGGAACAATACCCTGGAAGGTCATCTACAGACCTCGGTAGATACTTTTCATGACCTACTTCGCCTTCGGCTCTTATTGGTTCTTTTCAATGACCTTCTAGGTGTTATTTCGATGTAGTGATGTAACTGATGGTGGGTGAACTGGCGTGAGAATGAACCGTCAGAGTTTAGGCATTGGGGAGGGGGGGGGGGGTTGAGTATTGATGAGTGAGAGAGATTGAATTTTTTTTTTCATAGGTAAGTAGTTATGTGGACTTTCGCGCGAATGCAAACCCTCATAGATTTTTTTCTACAGCGCGAAAGTGTTGTTTTTTATTTATTTATTTGTGAATGTTGAAAAAAAACAAAAAAAAATTGAAACTTGGACACGGCGACGTATAGGCGAACTAACGTGTAGATGAATTGACTTGTAGTAGAAGTGACGTGTGGGAGAACTGTCGGTGGACAAATTGATGGAAGAAGAACTGACGTGGACAAACCGGAGGATTTACGTGGATCAAGCGACGTGGGGACAAACTGTCGGAAAATGAGGACATAGTGACGAATTCTGTAGGCAAACTGACAGGTTCTCGGATCCTCAAGTTGCGAACGGCTGGGAAGTTTAATGACTGTGATGAAATGATGCGCGTCAGAAAAAAAGGCGTTGCAGTCGCACACAGTGATATTTTATCGAGGACGTCGTATACAAATTTCAGTTATTCGTCAAATGAGAACTGTCACAGTGATGCATTGCCTGAGTCATCCGGGGTTCTGAGCACTGACACAGCGGAAGAACTTAATCTGTGTTGTACTTAAAAACTATTGAAGAGCATAGTAATCATTTTAGCGGATCGAGATTGAATTTTTTTTTACCGGCTGCTCAGTGCAGTGTTTGGGAAAGACGAATGAGTTTAGTTGTCACAAATACACAATTTGAAAGCGCTAGAAATGGTCTACAATGGCTTTATCAGTTATTAAATTACGCTAATAACCATGGGTGAGTGACGGGATGAATTATAGCAAATTACCAAGTGGATTTGATGTGTTAGACATTCATGCACAGGAAACAAAAATAGTTAAGTCATTATATTTCATGCAGAACAAAATCAGACAGTTAAATCGAATGCGCCTACTAAAAGAAAAAAATACCAAACTATGCATTTAAATACAAATTAGATACGCATATTCATACAAACATCAAATCACAGACCTATTAGAAACAGTATATTCATAAATATGAATGAATGAATGAAATATTTGTAATGCCCACTAACAGCATAAAGAACAACCGCTTTCAAGTTTACTCTCTTTCTTATGTATAACAACTATGAACCATTAAAATCAGTGATCATTGATGAATCAGACAAAGTTAGACTCGTAGCGGTTGAAACGACTAAAGAAACCTTATTGGCTGATAAATAACAATGCCAGAAACCCAGCCACTTTCCACTGAAGCAACGACTGGTTCTCTCGAAAACGGGACCCCGGACCCCTTGCCACGGGACTCTTCTGGCAAACGAAAACAGGGCCCCTTGTAAACGAAAACGCGACCTACCTTCTTAATACGGACAATGGACATTAATTTGAAAAATGGATCCGCAAATTTATAGAAAAAAGTTAAAGGGAATACAAAAAATGTTTATAGTTATTCCTTTTCCTGACTCCTTCCGAGTTGCTGGAGCAATTATGCGTTATTTTTCAATCGATTCCTTGATGTTATTAGTGGGCGAATATTAGTGGACGAGCAAGGCTATTTCTCTAACTAATTCTCCGCCAGGCCCAAATAAATGTAGAGTTGTTTCATGTAACTCATGCTATGGCCAGGGTATAGAATATTCAGTACAAGAAATACCTTATTCGCCAGTTACACCGATCTGAACGATTCTGTAGCCACATGGGTACCGTTTTCGTTCTTATGGGGTTATGTTTTCGTTGTCCGTATTGTGAAGGTAGGTCCCGTTTTCGTTTGTAAGGGGTCCTGTTTTCGGTTAGCCAGATGGGTCCCTTTTCCGTTTTCAAGGGGTCCTGTTTTCGTTTGTAAGGGGTCCTGTTTTCGGTTAGCCAGATGGGTCCCTTTTCCGTTTTCAAGGGGTCCCGTTTTCGTTTGTAAGGGGTCCTGTTTTCGGTTAGCCAGATGGGTCCCTTTTCCGTTTTCAAGGGGTTCTGTTTTCGTTTGCCAGAAGGGTCCCGTGGCAAGGGTCCCGTGGCAAGGGGTCCGGGGTCCTGTTTTCGGGAGGACCCAACTACTCAACACGCACAGCATTCAAATTCTCCGATTTCAACGGACAAAACAAAACCGCTGGGGGGGGGGGAGTAACCAAGGAAAGAAAACCCATTCGCCAACGTAAAAGAAGTTCCTCCTACATATAGGCGTTTTCCGAGAACCCACAAAGTGTTTGTGGTTTTCAGTTCAGTTCAGTTCAGTTTTATTAAATTCAAAATAAATGAACTAAATTAGTTTCCACCCACAAAGCTCCATGGCCCGCTGCGTAGGGGTTAATACCAAAATAATCAACAAACAAACGATTCGACTCGAAAGAGTGTTTCCGCGGTCGTTTGTGGGGCCCACAAGTGTATATCCGCAACCAACCGGTTTTGTGGCTCTAACTTGACAAACAACTGTAGAGGTAATTTTCGATTTCAAATTCGGCGGGAGATTCAAATTCAGCAGTAAATTAAATAAAACAGTAAAATTAGCTACTTATCAAACATGCAGACATAAGACTGAGTATCCTTCTTGCACAGAACGTTGAAGACGTAAGTCCGAAATTCCGTTTGTTTAGATTTGACCTGGATTTTGTTTTTTCAGGCATTTGAACTATCGCTAAAAAGACAAAACGGCGTTTCCACGAAGCGCGTGGCACACACAGGGCACACAGTTCTATTTCGCAAGAAACACTCCGAAATGTGTGACAAACTTAAGTGAGACGCCTTAATGCTAGAGTGGTTGAAAATACCAAGACCGGAAAAATGGTGTGAAAATAAATATTCTTTGAGCCCAAGCTGACTTTGAAACATTTATTCAAACAATGTTTACAACGGGTACGTCAGCTATGATTCTTCATCAGCGATATTTCGGCCCTTTTTGGCAAGGGTCCTCGTCAGGCTGTCAATCCTCTGGTTCAACTTCGGGGAAGGAAACAAACCTGTAATAAATAACTGAAGCTTCTACCGACTATAAATATCTTATTAAAGTAAAAGTTTGTGGTGTGAAAAGTTTGTAAAGTGACATCAAACAAAAAAGGCTGATAAAAGTTTACAGTACATATATTACAACAATCCTTTTATGAAGTCTCTCTTGAATGTGTGTCTAATGTGCTTGTCTTTTGTCATGAAATAAGAAAACAAGATGAGTTTGCACTACTACACGAATACAAACACGAATACATGAAAGTAGGAATTTGCCAATTCGTGGGTTTGTTTTGATCATTTGTGAAGAATGATCAAGGGCCCTTGGACAACACGAGAATGTATCGTTTGGTAAAAAGTATTTAATTTTTGCATGTGGATTGTTTGGATCTGTAAGCAAACCCCTTGAGGCAAACATCTTGAAACATCAGGCTAATCACGGCAGTGCTAACAAAGCCGGCTTATTTCCAAACAGAAAATCAACGCGTTTTCTGCAGATTATAAGGAAATTCGACCGAAACGAGATAATAATGAAACTTTACGCCGCGGGCCAAAATTTCCCAAAATCAGCCAGTTTTCTGCAAAAATACAGAAGTTCTGGTACAAGACCAATTGCGTTCAGACTGAGCACGACATGGTGAGACATTCGGTAACTGCTGTAACTGCGGTAACGACATTCGGTAACTGCTTTTGTGTCGCTATGACAAGCTCGAAACATACGACTATCATCGAACAAGCTCGAAAAAAAACGATTGTCTCGTAAGATATGATTTGTAGAAAATCTCTATGCAACCCATTCCAGGCAAAATTTTACGACAGGCAAGCTCCAAACAGACGTCTGTCATTGTGACAAGCTCAAAACTTACGACTGTCTCGTAATGTAAGTAGAGCTGGTGGACTCGGACTCTGGGCTCGTCTCGAGACGCCTTTTTTAAGGACTCGGACTTGTCTCGGACTCAGATTTGCTGGACTCGCAACAGCTCTGAATATAAGCCTAGAAAAATGTTCGCAAAAACTGACAAGAAACAGAGTTCGCAGGCGAAATTCACACAGTTTGGTGTCACTCTGGCAATCTTAAAACATAGAACTAGAAAATCTCTTCGTAGGCAAACCATACAACTAGAAACATGTCATTTACGTGCAAAATTCATGCTTGGGAACTGCCTTATGTCATTGTGACAACCTCAAAATGTACGACTGGCATACAGGCTACGACTGATAGTAGTTGCGTTTTTGCTGATACCATGGTATCTGTTACCACGGTAACTGGATCTGCAATTAGTCGTTTTGGCAGGTATCGTGGTATCTGATACACGGTGCTCTGTAAAAACGACTATTGCCGAAAGTCCACTTTTCGAAGTTATCCCAAAAGAAAAACAGATATCCAGTTACATCACTAAGTGCTAAACTTCTTTCTCACCAATCTGACAAAATTTGATGAAAGTGAGATGACTTTTCAGATACCACGACCAGTTACCACGGTCGGACCGTAGTATCTGAATATCTGATACCACGATAACTGGCCAGATACCACGATAACTGCAAAAACGCCTTTAGACCGTGGTATCAGATACCACGATAACTGCAAAAACGACTTTAGACCGTGGTAACATATGCCATGGTATCAGCGAAAACACAACCAGTGTGTCCTTCTCTTCTAAACGCCCTTGGTAACTAATGTATCTAGGGCTTGTGATTGTTCTTCCCACCAAGTTTCATTCCGATTGCTCCACTCTAAGCATATCACCAGATTTCCGGTTCTCCCCTCCACCACTATTCATCGGATCCGGTCCGGACTTAAAATGGGCTGTTAAAAAAAATTAGTTCGCCCCTGAATCTGGACTACCCCCTCCCTCACCCTAAATGTAGAGCTACAGAGCCGCTCCACGAACTCGACCTGTCCCTTGACCCAAAGAGTCCTGTCCCAGTCCTGTCCCAAAGAGTCCCAGAGAAACCTGTCCCTTGACCCAAAGTTATCGTGCTGATAGACGGACGTACAGACGGACGGATGGACGGACGGACAAAAGGATAGACGGACGTACAAATTTTAAAAAGTCCTAGGTATCCCTCCACTTACGTTTTGGGATCCCAAAAACAATACTTCCTGACCATTTTATCGCAAAAAAGACATTTCTAGTGAGCTGGGATTTAAATAGCTATCACACCTCTACAGTAGTAACTAGTAAGACTGGGTCCTTCAAGTCTGAAACAAACAAACGCCAAATCGGAGGAAACGTCAACCGATTTCATCGCGAAATTAAAACATTACGGCACTAAACCATCACCTCTGTTCCACCTAAGTAACTGAAATTGGCCTCGCTAATGATAGTATATCGGCTGTTTTCCTTCAGTTTAACCTATGTAAGCGAAGCCCTTTAACATTTAACCACAGTGTAATAGGGAAATTACTGTAGGCAGTTAACAGTAAGGTAACAATCTGGCCATATGACGCCGGAACCACAGAGGTCGAAAGTAATATTACACATGTCAAAATCTTCATTTATAAATTTCATTTTCCTCAAGGCGGGGGCAAATTCGTGCCTTCTTCAACAACACGCAGAACTCACAGCGAAATTACTGAACATTTTGCGTCAGCGCTGCACCTATTGACTGACAAATTATCCGAACTTTCAAAGCATGCTGCAGTTACTCCGCCAATTCGTCTCGGTGTTTTTGTTTCCGACAAGTTGTTACGTAACGAACGGAACCCGATTATTTAACAGCATGTGATTAGGTAGGTAGGTACTATATTCGTGAATAAATCGAGAACAACTACGACCTAATAACTAAAACACTACGACAGAAAAGAAGAAAAAGGAAAAAAGAACAATCCAGGGAACGTTTTGTATTCATATTAAACGATGTTGACTGAAAAGAGGGACGGTACAGCAAGACATGGCGTAGGAGGCGCGAGTTCTAAAAAGAGGCACGGCATTTTAAAAGAAGGAAAGCTTGAACTACACTGTAAAAAAAATCTTGCAGTATTTGCTACTGGGATTAATCTTACCTCTACTGACATAAGATTAACTCTAATTCGGAGATAAGATTATCTCTAATTCGGATTAATCTTATCCCAGTAGAGATAAGATTACTCCCAGTAGCAAATACTGCACATTAATCCTTACTCGGAGAAACTTATTACAGTGTATGAGGAATGAACCGTCTATGCCTTCTTTTAGGACATGGAAAAGAAGGTACGCCAGAATTCAGGTTCTAAAAACAGACGGTACTTGCCTTCTGGAGCACCATGCCACACCGTTCTGTGCCTCTTTTTAGTCGATCCCACAAGAAACTTAAGAACTAACTTTCAAATTATCTTATCCTCGCTCACTAAACTGAGACAAAACGGGAAATCT
Organism: Branchinecta sandiegonensis; assembly: GCA_030848855.1. Lineage (NCBI taxonomy): Eukaryota > Metazoa > Arthropoda > Branchiopoda > Anostraca > Branchinectidae > Branchinecta > Branchinecta sandiegonensis. Next base: position 10,245,458 of record JAUPMV010000011.1, read on the forward strand.
ACTTGATGTCCGCTAATACGGCTGATAAACTTTCATAAACAAATTAGCCGTCCCAATAGACTACTGATCCTCGTCAAATAAGACGGAATTTTGGGATCGCAAATCGTCAACGACGGTACACCTGTGGTTTGACAACACTGTACAAAAAAATCTTGCAGTATATGCTACTGGGATTAATCTTGCCACTAAAAAGATAATGTTATCTCTAATTCGGATTAATCTTATATCAGTAGAGATAAGATTAATCCCAGTAGCAAATAATGCAGTTAACTTTAATCCTTACTCGGAGGAACTTTTTACAGTGAAGTAGTTCGCTCGAATCCGACAAAAACCTGAAATTTGGTACACGTACAAGTTGTTACCGAAGTTGATAGCAGTTCATCTCCTGCAGTTTTCGTATAGTTCGTCCGTCCGTCTGGCAGGGTTTCGACGGGGTTCAGAGATCTTCTTCGGCTTATAATTAGGATCGTTTGGGGAAAAGTGCAGATCATGTCTCCATAGGCCTAAATGTCGAGATGAGAGGCACAAACTAAGGCATCTTCATTTTGCTGCCTGGTTTTTGGGGGCTGTTTGTCTTTCGCATTTTACTCCGCAAGTTGATCATTCATCTATTTTCTTTTTTCTGTTCATCCTGTATAATCGAGGGAAATAAATAAATAATACTAATTTATGGGGAAGAGACATGCTTACGTTATAGATCTGAGAAAAAACAGGAAATCTAAAGGACAAACTAGATCTGAGTCTCGGATTTATTCCCCTCGGGATCACATCGACATGCTTGCTATTCCTTCCTTAAGCCCAAGCTGTTTTCGAATCATATTTGGCAGTGCAAAATGGATAAGTCAGCTGAAATTTGTTTTTTTCACCAAGATCATTTTCCAGCTTGGGCCTGAAGAGGTGCCGAAACTGAGCTCTAATAGAAATTTCAGCTGACAAATCCGTTCTGCACTGTCAGAAATACTTGCTCTTGTTTTTTCTGAAGTTGCATGTCCGGATGTCGTTACAAATTATGTTTTATTCATGATGTAAGTTGCACGACAATGCCTTAATAGAAATTTTTTTTTTTAATGCGTGAAACAATTTTAATGTAATCTACTAAATTGCGTCCTAAGAAGAATGTGTAACTTTTAGATTGAAGCCTTCTTTCGCCGTGAAAATTTATTTTATGTAATTGCTTAATTTACGCGGTAATAGAAACGTATAATTTAATTGAAATCTTTCAAATCTTTTCGATAAATGAAAGTGGTAATTCCCAAGGAATGTGACGGGTAATCCCTGAAAAAGCGAAATTTACTTAACACTGGAGTTTAGAACATAATGCATAAGGCAGCATCAGAACAAAGGATCCTTGAAGAAAGCCCGCTACTCTGTGTGACCCAGAAAAGCTTTATTTTTTGGCAATCCTTTACTTTTAATAGTTGCGTTTTTTTATCGAAGTTTGAAGTTACCTTCAACCTCAAAGGTCTTTGTTTAAATACCATTTTAGGTCGCCTTGTCACAGTTTCTTTGTCCATCATGCTCTGACCGTCGTACTTCGTGAGCTAGCAAGTTCGAAGTTTGCTCGAATCTTCGAAGAAACGTCGACCGGACAAGGATCGCTCGAGTCGTAAAAACACTAATTAAGTAAACGGTGAACTTCGACGGCGTTTGAAAGCGGCTACGCTTACGGCGAACAAAACTTAGATCAAGAACGCAACTAATGTTTCAAGCACAGAAGTTGCAGACACACAGACAGAGTAGAGGTATCACAAATACGAAAGAAAATGTGTGAAAATCGATTATAGGAATAGCGGAGAAACGAAGTAACGCATTTTCATCGGATCTTCAAACCTATTCAAGTGAATAAGCGATGAGTAACTAGACGGTCGTATCTCAACTCTGTTCGGTTAAACTTTAAGGACAGGAATCTGCTATTTTTAACTATTTAATAAATGCTTTTAACTGCTATTTTTAACTATTTAAGAAATGATTTTACTACCCACTCAGAAGACAAAAGGAAACGCGGAATAAGTGAAAAAAGAGAAAAGTTATTAAAACGTATAAACTATAAACCATTAAAATTTTGAAAAGCTAAAGAAACTACTGTTTTGTTTAAGTTATTTAATAAATGATTTTACTACCCGCGCACGAGAGAAAATCCCACGTGATACATATGATAAACAGAAGAAAATGCCAAAATATGTAACTATAATCAAACTCAAATTCTTAAGAGCGAAAGAAAACTATTGTTTTTTCTACCTCCTATTTTTTTTACACACCAGCGGGGAAAAGACCATGGGACTTTGTATCCTTTGGTCAAAAGTTTTTTTTTCTCTTTTGGGTTAAGATGCTCAAGGGTGCTAGACATTCATTTTCAAGCAAAACCCCTGTGGCATCAAATTATTATGGGCCCTTAGGGACCATTAAACTTATCGTTTGGTCAAAAGTCTATTTTTTCCACTTTGTGGTTTAGACGCGCACTTTAAGGGAGCTAGAAATTCATTTGTAAGCATAATCCTTGAGACAAAAAAGATCATGGGCTCATGGGCCATGTAAATGTATATTTTGCTTAACGTTGTACTATGCGGTTAAGATGAGTACTTCAAATCGGATCTGGGAAGTGACAATTTCTAAGCGACTCTTGTCGAGTCTCTAATGTCCCCGTTAAGTTTCATCGCCCTAGCACATCTGGAAGTACCTTGACTCGCGACCACGGGAAATTTCGCCCCCCCCCCCCTCCTCGAACTCCCCTATAGTGCCCGGATCCCATCCGATTCTATAATCGATTTACCTAGAGCATTTATTTATTCTTCCCACCAAATTCCATCCCAATCTCTCCAGTCTAAGCGGGTCACGAATTTTGCGCCCCCCCCCACACAGTTGTCGAATCCGGTCCGGACATGAAAACGAACATCAGAGACATGTCCTCTATTCAACTATTCAATTGTCACCTGTTCGAAAGTTACGCATGACTCAATAATCCGGATCCACCCTCCCTCGTCTCCCTCCACGATGATCGCATCTAGAAAATTACTAATTCCAAGTCAGTTTGATCGGGTCCCTGATATGCCTGCCAAGTTTCATCGTGAAAATACACAAACCGCCATTGTCGGAATTCCGGTAAACCCCTTCCAACCCCCCACCCAAACTGTCGGGATCCAGTCTGGTTGGACTGGACGATTTATCTAGAGCAGATGCTTGTTCTTCCCAGCAAGTTCCACCCCGACCCCCCCCCTAGTCTAACTGTTTCGCGAGATTTCCAATCTCCCCCCCCTCCCCAACTCCCCAACAGCTGTCGAATCGGGTCCAGACTTGGAATGGAACATCAGAGACATGTCTACTGTTCAGTTATTAAGTTTCATTCGAATCCGATCACCCGTTCGAAAGTTACGCATGAATAAACATTCTGGATTCCCCCTCCCTCAATTCTCCCCTCCCCCAGAGGGTCAGGTCGGGAAACTGACTATTTCCAAATTAGTTCGATCAGGTCCCTGATATGCCTGCCAATTTCATCGTACCCTAACTCACAATCGTGGGAACGACCGCCCGACCGATAGACGGAATTGCGATCGGTCCAGAGGCTGCAAGTGCCGTAAGAACCTCATACATAATTTTCTTCTGGAATTCCTTTTCCTAAGGATCTCAACCGGGTTCGATAGCACTATACTGAAAACCAGAATTTGGTAAAAGCAGCCGATGAAAAATTAATCTCAAAATAGCAGTATGAAGTACTATGAAAAAGTGGCATGCAGTACGAACTGATGCTACTACATGCTTCTATGTCAAGGCTACCGTGTTACTGCATTCTACTGAATGCTACTATTAGCAAGAGTGGATGCTACTATAGCAAGACAGGGTGCCACTGGATACTACTGCTTAAGATTGGCCCAGTTTGAGGCACATTAAATGATAGTATTATTTACTATTACATATCAATACAAGCAACTTTTTCGTACAACTGTCATACAACTACGCAGGCTACACATTTTGCATCGGGCAGCGACATGTCCTTTGGCTGTCATCACATCAACAGATGCTATCTGTCACCAGAGTAAGAATGCTGTCAACTAGGCACAGCCCGCACTTCACACCCAGCACTACCTGTCCGAGATAAAACCCAAATCATAATGTACAGGTAGTTTGCTACCTAATTTGAACAGTTGTGGTAACAACGGAAAGATGCGCGCCTTGCCTGATACCATCAAACATGTCTTCGCCAAGCACAAACAGAACTCGGCAAAAAGAGTAAACAAGAGAAGGAGGCAGCTGCCAACAACAGTTATTAAAAAGACCACTAGGTCATTAAAAAGTGAGTAGTGCATATACTAGCAGATTGAAATTTAGTCTTATGCAGGTTGAGCTTTTAGTACGGACAAGTTTCTCGAGTGACATCTTGTAGTGAACTGTCAAAAGGTTCTTTTGTTTTGCGGTTTATAAATTGGGGGCGTAATTTTCAGCCCAGGATAAAAACAGTAACGCTTTTTTTTTTTTAGTTTAGTATGGTTTGTATCAGGCAGGGGCGTCACGACTGGGGGTGGAAGGGGGGACGTCCCCCCCCTCCGATGCTGTCGGCCAGTCGGTAAAAAATAACCGAGTTGGCGCGAAGCACCGCGATTTTTCGTCAAAACAGTTGATTTTTTCATGAAAACAGTCGGTTTTTCTGAAAATTGGTCGATTTTTCGTCACAATAGTCGTTTTTTTCTGAAAATCAGTGGATTTTTCTGAAAATCAGTCGATTTTTTACGAAACTGTCATTTTTTGTTGTTGAAAACAGTCGTTTCTGGGATCCCAAAATTTAAGTGGAGGGATACCTATGACATCGCAAAAATGTCCGTCTGTCCGTCTGTCTGTAAGCACGATAACTCTCGGAGGGAATGAGATATTTTGATGAAACTTGGTGTGAGGATTCTTTGGGTCAAGGGTAAGGTCAAGTTCGTAGATGGGCTCTGTAGCTCTACATTTAGGGGTGGGGGAGGGGGTTTCAAATTAAAGGGCAACAAAAATATTTTTTAAAAGCTATTGAGATAGTTGATTTAGGGGTAAGGAGACATGCTGAATCCGAAGATGAAAGTTATTTTGTTGCCGGACAATTAGTTCACCCGGAATCCGGTGAAAACCGGGCACAAAACTTGTCGACCAGTTTTCGGCTAAAGCGGTCCTACCCCTTTATTCTCAAACGATTATAGCTCTGCGCACGTGGCGTCAATCATGTGTTGATTCAGTGACGTAATCGAAGGTCGAAGGGGGCGAGGCGAAACGAGACATGGGGTGAATGTGTTTATTTTATAGCGGGTTTGGATAGGGAGGAATTGAAATTATTAATTAGTGTGCGTGCTGATATTTTACCGCTGGGAGATAGGAGGAGGTACACGGGTAGGCCGATTGGGAGAATTGGTCCTTACTTCTGCCCGATGTGTGGAGAGCGAGAGTGTTTGCGACATCTAATGTGTAATTGCAGGAAATGTAGTAGGAATTGTAGGAATAAGTGAGGGGTTGCTCACTGAAAAATGTGTACTTGTTAAGTACAAGGTTGTACAAGTACAAGTACAAGTACAAAGTTGCTCACTGGAAAAAGATGTACTGGATAAGTGAGGGGTTGCTCAGTGGGTGTACTAAAGTTGTCTGGGGAGGGGGTGGCGTCAGCCGGTCCCAGGTACTCGTGAACCAATCCCAGGTGCATGCGAGGGGTTATGAATTGGGTGTACCCGTTAAAGGAGTACTAGAGGGGTTACAAACTTGGGTGAGCCAAGCGAGGGGGCTGATTCATGGTGTACCAAAGAGGGAACTGCTAGGGTACGCGAGGGGCTACTCACTGAAAGAAGTCTGAACTGGGTAAGTGACGGGTTGCTCACTGAAAAAAGGTGTACTTGGTAAGGGAGGGGTTACTCACTGGAAAAAAGATGTACTGGATAAGTGAGGGGTTACTCAATGGGTGTACTAAAGTTGCCCGTAAGCAAAAAGACTTCAAAATGGTAACATTTTTGTTGTAGGCTACATATTCAAGCGGTTGATTATGGATAAATAGCAAAAATGTTAAAGGGGTCTAGCGAAGACTTGGAAATGTACAAGATTCGATTGTCTAGATCAAGAAGTCTGATAAACATTAAAATTTTTGCGATGCCATCGAAACCTTTGGTCTTGTTTCTGCAGAAACAGTCGGTAAAAATTACCAGCCAGTCGGTAAATGCCTCGTCCCCCCCCCAAAAAAAAAAAAAAACATTTTGGCTAGTGACGCCTCTGGTATCAGGTTTATATTATATATTTCATATCATTAGTTTACATAGTAAGTTGTTTTTAATGTTTTTATACCGATCACTTTTCCGTCGCTCTGTCAGTCGGTCGGTCCGGTGATTGCCAGTTAAGGTACTTCCAGATGGGCTAGGACGATGAAACTTGGCAGGCATATCAGGGCCCCGATCAAACTGACTTGGAAATAGTCACTTCCCCGACTCGACCATCGTGGGGGAGTGGAGGGAGGGGAAATCCGGAATATTGAGGCATGCGTTTCTTTCGAACGGGTGATGGGATCTGGATGAAACTTGATATGCGGGAAGATCACATGCCTCACATGTCCCGTTTTACGTCTGGACCGGATCCGAAATTAGTGAATATGTATTTACCATTATCAGAGTTGTTTGGATTCTTGAAAGGAAACAAACGATTTTTTAGAGGTGCATCACACAGAATATGTCTAAGAAGAAATGATGATAATAATATGATTGTAAAAAATGGAAATACTAATTTTAAAGTCGTCATTGAGTATTTATCCTAACGACTGTGGGGGGAGTTGGAGGGAGGGTACCGGAAATATCGTGACACGCTTAGACTGCAGGGATCGGAATGAAACGTAATGGGAAGGACACGCACAGATCCTAGGTACATCGTTGAAATAATCGGATCGGATCCGGTCACTGTGGGGGGAGCTGGAGGATGGGTCACGGAATTCCGGTTTTCACCGGTTAAGGTACTTCCATATGTGCCAGGACGATGATCTTGTCAGGCGTATCAGGGACCCGACCAGATTGACTTGAAATAGTCACTTTCACGATTCGGCAGTTGGAGGGAGGAGAGGAGAGAGCTGGGAGATTCGGGATCTTGAGGCAAGCATAACTTTCAAACGGGTAATCAGACATCCATGAAACTTGACAGTTGGAAAAAGCTCCGGTCGCAGATGTCCCATTTCTATTCCGGACCCGATCTGATATCTCTGGGGGGGGGGGGAGGATTGGAGGGAGACCGAAAATCTCAGGACAAGCTCAGAGTAGAGAGATCGGAAAGAAGCTTGGTTAGAAGAACAAGGACAAGTTACAAATACATTTTTGATAGAAATGGACCGGATTGGCGCACTGTGGGGTGGGAGGGGGTTATTTGACAAGTTAAGTGACCTGACAGAGAAATGGCCCGTTATGGGCCATAGTGTGATATGCGATTTAGCTCTATACATATAATTCAGTTTAAATATTATAACTTTAGTGTAAACATTGTTGACGTAAAATCAACTAGTCGGCTTACCGCCGTTTCAAGATTTTTAATGAATAAACTAAATTGAAACTGAATTGAATTGAATTGTTTCCCGGAATTCCGGTGATCGCTAGTTAAGGTCCTTACAGATGCACTGGACAATGAAATTCAGCAGGTGTATTAGGGACCCAATCAGATTGACTTGGAAGGAGTCACTTCCCCGATCCGACCATCTTCGGGGGAGTAGGGAGAATTGGAATCCTGATTATCGTGATGTTGTGTCATGCATAACTTTTCAACTGTTGGTTGGATTTTAAGAAAACTTGATAATTAGCAAGAGGACGTGTTTCTGACCTAACAATACACTTTCTCTATCCCACAAGGGCCGATGATCATTTGTACCTCGAGTATATTCTTAGAAATGAGTTTTAAGACCCCTTATAGTGCGAATCTTAACTGCAAAGTGAAAAAAATACTTTTGACCAAAACATACATTTCCGTGGTTTCCAAGGGCCCATGATAATTTTTGCCTCATGTGTTTAGCTTACAAATGACTTTCCAAAACACTTAGGCGCCAATCTTACCGCAAACTGGACAAAAAAAAAAAAAACATTTTAAGGGACCATGCTCATCTGTGCCCCAAGTATTTTGCTTATAAATTTAGTTCTAGCCCCCTTAAAGTTCGCATCTTAGCCCGCGAAGTGCAAAAAATAATACTTTCGACCAGATGATACGCATCCACGACCCAAGTGCCCATGATCATTTGTTTACCAGTGCTTTTGCTTACAAAATGGATTCCTAGCCCTCTTGATGTGAGCATTGTAACCGCAAAATGCATGGCATATTTTTGACTAAACCATACATTTCCGACAATCCGAAAGGCCCATAATCGTCTGTGTCTCAAGACAGCGCAAATATCTTTGCTGATACCTTTAGGTACTACGTATTGGTGGGTTTACACACTGCGTAAAATCCGAGCGTATTTTGAAATCCGAGCGTATTTTACGCACGTTTTGAGCTTGAAAACATTTCTAGCAATACGGACGTATTTGAGAAATCGGTCCGTTTTGCATCTACTTACGTTTACAAGTTACCCCTGCCTCCAACCCCCACGGTGGTCGATAGGGGGGGGGGATGACTATTTCCAAGTTAGTGTGGTCGCGTCCCTGATATGCCTGCCAAGTTTCATCGTCCTAGCACTTCTGGAAGTACCCTACCTTGTGATTACCGGAATTCCGGACCCCCTAACTCCCCCATAGAGCTTGAATCCAACCGAGCTCCCTCACTGATCTATCTAGGGCTTTTTCTTCCCACAAAGTTTTATCCTGATCGCTCAACTCTAGGCGTGTCACAAAATGTCCGGTCCTCCCCTTTACCCCTCCCCCACATTCTTCGGATCCGGTCCGGACTGGAAATGGGACATCTGAGACACGAGGTCGTTCCAAATACCATGTTTCAGTAAGATCCGATCAAACGTTCTTCTGGAATTCTGCACTTCTGGAAGTAACCTAACTCTAGAACAGTGGACCGACAGACAGACAGACCGACCGAAAAGTGATCGGTATATGGCTCTTAAGCGAAGCTGTAAGCGCCATAAAAATGAGTCCGCAGAGTCTCTAACACCTTGCTCATCGCCTGTGATTATTCCCACAGGAGTGTACTCGGCAGAAGCAGAAGCTGAACGCTGGATTACAATGATCCAGTCCAGGTTTCCGGATACCGACTTGAAGAGCTGCTTGTTAATTTCACACCGATATTCTCCGCTGCTTTTTGGGATCCCATAACGTAAGTGGCGGGATACCTATGACATCGCAAAAGTTGTCCGTCTGTGCGCATTATGGAATGAGATATTTTGATGAAACTTGGTGTGGGGATCTTTGGGTCAAGAGTCAGTTCGAGTTCGTAGATGGGCTCTGTAGCCCTACATTTAGGGGTGGGGGTTTAAATTAAGGGGCAAATGAAATATTTTAAACAGATAATGTGATATTCAGTAATGGGGTAAGAAGACATGCTGAACACGATGGTGAAAGCCATTTTGTCATCGGACAAGTAGTTCGCCCGGAATCATACCAAAACCGGAAAGTTTGTTAAAAGTAAAGTTTTATTTGAAGTTGATTAGATGTTCGATTTAGGGGTAAGAAGACATGCTGAACACGATGGTGAAAATCATTTTCTCACCTGGCAATTTGTTCGTCCGGAATTCGGCCAAAACCGGAAAGTTTGTTAAAAGTAAAAGTTTTATTTGAAGTTGATTAGATGTTTAATTTAGGGGTAAGAAGACATGCTGAACACTTATATGAAAAGTATTTTCTACCCGGACAACTTGTTCGCCCGGAATCAGGCCAAAACCGGAAAATTCGTTAAAAGCAAAAGTTTTGTTTGAAGTTGATTAGATGACAGATTCAGGGGTAAGAAGAGACGCTGAATCTGTAGCTATTTGGCCTTAATCTGTTTCTAAATTTTAATAGTAAAAATATTCAAGGAGTCTGGCGAAGACTGGATCTGGCAAAAACAGAAGCCAACTGTCTGTATCGAATATTAAATTTTAGGGATCCCATCGAAACCTTTGGTCTTGTTTTCCCTGCTGTGGCATTACTCAGTCAGTCACGACTATATTTAGAAGGTAATACGTTATTTACGTATTAACACTTGTGATAACAGCAAAGTAAAATATATTTTCAGCATATAACGAACTATTCTTCCATTAGGTCCATATGGCAGGACCAATCCATCAGACTTGGGTGCGGTGCCTATATTTAACAGTTAATATTGCTTATAATGGAATCAAAGTGTTTGAAACCTAAGTGACCATTAGTATCTGTCCGCACTGGGTGGAGGACAGAGGAGCTCCGTAGTGCACGAGAAAAACTAAGTAACACAAATTCCATTATCGTCTCAGCAGTATGCAACTGCCGACTTTCAAACCGAGACAATTAATTTATGTCTCTAATTAATTATATGTTTCGCTGTGCTCCAGGTAATGGAATGGGTATAATTCTTTTGACCTCACGGGAAGTATAAGGTAGCGAAGGGGTTCCGCAGTAGGATCCCAGTTTGTTGACGGAGTTAACATTAGTGGAATTTTTCCAAGTTCTAAAGTCGGACAAGTGGTTCGCCCGGAATCCGGCCAAAACCGGAAAGTTTGTTAAAAGTAAAAGTTTTATTTGAAGTTGATTAGATGTTTGATTTAGAGGTAGGAAGACATGCTGAAGACGATGGTCAAAACCATTTTCTCGACGGACAAGTAGTTCGCCCGGAATCCGGCCCAAACCGGAAAGTTTGTTAAAATTAAAAGTTTTATTTGGAGTTGATCAGATGTCCGATTTAGGGCAAGAAGACATGCTGAACTTTTATGTGAAAACAATTTTCTTCCCGGACATTTAGTTCGCCCGGAATCCGGCCAAAACCGGAAAATTGTTAGAAGTTAAAGTTTTATTTCTAGCTGATTAGATAACCGATTTAGGGGTAAGAAGAGACGCTGAATCCGTGTGTGACAATCATATTTTACCCGGACATATAGTTCGACCGGAATCCGGCTGGAGTCGGAAAATTTGTTATAAGTTAAATTTTTATTTGAAGTTGATTAGATGTTCATTATTGGGGAAAGAAGATACCCTGAGTTCGTTTTTGAGCTTTCTTTTTTCGCCGGACAAGTAGTTCTAGAGTTCGGCCGAAACCGGGAAATTGGCAGAAGTGGCAGGGACTTTTCGTCAAAACAGATATGACTTATACGGGTAAACACACATGCTGAATCCATATCTGAACTTGGTTTTCTCAGATGATTAGCTATTTGGCCTTAATCTGTTTCTGAATTTTAATTGTAAGAATGTTCAAGGATTCTGGCGATGACTGGATCTGGCTAAGACAAGACCCAGTTGTCTTTTCTCTGTACATAGTTCGCTCGGAAGTCGGTCGAAACCGGAAACTTGGCAGAAGTAAAGCAGGAAGTCTCGGTCAGTATTGTCAAAATGGATATGGCTTATAGAGGTATATCTGAACATGGTTTTCTCTGATAATTAGCCTGGCGAAGACTGGATCTGGCGAACACAAGACCCGACAGTCGGAATCAAATATTAGATTTTTGGGATCCCATCGACACCTTTGGTCTTGTTTTTAGAGGGGTTAGAATGTACCGCACGAAATTGGGGTCTCCGGGTTTAGAAATATATGGAGTGATTATGGAAGTAGGTTGCGTTAATATTATACATAAGACAGGTCCTTTAAGCAAGGAAAATCTATCTAATAGCTATTTTAACAATAATTACGATTATGTTTGTACAAGCCAGCAAATCGGAGGAGGGCCGGACCTGACAATTTGGATTTGCTACATCAAAAAAAGGAAATTAATCAAAAAATCCGCTGAGCTCGGACGCAAGCATGTCTTCCAGGTTGTTATAGTGTGACATTGGAATAGCCGAACATTGAACTTTCAAGTACAATGGGCACTAATTATGCTTTATTTTTCATAAAAAGCTTCACGAATTAAGATGCCCGACTTCCTCTAGCTGAGGCTTCGAAAATAAGTCGTTTTCTTGTTGTCGCCTTTCCGGCGTTTCGGCGGGGACGATTTCGGAGTTTGTACTTGCAAGGCGCAAAAAATAAAAAAAACTCTTGGTCACGCAAGCCAATTAACCATTCTGAGCGTGTTACATCCTACTTACCGTAGTCAGAGGCGTTACTAGCCAACATTTTTTTTTGAGGGGGGGGGGACAAGGAATTTACCGACTGGCTGATAATTTTTACCGACTGCTTTTGCAGAAAAAACGACTGTTTTCAAGAAAAAAAAACGACAGTTTCGAAAAAATCGACTGATTTTCAGAAAAAAACGACTGTTTTGACGAAAAATCGACTGTTTTAATGAAAAAAAAAATCAGCTATTCTGGCGAAAAATCGCGGCGCTTCGAGCCGACTCGGTTATTTTTTTTTACCGACTGGCCGACAACATTGGGGGGGGGGGGGGGGGAGCCGTCCCCCCCCCCGTCACGCCCCTGACCGTACTTACTACACATGACGACACGAATTTTGGCTTCTTGGCGTCAAGGCTCAGTTTTCAGTTTCGAAAAAATCGACTGATTTTCAGAAAAAATCGACTGTACGAAAAATCGACTGATTTTCAGAAAAAATCGACTGTACGAAAAATCGACTGTTTTAATGAAAAAAAATCAGCTGTTTTGGCGAAAAATGGCGGCGCTTCGAGACGACTCGATTATTTTTTTACCGACTGGCCAACAACATTGGGGGGGGGGGGGGCTGCCCCCCCCCACCCGGTCATGACGCCCCTGACCGTAGTTACTACACATGACGACACGAATTTTGGCTTCTTGGCGTCAAGGCTGGAACGTCTTTGTCTGTTTTCGTCAACCTATCCCTCCACGGGGAAACCCAGCCAATCACATTACAGAGATCCGTAGTTACCACGCTCCTGAACATGGTAAACAAATAGTTACTATTTCGAGAAGGTTGGAACGGTTAGGGTATTAACTTTTCGTGAGGCTGGAATGGAAATAGTAACTAATAGTTACTAATGTGAGAAGGGCGGAACTCTCTCTCTATAAAGCCGAATTGATAAAGAGGCCCATTGCTACCAAATAAACCGTCTTTATAGCTGGCAGATTGCTCAAATGCTACTTGATGAAATTTCTGTTGCATGTAGTACCAAAGAAAAGTTTTGATTTTTGGATGTGACATTGCTGAAGTGCCAACAATGTACAAATGTAACAGACTCGCTTGCAGTCGGCTCCAGTATTTACAGGGAATTCTCAGTTAATACGATCAGCATAATTATTTGTCAATAATCCAGAGTGTATAATAACAACGAATAGACCAGAAAAAGAAACTCCGCTTATATTGGTCAAAGCTAGTAAGTTGGCGGTTGGCAGGCAGCAACAACTGCCGTAGCGATACACTGGCGAAAGTAAATTCACTATATTCTGCTTATTTTCTGATTTAATATCGTATTCCAGGGTGTGGTAATCTGACACCATGATATTTTAACCCGCCCATTGCACTTTAAGGTCCAAAATCCCTACTAGGAATGGAAAATTTGCTGTAGCATTACCGTCTCGTCTTGACGTCCGCACCTTGTCATCAACAGCTACTTAGCGTCATAATATACTTGGTTCAGGATACAAACTATCCAGCTCTCCCAAGCCATGAAAGCTGGCTGACAGCGGCACCGAGATCTGGAGCCAATGTGTATCTCAGCTTCTCCAGTGGCGACGTAAACAATTTCGAGGTATTCAGCCACACCACTTTTTTGCTCAAAACACGAAACAATCCTTCATTTTCCCTTTTCTCTCGTACATTTACTCCCCCTTTGTGTGCAGTTCTGTATTATGATGAGAAGTAGAGTGATGAGAAGTATAGGTAAATCGATGACAACCATAACTGATACAGGCTCCTAATGTGAAGATGATAGAAATCGAGTTGTTTTACCAGTCGACTATTTTCCAAAGCACATTTATAATCTGACGCATCTCCCAAGTCCTTTTTTAGGTAATCATAATGCACAGGATTGACCTCAATTATACTAATTATATCATGTCAGAATGAATTAATGAAGGGGATATGTTCCTGCGCTCATATATGGAGGCTGTATATTGTCTGATGACGGGCGATAGCAACCGAACTAAAGTGATTAATGGTTGGCTTTGATTAAAATTCCACCTTGCGTTGTTATTTTGTTGAATGGGCGGTCAGTTGACTGTTCTCGACTTTGTCTCGTCATTGTTTGTTGAGAGTACAAGCGCATTCTGCACCTCGGAGGTGTATACTGGTTCAGGAGCTTCGTTCCATCAGACATGTAATTACTAGTATAATGAACGGTTGGGACAGTTGGTACTCCGCCTCATCTCCTGCTCTGAAACTCACTAGACTTTGAAGGACCCGTCTTAGTTCCGTCCATTCTCAATTCCACGGATTCCTATATCCTTTTATCCACCCTCACGCCGTACTAAGCTGATTTTTACATTAGCCGCAAGGAGCACATTCTTCAGAAATATAATTTTGTCCATGTTTCTAATCAAAACCAGGGGACCTAGCGAGGCTGAAAACTGCCAGTATGGGTTTGCATTCGAAGCCCAGCGAAATTTGAAGGATTTCACAAGATTCCCCTCTATATATAACGTAGATGAAAAGTTAAACAAGGGACTTGTACCGTCAGAAAAACCTAAAAAAACAGTTTCCATCTCAAGGGATTCTTCCGATCGAATTAAATCTTTGGAACTCACCAGGAGGTGCCGCCAGGTGGTTCTTGTTTTGTTTGCGAGGCTCTGACACTGGAGTCCTATACTAGCCTTTTTTTTCACGATCACAGTCTGTCCTCTGTGTAAAATCCCATCTACGTACGCAACATCTATCTCATCTATCTCCTTAGGCGAATTTGCGTTCGGGCGGGATAACTTGGCCGGCTTATATCTGACTATTGTAGTGGTTTACCAACCATGTTCAAAAACTCTTTTGTAGCTCAGTGGTAGAGTACTAGTCTAGAAAACCAAGGTACTGGGCTCGAAGCCCGGCTGACGAGCACTTATGTGTTCAAGTTCTTTACTTATAAATTGCCCCCTCCTGGATAATCGGATCCGGTCAATGAGGACGAATCTCTAATATGCGTGACATGACATGAGCTGAAGGCTGCGTGATATGACATGAGCTGAAGGCTGCAGGTGTCATACCAAATTAAGTAAGAAAGTGCACTTCTTCCTGTTGCACACCTCCCGTTCAGCTGGTTTGACACTGCAGTAAAAGCTGTAATTCTGTTCCATAATTTTTTTCCCCATTCATGTGTGTAACATTAGTAATTAATGCTGCGACCCAGTTTGTTAATGATGATGATGATAATGATGAAATTTTATTTCCGTACTTAAAAAGAGGAAAATTGTGCAGTATAGACAAATAAAAGGAAAAAATACACTGAGCTTTCAATAATGTAGTAAATGCACGAGATCAATAAATAAACTTTTAAAAAAAGAAAGAAAAGGGACTAATCGGGTCTAAGCGGAGAAATGGCCAAGGGCAGAAACGTGAAGGTCCTGGGTAATTGAAGAGAACTTTGCACAAGGGTCAGAGGGCAAAAAAGTTGCAGTTCTACGGGAATTCCTATAACGTCGAGGAAGGTACAAGAGAAATGTACAATATTTGAAATAATAAGTCATAATACGTTTTAAATCTTTTAGCCTCAGAATACCAAAATTCCCGGAAAGGTTGCAGACAGAGGGAGAACAAAAACTATTATATAAACTACCAAGGGCTTTTCTGTTATACCTTCCTCTATTTGGAACTATTTTTCCATATCCGACACTAATGGAATCGTCAACAGCCGAAACAGCGTTATCGCAGATTTCTTTAGAGACTGTGCTATGATCATGCCAAGCCATTTTACGGTAGGGGAATTGGGGAGTTTTTCATTCTGAAAAGAAATACCGGAATCTTTTGGGCTGTTGAATTTAAGGTACGGACATTTAGAAATGTTAACAGAAAGGCCAATTTGAGAAAGACCCTGACAAATCGTTTTTATGTTAGATTCGAACCCACTTCTAGTTTGACTTATTAACAGAATGTCGTCTGCATAAGCTATGTAATTAATACTTAGGTCTCCTAGGAAAAATGTTGGCAATAAGCCTGAGAGGCATTCATAAATGGCACTTTTAAAAACAAAAGGAGATAGGACTCTACCCTGTGGTACCCCCTTGCTCACAGGAATGGATTCCGAAACCGCTCCTGACCATTTCGCCCCGAACAATCGCGTTAAGGTAGCCTACCAAAACCTTAAAACAGAAACAAAGGAAGCATTAACAACCTGACACAACAAAGAAAGAAGAGCCTGTGAATGTACTTCGTTATCGAAAGCTCCAGAAATGTCGATTGCACGGCAAACGGCAAATTTTCCAAGAGTCGCCTCCTTGAGAATTGTAGACAGGACTCTATGAGCATGGCTGCAACTGAGTTTTTTTGAAAACCAAAAATAATTGAGTAACTAATTAGTATCTGATCACCTATTCACTTCAAGGTTAAGCCCAAAGCTCATGAGACTTCATTAACTGATTTGAGTTTGTATTTAAAGTCAAGTGTAATGTCATTTACTCGTCAATCGTTCGGTGTCTGTAGTGCAGATGTCTGTAGATAAACTGAACATAGCAACCGAACCTGGTCCTGTCAATACCCATATTTATATGTCAATGCGAAGCTGTTGTTGAGAGGTTGGTGAAAGTTGCTGGGGTGTGGGTCAGTCATACTCAAATCCATAGGTTCAGGGCACAGTACATGGATTACACAGACGTTAAGGCATGCCCAAACCGGTGCGCAAACGTTGTGGCACCGCGCCCTGGAGCAACGGTACAAGAAACCCATAAGAATCCGTTGAACTGAAAACCTGTAACAAAAATTCGCTTTTCGAACGATTTGCGTGGGGGTACTATCCTTGCTACAGGGCACAAAGCACCAACGTATAAGCACTGTGCCCCAAAATTGGGGATTTGTGTATGACTGAGTATGGGCTGAAAACCAGAGGCGTCACTAGCCAAAATGTTTGGGGGGGGGGGGGGGACGAGGAATTTACCGACTGGCTGGTAATTTTTAACGACTGTTTCTGCAGAAAAAAACGAATGTTTTCAACAACAAAAAATGACAATTTTGAAAAAAAACCCGACTATTTTGACGAAAAATCGACCAATTTTCAGAAAAAACGACTGTTTTCTTGAAAAAAATCAACTGTTTTGACGAAAAATCGCGGCGCTTCGCGCCGACTCAGTTATTTTTTACCGACTGGCCGACAGCATTGGGGTGAGGGGGGGGGGGGTCCTCCCTCCCCCCCCCCAGTCGTGACGCCCCTTCTGAAAACACCACAGAACCATAAGATTTGTCAGGAAAACGGAAGTACAGAAGAGGAAGGTGACAGGGGATCACCGGTTCATAATTCAGCTGAGATTTATTCCAGCGATATTTCGGCCGTTCTTGGAATGAGTCTTCGTCAGCTCTATCTGGAAAAATGGACCTGGAATCATTCTGACAAGTTCGTAGTTGCTAAACGACTGGACGGATCCCTGTGAACAATAAAATCAAGGAACTAGAGGCGAGTCACTCCACGCGGACTCCGCGCACGGAAACAGCGAGAAAACTGGGAATGCTTCCAAAACGGATTTTGTTCGAAAAAAACAATAACATGCAGTTGATGAAATTAGTCTGGACCCACTTTATGTTTGGTTTTCTTTATTTGATTGTTTTTAATTAAGTTTCACGGTCGAAAAACTGATTCCCCTTCGAATCTGAAAGGGAGTCCTTTTTGATGATGGTGATGATAATTGGAGCATTCCCCGTCCGTCGGGACTCGCGAGAATACGGGGAGTGAGTCCCTGGGACAAACAAAAAACGCAGGGTGAACGGCGAGAATACGCCTTAGATTGCATCCCTGTCCTCGCGATATCAAGATTAAATGGCTCTTCCCAGAATCCTCTCCAAACTCACCTGGAGCATAGTATAGCCCTGTTCATCAAGTTCTGTCCAGACTTATCGTTTGGCTATCACACCTTCCGTTGTCACTACCGATTAGTAAGAACTTCACACGATCGGCCTGTGTCCTTGTACCTTTCCTCCTTCACCATGTTCATTCCTTCCTTCTTGTAACATATCCCCACACTGCTGTTTATTGAGAAATCAGTCCCTTATTTCCACAATCCTCGTCAGCGAAATCAACAACTAGTTAAAAACAAGACCAGAGGTTTCGATGGGATCCCAGAAATCTAATGTTTGATCCAGACAATTGGGTCTTCTCTTCGCCAGATCCAGTCATCGCCAGACATTTTTACTATTGAAACAGGTTGAGGCCAAATAGCTAATCACCTGAGAAAAACAAGTTCAGATATGGATTCAGCATGTGTGTTTACCCCTACAAGTCATATCTGTTTCGACGAAATGGATCGAAACTTTCTGCCTTACTTCTGCCAAATTTCCGGTTTCGGAGGAATTCCGGAACTATTAGTCCGGCAAAAAAATAAAGCCCAAAAACAAATTCAGCATTTCTCCTTACCCCTAATCGAGCATCTAATCAACTTGAAATAAAACTTGAACTTATAAAAAAAATTCCGGTTTCAGCCCGATTCCGGGCGAACTATATGTCCATGTAAAAACCGATTGTCATTTACGGTTTCAGCATCTCTGCTTACCCTTAGATCGGACATCTACTCATCTACAAATAAAACTTTTTTTTTAACAAATTTTCCGGTTTTGGACGGATTCTGGGCAAACTACTTGTCCGGGTAGAAAATGATTTTCACATAAGTGTTCAGCCCTCCGTCTTACCTCTAAATCGAACATCTAATCAACTTCAAATAAAACTTTTACTTTTAACAAACTTACCGGTTTTGGACGGATTCAGGACGAACTACTTGCCCGGCAAGAAAATGGTTTTCATATTCGTGTTCAGCATGTCTTTTAACCCCTTAATTGACTATCTCATTAGCTGTTAAAAATACTTTGTTTGCCCCTTAATTTGAACCCTCTCCCCCAGCCTGAATGTAGAGCTACAGAGCCCATCTACGAACTCGATCTTTCCCTTGACTCAAAGGATCCTCACACCAAGTTTCATCAAAATATCTTATTCCGTTCGAGAGTTACCGTACTCACAGACGGACGGACAGATGGACAACTTTTGCGATGTCATCGGTATCCCTCCACTTACGTTTTGGGATCCCAAAAACGTGACTTTAACAACTGATTAAATGCCGGAGAAGGGATTGGACGCGCCTCACCAATCACCGAGTTTGCAGCTACTTAGACACAGCTGAGTTCACACCAACATACACATAACCCACTAAAATCTAATCCGTAAAAATTTATTGAAAAGATACAATGACAGAGTTAAAGACAAGAAGCTAAGTTCTGTCATGCTCAACTTATTATCCACAAAATGGCCAGATCAATACAATCATCACAATCAGTAACTGGCAACGAGACGAAATAACTACAACTATAAAAGCGGGTAACCATATATATGATGTTAAATGCTAAGAAATATTACCATTTAAATGCTCGGACCTGGCTCCATTCGATACTAAACTAAAGCTTATCTATGAACCCAACAATGTTTAGTCTTCTGTTAGCTCCGCCTGCATTTTCGTGTTATCACAGCAATAATTCGTTTAGGATAAAGAAATGCCAATTATAATGTTTTTTTGTCGAACAAGTTTTACTCAGTAAACAACAGTTCACGCACTACTGCATTGGCGAATCCGCTCAACTGTGAACAGGGGATTGCTTAGTGATGAATCGATCAGACATCACGGTCACCGCACTCTCTTAACTCACGAGCCGCCTGAACAGCCAGCGCCTCGAAAGGGAAAAGAGGCAAGACGGAGTTGCGTTTTGTTGACGATTTTTGACGCTGGATGCGGCTTTCCATGTTAAAAAAGGCTCACAATATGCCTATTAAGCCATTGAGCGAACTGCTGGAGCTCCCCGAGTATCGTTTCCAGCTGGTTTTGCGACCTAACCTTCGAACAAAAAGAACTTTTCCTCGTGAGTCCTTCCCTCGAGCAATTCACATTCAAAACAAGTTTTCATACCGCTGAAACGTGTTACTCAGGCTGGAGTAAAGCAACGTAGCCATCTACGAAAACTTCTCAAAACTGAACTAAGACTTCTGTACCGTCTGAAGAGAAAACAAACGGTATCACTTGTGCTTTAACGACTATCCGAGTCTTCAGCCTGGGCGTGTTCCACCATACTTGCCGTAGTAACTAGGCATGACGTCACGAATTCTGGCTTCTTGGCGTCGAGGCTTGAAAACATTTTTCTGTTTTCAGCCAAATATCGTGCCACGGGCTAATCGGACCAATCACGTCAAAGAGATTCGTAGTTACTACGCTTGCTACGCTCCCGAGCGTGGTAAGCAAATAGTTACTGTTAGTTACCATTTCGAGAAGGCTGGAATGGTCAGCGTAGTAACTTTTCACGAGGCTGGAACGAAAAATAGTAAAGTCCGGTCTTCACCTCCCGGAACCTCCGGAATCTGTGCTTCCAGATTATTCTTTGACGTCTTCTGTAAATTGCATCTGGAATATGAACGGGTCCAAAAGTATATCAAAATAATCCAGAAAAAGGGTCTTTTGACCTTCCAGATTTCCGGATTTTTTAAGTATCGCAGAAGAAATTCAAAAAAAAATCTCGGAAAATCTGGGAACCCAGATTCCGGAAGGTGAAGACTCACCTTAACTAATAGTTACTATTGTTAGAAGGGTGGAACACGCTCAATCCCTTTCTTTTCTAACGCGCCTAACAGGAGTAGCGATCCGATTCAATTCAATTTTCAGATCATGCGGTAGCGAAGTTGCCATTATTTTTGCAAAGCGCAGCAGATTTCAGACGAAGACACGAGTTGTCCGGAAAAGTTTTTCGAAGGCAGGAAGTCAGTATATCTGATATCTCGTTTTAATACACTAAGTGGAGGCAAAAATGCTGGTGATATACAGTTCACGACATACAGCTGCACTACCAGAATCGCCAGTCTGTATTCCCACGATCGACTTATCAGTAATCCGAATAAGTGACACTCTTCTGTTTTCTTCAAAATATTAGTCTAACATGGATTAGAAAATGGGAATTTCCGACCGCTACTGGACGAAAATGTTCATTTAAAGCGCAGCGCACGCTTTTTTACGGCAAGAGCAGTATAGGAGCGCAGGTTTGTACTAAAAAACAAATAAAAAAAAAAGCGGTCGCTCCGCTAGAAATCGGCAAAATTCGTGACTGATAACCTCGAACTGTATCACAGACTTCATGCTAACTGCCGATTTTTAACGTAAACAAGGCATTATTTAGTACCGTTGTCATATAAACTGACCACTGGAAAGCGACACACAGGCCCAAAAAATATACCCAGAGAGCTGTTATAACGCAGAATTAAATACAAATTATAACAAATTAAAGAAATTGAGCGTTGGTTAGATAATCAAAAGAAATCACTCATACCCTTGCTGACGAACGAAGATAAAACACAAACTCTAGCGAATCATCTCAGTATACTTCTGCTTGTGTTTTGACAACATTTCAGTCACTGTCACCAGTTTTTTGATCGTGGGCTAGAAAAAATTGATTTTGGGTCAATTAAAAATTGGAGTCGGATCGGTACGGATCCTGTACAATAATAATAATAATACAAATCAAGAGAAAAGTCTTTCGCCTCTAAATAACTCTAAGAAATTTGAGTAGTCGAACTGATCTCAGTTAAAAATGCCATCAACAATGCACTTGAAACTATTGATCGATTCAGCATTAACCGCATCTTCGGTAAGGGTATTCCAAAGATCAACAATTCTGTTGCCAAAACCCCACTTAAAAACGTCCTTGTGGAATCTTGATTTTTGCAAGCTTGTACGCACAGTATGTACACTATAAAACTGAAGATTTTGAGTAATCAAATTGCGTTAAACTCCCTATCTAAAGTTACTAAGCGCTGTCGTTCATACGTTGATACTACATTTCGTTATCCGTTAACTGTACTTACCCATTGATATACACTAAACAATCTTTCAACCCGCTACAATAATTACCGCTTCTAAATGGTCAAGTACAATACCCAAGGTCATGGTACTGCAGTATCCATAGTAGGCTGAAAACCTCAGCGGGTTGAAGTTTAGAATGAAGAAAAGTTACTGCATACAGTTTTGCTGAACGCTTACTTGCTTCCGTGACCAGTTTGGATGTAGTTTACCCGAGTCTTCTTCAATTGTTCTTTCTTTATATTATTGTAATAGTTAAGAGACTCGTTCATTTGTTGATTATTTTGGTATTAACCCCTATGTAACGGGCCACGGAGCTTTGTAGGGGTCAACACTTATTTTGTTCTTTTATTTTGAATTTAATAAGATTGAACTTAACTGAACTGAGCGTCACTCATGTTCTGCGAAAGAAGGAGATTAAAAAGATGAGATCATGTTATTTTAAATATGCAAAGCACCTGCTCCACTTGTCGAAATTATGTCATAACCATACATTGACGGAGAAATTCAAAATTCAAGACGCAAGTGTTACCCTTTTAGATGTTTCGTCATCACTTTCAAAACTCATGGACAACAAGGCCCAACCAGCACACGATGTCGTCCACTGCTTCCTGACCGAAGATTAAAAATTAAGTGTCTTTTTCTGTGTGTATATATGTGTTTTGTTTATTTTCTTTATTTTCGTCATTTACTCCGCCTTTTCAAAATGGCGGGTCATAAATAAATTACTTACTTTACTTACTTACTTATTGAACTGAGCGTAAAACCGAATGGGTGTTATTACTGAAACATGTGATAAGGTACTAGAGAGGTGCCCTCCCCCTCCCCTCTAAGCTAGGTAGGCCTGGCTTGTTGTTTCCCGGGACACCGTCCAACGGAGTATGACATTTATTTTCAGACTCCACCGGACGTTGTCTGACCTGGCACACGGTAGCGAGACGACCAAAAGGTCATAGCCAGCAGAAAATCCACCTTTTATGGGTCAGCTTTATTTTGCATACATAGATGTAATACAAAGCTACAATGTTGCGCTTTTTGAGCTGAGCACCGTTTTAGTCCTGCTTTACTAACAACCGACAATTATCTACACCTCACAAATCCATAATGTCACAATTCTGTGGTTTTCAAAAAGACCAAACAAAACCACTAACCATGAGAGTTTCAAGACCTAAAAAATAAATAACACATCTCGAATCTGCGTTTACAGTAGTGGCCCATCGGACCGTAAAGATACTTGTAAATGACATGTCTCTTTTTGCCAGAAAGCGGTTGTTTGACGCACATCTTTTTTCAAAAACCAAGTAAACAAAAACCGTCCTAAAAAGCTTTTCCGTGTTCTAATAATAATAATACCACTACAAAATACGTACAGACTGTCCAAGGAATTCTTAAAAACATTGATGGATTTGCTTATTACAACTTGAGATGGAAGGGCGTTCCAACAGCCCATCACTCTGTTCTATAAAAAACATCTGCCAATATATTTTGCGAATTCTGAATTTTCACTAAAATGTATATAAATAGTCAGTCTATTCATCATTGCAAGAATAATCATAATACAGTTAAAAAAATATGCCAATTGGTCTGATTCATCTAAAACAATGCTCAAAATAAACTCTTCGGGAATACAAATTGTCAGGGAATCCCTGAAAACATTAATAAAATCACTTATAAAAAAAGAGAAAGATTTAGTCTCGAGAGTTAAAAAGTGTCGCGAAAGGTGGATACAGGGCCGTATCCGGGGGGGGGGGGTGTGACCCCCCCGAAACATACAAAAATAGGCTTTTATAGGCTTTTCCCTCTGATCTATGTCTTTTTTGTATTTTTTTGTCCGACCCGCATGCAACCCCCCCCCCCCGAAAAAAATTCCTGGATAAGGGCCTGGGTAGACATGTCACGAAAGATGGCCATGATGCGATGGGACGTGATAAAAAATTACACGTAATTACCTACCCTATTTCTCTCCGCTGGACGTTTTACACTGTTCTAGAGCGACTGTTTTCGCGATTGCGAACGGTTTAGTATCAACAATCACCGGCTTCAATTACCAGGTTACTTTACAGTTTAACCGAAAAGGGCTGGGATAGGACAATCTATTTACCCATCACTCATTCACTTAAATTGGCTTGAAGAACCGCTGAAAATGCGTTTCTTCGTTGTTCCGCTATTCACGAATTATCGATTTTCAAATAGTGGAATTTCCGTGTGATTTGTGGTACCTCTATGCGCTTGTATTTTTGTTGTATGCCTTACGAGAAAGATTCATGATTTTTTTTTGTTCGGGCACTAAGCAATCTTCACCAATCTCACCACTGCCCACTGAAAAGCCGCGTTGAGATTGAAATTTCCCGCGTCATAGTAGCAGATATTCTGAACGTCATAACTAGAGCAGATAGTGGATACAAGAAGTCCCTTTGCAGAATCCAAATAATTCAGTGTATTCAATTAAATGACACAAAAATAAGTTTGCTTTTCAGTTAAACTTTAAACTTTGGCTCACTGATCCAACCAATCGCAACGTGTCCAATAGGCAACTCCAAATGGGAGACAAGCACCCCCCCCCCCCCTCCCAAGTGATACATGAATATGTCGTCTTCTTGGGTACAAATGCACCAACACTGTATTACTTTAAACATAATGCCTAAGGCAACCAGGAAGAGTGGACGCACCAAGCCTTACACACCCAGTGACGCTACAGACTTTCAGACTCCATTGGACGTTATGAAAAATGTATGTCAAAATAGTAGTATGAAGTTGTACGAAAAAGTAGCATGCAGTACCAACTGATGCTACTACATGCTTCTATGTCAAGGCTACCGTGTTCCTGCATTCTATTGCATGCTACTATTAGCAAGACCCATATCAATACATGCAACTTTTTCGTACAACTATCATACAACTACGCAGGCTACACATTTTTCATCGGGGTTAGACCTGGCTTGGCTTGAGCTTAGCTTGGCTATGGCTTGGTTAGATCTGTAAACTGTTTGACCTCGTACTTTTGGCAGGGATAGGAAAATGTATGGTCTTTTTGTAGAAGCCCAAACCGCGGCCTTCCTTTGGCCCGCGGATCCGTGTAGGCTTCTGGACGAGTACAGGGATGGAAACGAAAGAATACTCACACTTGTCTTGACTTTGATTTGCAGCTCTCGTAGATGCGTAACGCAGATGTGATGCAGAGTTCCAAGGTCTCGGGCGATATCACCTCGGGAGCCCAGACCTTCACCTTCCGGCTTCCCATTCGTCGTCTAAAAGAATTACATATTTATAAAGATTAAAGACCTAATCCAAACGTTCTGTTTCCCTTCTCTTACTGATCGGAAGCCACCAGTCTATTTAGATTCGAACTTGATTGCTGGGTTGCTGTTTTGGCTCGAGAAAAAAAACGGCCAGTCGGTAAAAAATAACCGAGTCGGCGCGAAACACCGCAATTTTTCGTCAAAACAGTTGACTTTTTTCATGAAAACAGTCGTCTGAAAATTCGTACATTTTTCGTCAAAACAGTCGTTTTTCCGAAAATGAGTCAATTTTTTTCGAAACTGTCGTTTTTTTTCTCTTGAAAACAGTCGTTTTTCTGCCAAAACAGTCGGTAAACATTACCAGCCAGTCGTTAAATGCCTTGTCCCCCCCCCCCAAACATTTTGGCTAGTAACACCTCTGTTCAGGAGTACCACACTGGTCTCGTTATTTTAATTTATTTGTATTTGTAATAAACAGTTGGAGCATTAGATGGAAATTATTATTTTCATCCTTGAGCCCGAACGGCTGTCCCGGATAATCGGCTGAGATTTAGTCCAGACCGAATTATTTCAAACGAAGGAAATTTTTTTTTTCTTTTTATTTGCTCATTGTTTGACGGTGTTTTTTGTGGTTCTGAACATTCATAGCGGCAGTAGGGATGGTTATCGTTGTGTGTGGTAGAAAGGCGATTTTTTTGTGGTCCACTTATTTGGAATCCTTTCTTTTCTTTTTAACGATGGGATTTTATACAAGTGACTTGAACCTGACAATAAAAGAACAAACAATTTAGAAGTCTAAGAGCCACGCGAAGAAAACCAAACTCTGAAAGTGGAAAACAGCGTACGTACATCCACTGTAAAAAAAAAAATCTTGAAGCATTTGCTACTGGGATTAATCGTGTCTCTAAAAACATAATCTTGTCTCTAAATCCGATTAATCTTATCTCAGTAGAGATAAGACTAACCCCAGTGACAAATACTGCAGTTAACTATTTACAGTGCAGTGGCAAGAATGCTACTCGAGCGGGATCTGAGCCCAAACTTTCGGGCAACACTTCGGCTCCAATTTTGTATCTGATTTAAAGGACCCGTCCTACGTGTGATGACAATGCAACCTACTTCCGTAATCTCTCCATCCTTTCTTAACACGGAGACTCAGTTTATATCTTATTAGTTGCGTTTTTGCAGATACCATGGTATCTGATACCACGGTCTAAAGTCGCTTTTGCAGTTACCGTGGTATCTGATACCACGATCAAAAGGCGATTTTGCAGTTACCGTAGTATCTGGCCAGTTATCGTGGTATCTGAAAAGTCATCTCACTTTCATAAATTTTTGCCAAATTGGTGGGAAAGAAGTTTGAGTGATGTGACTGAATATCAGTTTTTTCTTTTGGGATGACTTCGAAAAGCGCATTTTGTGCGCCCTGTTTCTGCTTGGAGCCAGGAGAAAGGCTTAAAACAGCAAAAGCCGTGGATAATTTGTTGAAAGCCGAGGTTGGTTTTAAAGTATTCAACTATTTTAGGATACTGGAACTACAAAAGTAAATAGCGCGAGGTGCGCTTTAAGAATTATCTTTGGTACACCAATTTGCAAAAAGTACAAATTTGATTTGAAAACATTGCCACTACGTATACCTTTTAATAAGATAAGATAAGATTTTATTTGCGCTAAGAGCCAACGGCCATGGCAATTATGGCAAATACATGTAGAACAAAAAAAAACACCACACACAAAATACTAAACTCCTATAGGCACCTATCCCTATGGGCTAGGGCTACCCTGAGGAACCTCACTAGCTGTTTTATATTTCCAAACGGTTATTCCCCAGTACACAACACATCCATTCTTCATCCATACCCCTTTCATTCACTCCACAAATTTCTAACCTAAGTATTTAACTATTCCAAAAGTCATTTGGCTGATTTGGCCATACTACAAAACGACTACGTTTTAAAATCAAAGAACTAACAAAACACAAATTCAGGCTCTGAGGTATGCCTCTCAGGGCAGCCCTGATAATTCCGGCTGACCATATTCTTGCCATTACAGGAACTGTCCTACATATAATGCCAATGCAACCTACTTGCGTAACATCATTCATTACTTCTTCAATCCGGAGCTCCAAATTTCATGTGTTACATTCTGAACCCGCTAACGAAACCTCACTAATCTTTTCGATTGCTGCGATTCACCAGTTTCCATGCGCATTATGCTGCAATCGAGTGTGCGCGTATTATGCTACTAATGCGTGAAACCGGTTTTCTAAATTTTGCCGAGATTTTGCTTGAAGTTGATGGGCCTGGAAAAGGCTTAAAACAGGCAATTCTCCGTGGAATTTTTTTAAAAGCAGAGCCTAGCTGTACAGTATTCAGATAGTTCTGAACACTGGGACATAAACAGTAAACAGTGCGAGGTGTGCTTTAACTACACAAGATAAGATAAGATTTATCAACACTAAGAGGCAAAGGCCATGGCAAATACATGAAAAATAAACACAAACGAACAAAACTAATACCGTCTATAAGCACATATCCCTATGGGCTAGGGCTACTCTGAGGAACCTCGCCAACTGTTTAATGCTTACCGTATTATACCGTAATTACTTACCTTAATATAATAATAATAACAATAATGCTTGTTTACTGAGCCAAAAGGCCATACAAGATTTAATACACTTCACAAATAAACTATTACACCTCTAGAAATACTATGCTATGTAAACTAAGCTACACTTTCCTTCCTGAGATTAAATCCTTTAGTCACATATTTACAGACATCTATGATACATTTGGGTTTCGTAGATTTCAGGATACGGGGAAGCGATATCAGCCCACCCCCAACAAATGCTACTCTCCAATGCGAAAGCTCTTGGCACTCTAATTTACCGCCCCCCACCCACCCCTAGGGAGGACTTGGAACTTACCGACAGTGTGTCCAAAAACATGATCATTCGCTCCTTGTTCTTCAGAATAAAGGGGTTGACAACTTCCATGTGCTGTTCCTTGCTGCCAAACTCGATGAGGTTGGCGAGGTTCTGGAGGCACTTGGCGATCATGACTAGAGACCGTGCTCCCTGTGGAGACGGTGGATCTGGGAAAAAACAAATCAAATGAATTTGTTTTATTACCCGTCATTGGCAAAAAATGGGCTGCGGACCAATCAATCAATCAAGTTCATTTTCCAAATAGCTTAAAGTTTAACTGAAAAGCCAACTTATTTTTGTGTCATTTAACTAAATACACTGAATTATTTGGATTCTGCGAAGGGAGTTTTTATTTTCCACTATCTGCTCTAGTTATGACGTTGAGAATATCTGCGACCGTCCCCAGAGCGTAAATTCTACTATGGCACGGGAAATATAAATATCAACACAAACGCGGCTTTTCAGTGGGCAGTGGTGAGATTGGTGAAGATTGCTTATTGCACTGAACAAACAAAAAAGTCATAAATCTTTCTAAGGCATACAACAAAAATACAAGCGCATAGAGGTACCACAAACAACACGGAAATTCCACTATTTGAAAACCGACTATTCGTGAATAGCGGAACAACGAAGTAACGCATTTTCAGCGGGTTGCCAATTGAAGCGAATAAGTGACGGGTAACCAGATTGTCCTATCCCAGCCTTTTTCGGTTAAACTTTAAAGCTAGAAGAGGAATAAAATATTTTCGACTGAGATAGATAGCCATCAGCAAAAAGAGAAGAGAAAATGTAATATACACTATCAAAATAGTTAGCCAAAAAACACACGACTCAAATGCATGACAATAAATGCAAAAAAATTACCCTGAGGAGAATTACCCTCGTGCTGACTGTTAGACGGACAACTTTTACGAAGCCATAGACATCCCATCGCTTACGTTTTGGGATCCAAAACAGTATAACATTAGCACATAGAGCGCGCCATTACCCCAAAATTTAGATTACCCACTTTAAGGAGACTTGTCTGGAGTGGACTTCTTGGTAACAAGTCCCCATACAGGCACGGGGTATAGGGGGTCATTTCCCGTCCGTTTGCTTAACTCCAGTACAAATTGAAACATAAATTACTGTTAATATCGTATTTTAGACACAAAAAAGCTGCAGAAAATGCTTACTTTACCGTGCTGTAAATTGAGTTTCGTCTTCTTAGTAACGTTCGATTCAGCACGAAAAACGTAGCAAATAAGCTGATATAGCTGAAATGACAGAGGAAACGTCACAAGCTGACGACTCTCTGCTGAAGTTGTTTTTTCACAACTTTTTTCTTTTGCATCAACAATTTACAACCAAAGGAAAAATCCATAAACTGCAGCATTTGGTTACAAAAAAGGTGCCAAGGTAGCTAAGATAATGAGCAAAGAAAAATAGTTTGCGGGTACGATCAAACGAAACTAAAATTACACATGAAAAAGACCAATTAAATTCCCAAGCTTATGACCTATTTCGGCGGGTTATAGCGGATCATTAATGGTCCAGTATTGAGCAGGATCGATTCTCTGTAAACCATATTGAAATGATCCGCTAAATTGTTGGGATCCCAAAACGTAAGTGGAGGGATACCTATGACATCGCAAAAGTTGTCCGTCTGTCTGTGAGCACGATAACTCTCGAAGGGAATGAGATATTTTGATGAAACTTGGTGTAAGGGTTCTTTGGGTCAAGGGTAAGGTCAAGTTCGTAGATGGGCTTTGTAGTCCTACATTTAGGGGTGGGGGAGGGGGTTCTAATTAAGGGGCAAACAAAATATTTTTAAACAGCTAATTATGGGGTAAAAAGACATGCTGAACACGATGGTGAAAACCATTTTTTCGCCGGACAAGTAGTTCGTCCGGAACCGGAAAGTTGGCTAAAAGTAAAAGTTTCATTTGAAGTTGATGTTCGGTTTAGGGGTAAGAAGACATGCTGAACACTTACGTGAAAAACATTGTTTACCCGGACAACTAGTTCGTCCGGAATCCGGCCGAAACCGGAAAATTTGTTAAAAGCAAAAGTTTTATTTGAAGTTGATTGAGTGACAGACTTAGGGGCGAGAAGACACGCTGAGACTGTATATGACAATCATTTTTCACCCGGACATATAATTCGTCCGGAATCCGGTTGTAACCGGAATTTTTTTTATAAGTTAAAGTTTTACTTGAAGTTGATAATATGTTCTTTATAGAGATAAGGATATACGTTGACAATTAGTTCGCTCGGAATTGGGCCGAAACCGGAAATTTGGCAGAAGTAAAGCAGGAAGTTTCGGTCAGTGTCGTCAATATAGGTATGGCCTATAGAGATATATCTGAACTTGGTTTTCTCTGATGATTAGCCTGGCGAAGACTGGATCTGGCCGAGACAAGACCCAATTGTCTGGATCAAATATTAGATTTTTGGGGTCCCATTGAAACCTTTGGTCTTGTTTTTCCAGCGGCGAAACAACTTTTGTGGTCAAACTCGGGGAAGTTTATTCACTAGATGGAGTTCACGTAAATTAGACAACAAAATGAACATTTTAACAATTTCGTTACGTTTCCGCTAAAATCTTAAAAACTTTGGAGGCATCGGTATTTCAGGATTTCCGGTTTTGAGGATAGGCACAAAGATTTTCGTAAAAAACTCAACACACAGTTTAATTCAGACTGCCCGAACAAAGGCCAAATAAGGAGGAAACTAACGACAGATGGCTCCTTTGGCAACTGGAAAACTGAAGTTATGAATCAATATCCAGTATAGAACACGGTCCAGTATAGACCGACTTCCCCAATACAAATCGACGTGTTATTAGTGGGTTTTCTTCGGGTCAGGTTTTGTATATTTTCGCAAAACTACAATTTTTCCTGAACTTTTTCCTGAAATTTATTGCACAGCGCACTCAAGTTCCATTATAATGAACATACGATTTTTTAATTCTCAAATTTCAAAATATCAATCTATGTCTTGGCTTACAGGTGGTTTACGAGTTACGAGTATACTTGCGTCTTCTTTTATCCGCTGTGACAAAAAGCTACCCGATCAATGCTATGTAAAACTACACAAATAATACTATCACACAGAGCATGACAACGACACCAGCGGAAGGGGGAGGTACTGCCTGTCATTAAGCGAGCAAATTGAAACTTTTTCTTTACCTGAAATTAGATTGAACTGTCTCGGGTTGAGGAGGGCAGGGCAGAGCAGACGAAGAAAAACAAATCCACTGACTACACGAGTCTTGACTAGACGTTCATTTGGCCACTTCATTGCAACGCGTCGCCGCAAACAACCGCATATATATCTCACGGTCCTGAAACAGATGCACAAACTTAAAGCACAACTCTTACTAGAAATGATCTTTTCCCTATGAAACGGATCATAAGAAACGTTTTTCAAAAATACCATTACTTTCCACGTGAAATTAGCGATTTTCTTGTTAGCGTTTGTCCACTCTATCCAGCCATCCTGCTCTCCGACGCGGCGGCTGGGCGCAAAACATTTGAAAAATAAACTTGCCGTGGCTAAAAAGTTGGAAAACTAAGCCAATAAAAGAAGTCAAAAACAGAAGATTCTCATATCCTTATATGTGAAGGAGTTGTAAGCGGACATAGAAGATTCCGTCAAACTTTGTGTTGTTTGACGGGCGAAAGTCGGCAGGGACGAAAAACTGCTAAACATTTGTAACCGCAAAACGAAACAATGGAGAAAGGTGGATGTTTTGGAAGCATATAATTCCATAAGGGAGCTAGATATATTATAAAAGGCAGAATAAGCAAGAGGGGTCCTTTAAGAGAAAGCTGCACGATACACTTAATCGACAGGTACATCAAGTCCCTCGTACCCTGCTTCATACGCCACTTCAGTTTTATGCTGTAATTAACAAAGTAAATTGTATATTTTAATGAATTGTGGATCTTCAAATTTATTAGCTAAATGTCTTATATGGTGTTATTACACGTACTGGTTGTTCACTGTATGAAGGTCCAATGCTAGCGAGTAAACTGTACGAGCTATTAAGGAACTTAAAGGTTATCTTTGACAAAGCAAAATGGATAAGTCAGCTACATTTTATTGGAGCTATATTTCGGCCCTTCTTGTCAATTCGACCTTCTAGTCAGCTAGCGATCTTCTAGTAGGCCACCTATTACGTTTTGACTTTCGGCAATTGGGACTGACGGTCAGATGTGGCACTATTTTTTTTGTTAATCTCGCTCATCGCCTCCTTATTAAAGCTCAGTGTAATAATTAATTTTCTTTTTTCATGCTGCTTTTTTTCCCCATTCAGTGGGGCATAAAGGATTCACACATCGTCATCACGGCAGCTGCGAAAACTAAGGCTTTTCGCGAAACATGGTTAGTCAGTTTCGACAGTTAACTGTCCCGTGGAGACGCCTTACTCTGGCTGCAGAAATACACTATGACGCCTTTTTTGGGTCACAAGCCTATACTGAATTCGCTGATGCTATGCACACACCATAGATAGCGTCAAGACGATGTAACACGTAAACTTCCGCTTTATACAAGCGTTGGGAACAGCGACAGGATCCCGCTCTACTACTTTTTATGGCACTTGCAGCCTCTGGCTCAAGTGCCATATACCGATCACAATTCCGTCTGTCGGTCTGTCGGACGATCCGAGTTTTTTGTCGCACTTTTTCGAGTTAGGGTACTTCCAGATGTGCTAGGACAATGAAACTTGGCAGGCATATCAGGGACCCGACCAAACTAACCTGGAAATAATCAGTTTCCCGATCCAACCATATGCGGGGGAGTGCGGGGCGCTGGAAACTTGAAAATTTAGGGCATTTTGTCACACTTTTCCGAGTTAGGGTACTTCTAGATGAGCTAGGACAATGAAACTTGGCAGGAATATCAGGGACCCGACCAAACGGACCTGGAAATAATCAGTTTCCCGATCCGACAATATGCGGGGGAGTGGGGGCGCTGGAAACTTGAAAATTTAGGGCATTTTGTCACACTTTTTCGAGTTAGGGTACTTCCAGATGAGCTAGGACAATGAAACTTGGCAGGAATATCAAGGACCTGACCAAAGTAACCTGGAAATAATAAGTTTCCCGATCCGACCATATGCGGGGGAGTGGGGGCGCTGGAAACTTGAAAATTTAGGGCATTTTGTCACACTTTTTCGACCATATGCGGGGGAGTGGGGGCGCTGGAAACTTGAAAATTTAGGGCATTTTGTCACACTTTTTCGAGTTAGGGTACTTCCAGATGAGCTAGGACAATGAAACTTGGCAGGAATATCAGGGACCCGACCAAACTAACCTGGAGATAATCAGTTTCCCGATCCAACCATATGCGGGGGAGTGGGGGCGCTGGAAACTTGAAAATTTAGGGCATTTTGTCACACTTTTTCGAGTTAGGGTACTTCCAGTTGTGCTAGGACCATGAAACTTGGCAGGCATATCAGAGACCCGACCAAACAAACTTAGAAATAATCAGTTTTCTGATCCGACCATTTTGGGGGGGGGGGGGGAGTGGAGGGCAGGGGAATCCGGGAAAATGAGAAGTGTGTAACTTTCGAACGGGTGATCGGATTGTAATGAAACTTCATAACTGAATAGAATATATATCTGTAATGTCCCGTTTAAAGTCTTGACC
Organism: Branchinecta sandiegonensis; assembly: GCA_030848855.1. NCBI lineage: Eukaryota > Metazoa > Arthropoda > Branchiopoda > Anostraca > Branchinectidae > Branchinecta > Branchinecta sandiegonensis. The sequence goes on from JAUPMV010000011.1 coordinate 10,279,192, forward strand.
GGATTCGGTAGCCAGGGGGGAGTTGGGGGGGGGGGGGGGGGGGAGACCGGAAATTTCAAGAAACGGTTAGAATGGAGGGATCGGAGTGAAACTTGCTGGGAAGAACAAGCATCTGCTCTAGATAAGTCCTTTAGACCATTGTACTGGATCCGGACACTTATGGGGGGGGGGGGGAGGGGGTTTCCCGGAATTCCGGTGATGGTGATTTTGGGGATTTTCACGATGAAACTTGGCAGGCATATCAGGGACCCGATTAAACTGACTTCAAAATACAAATTTTGTCGATCTGATAATGGTGGGGGGAGTGGAGTGAGGGGAATCCGAAATTTTCAGTCATGCGTAATTTTGGAACGGGTGATCGGATTCGAGTGAAATTTAAGAATTGAACAGAGGACATTTCTCCGATGATCTTTTCATATCCGGACCGGATCCGGCAACTATTGGGGGGGGGGGGGGGGGAAATACGTGATCCGTTTAGAATGGAGGGATCGGGATGGAACTTTGTGGGAAGAACAAACAGATGCTCTAGGTAAGTCATTTACTGAATCGGATTGCTACGGGCACCGTGGGGGAGCTGGGGGGGAGGGGACCGGAAATCTCGAGAAACGGTTGGAATGATGGTATCGGAGTGAAACTTGTTAGGAAGAACAAACATCTGATCCATGTAAATCTTTTATATAATTTGACTGGATCCGGACACTTGAGGGGGGGGGGGGGATTTCGGATTTCGGATTCGAGTGAAATTGAATAATTAAACAGATGACATTTTTCTCTGGTGATCTTTTTCATTTCCGGACCGAATCCGGCAATTATTGGGGGGAGGGCGGAAAATACTTGACCCGCTTAGACTGGTGTGATCTGGATTGAACTCCGTGGGAATGACAAACAGATGCTCTGGATTAATCATTTACAGAACCGGATTTTCCGGGTATTGTGGGTGGAGTTGGAGGAGGGGGGGGGGGTCTGGGATTCCGGTGATCGCGTGTTAAGGTACTTCCAGATGTGCTAGGACGATGAAACTTCGCTGGAATATTGGAGACTCAACAACATTTGCTTAGAAATTGCTACTTCCCAAATCCGATTATTCCTTAAAATACCAATCTTGATCGCAAAGTAAAAAAAATACTTTTAAGCAATATCTGTATTTTCATGATGCCCATCAGCCCATTAGAATTTTTGCCTCAAGGGTTTTGCTTACAAATGAAGTTCCAGCTCCCTTAGATTGCGCATCTCAACCGCAAAGTCGAAACTTACTTTTGATCAATCAAATCATCTTAACCCATGCAAGTGCCATATGAGCTTACAGCTCTTGTTAAAACGTTTGTTTACAAATATCTTTAGAACGAATTTACTCATGGAAACCCAACGCTCAATCAAGTATCGATTCATGGCCTCAAAAGCAGACCACAGCGAAATAAACAAATAAACACAGAGAAGGGCCTGAGAAGGCAACCAGAAGACAGGCAACAGAAAATACAAGACACAAAAGAACCTAGCGAGTGAACTGCACTTTAAAAAAGTTTCTCCGAGTAAGGATTAAAGTTAACTGCAGTATTTGCTACTAGAGATAGGATTAATCCGAATCAGAGATAAGATTAAGATTAATCCCAGTAGCAAATACTGCAAGATTCTTTTTTACAGAGTCTTTACTCCGCTTGCAAATGACCTCGACCGTTCCTAATGACTGCAAGCAGGTGTCGACCCCATCTAGCCCCTTTACTATTTGCATGTTCGCGGACTTCGCGATTAGTTAATTTATTTCGTGTTTGTATATTTCGTAAATTTGTAATCCTCTTCTAGCTTTTAGCTATTTGGATTAAACTTGATTGATTGATTGATTGATAATTGAAAAATGGTGGGAGTTCACTTCTGGTAAGGAATACACTTTCACCGCTGTTCAGGCAATCCCGGTATCGTGTCTTCCTTAAATTCAACTTGGGGCAGAAACGGCGCGTCACAAGTAGCCTAACGACACGTATTTTTTTTCCCGCTTCCGACTTCGAATTCGCTTTCACTTAGGCGAACTCGGTGTCTCGTCGTTTCAGCTCCAAGGACATGCAAGATACCAGATTAGTTTTGTCCCCACCTTTTGTTTCCCTACATAAGAAAGGTTAACTTCAGACATCGAGGTTGTTATCGGAAAATAACACCGAGACGGTCATTGAAAATAACCTATCCGAGCCGAAGGCGAGCTAGGTTGTGAAAAATATCTACCGAGCCGAAGGCGAGGTTGATATTTTTAAGTGGCCATCGAGGTTGTCATTCAGATATCAACCGAGATGGATGTGTGTTAACTGTTATAACTTTTTCGAACAGAAATCATCTCTGGAGGCTGATATGACTTATATCATCCTCTCCAGAGGCTAATATGACTTATAACATCCTCTCTGGAGGCTGATATGACTTATAATCATCCTCTCATATCTACCGCTAACTTTCTGTGTGAAAATTATCGTAAAATAACTGACCGTGGGTCATAGGAGGATATGCATTACATACCTGCTCGAAAAAAGTTATTATTAATTAGTAGGTTATTGTTTAACCCCCCGTTGTCTGTTACTGTAATCGCTATCTTTGTATATGGTTTGTCTTTAGTGCTTTTATATGTAATATGACCAAGTTCCACATATCTTTGGTTAGTCTTTAGTCTTTAATTAATGTTTGACTTTACCACCTGCTATTTTATTACTCCGCCTTTTTGTAGGTTTGTGCATTATGATGGGCAATAAATCTATTATTGTTATTATTATTATTAACTGGTGTTGCAATAAAACTGAATGGAACTGAACTGAAGTCGATTTTTTGTTCGTGTCACAGAAAAGATCCCGACCGCGAAATGCGGGTTCTAGCCGGCTATCCCATAGTCTCCGCAAGAATTTATTACCATGATAAGAAGATGAGGGTACACGTAGATGATTGCCATATGGTTATCAGTGGCAAAAGGGCGGGCACACGGTCTCTGGTAATCAGGGGTAAGGTCTGGTTAAAGACCTAATCCAAACATTCTGTTTAGCTTCTCTTACTGATCGCCAGCCACCCGTTTGTTTAGATTTGAAATTGATTGCCGGGTTGCTGTTTTGGCTCGAGAAAAAAACCCATGCAGAACGTCTTCTTTTCCAGATGACGAAAATTTTCCACGTTTGATTAGCAAAGAATTATAAGACTTTATTGATCATTTTTGTATGTCTTCAGAAGTACCAGACTGGTCTTGGCTTTTAATTTATTTGTATTTGTAATCAACAGTTGGAGCATTATACAGAAATTATTATTTTGATCCTTGGCTCCCTACGTGCCATAACGGCTGTCCCGGATGCCGGCTGAGATTTAGTCCAGACCAAATTATTTCAATCCCAGGAAATTTGGTGTTTTTTTTTAATTTGTTTGACGGTGTTTTGGGGGGTTTTGAACATTCGCAGTGACAGTAGGGATGGTTAGCATTATGTGTGTGGTAGAAAGACCTTTTCTTGTGGTCCGCTTTAATTGTAGGACATAACTAACCAAAGGGAAATTCTGGACAATAAAGTTTTAGCTAGAATTTAAGCTTATTCTTTCTTCCAGGTCTCGCCGAAACTGGCGAGTGGTTCAGTAAACCTACACACATTAGTCTGCCAACGGCAGCTGGCCAAGAATGCATGCGTATTTTGGTCTTTCAAAAACAGAGTGGTGGACTGCTGGAACGCCCTGCCATCCGATGTAGTTTTGAGTGACTCCACGAACGCCTTCAAAATTCCCTGGACAACCTGTACGCTGAAAAAAATTATGCTGAAAAGTGTTAGGTAAGACGTAGGCTAACACTGAGGAGGCCAAGGGCCTATCTTTTGCATTATACTATGATTATTACACTGTCAGAAGTTTCATGACATTTATACAAGAATGCGTAGTTCCAATAGATAAGAGATGGCTCATTATCGGCAACGTTATATAATATTTTCATATTTCAATTTCAATTTATTTAATAATAAAGCAAAACATATCTCTCGTGGGCAGAGCCCAAATACGATGTTTTTGTAGTCATAAATAAAGATAAAGGGTGGGGGAAGGAATGAACGGTACATGGGGTGCTGGAGAAGGGAGGAGCCAAAGTTGCGGCATAGTTTTTCGCGGCGGGAAGAAAGGGATTCGATTTTAAATTCTTTGAGATAAAACGAGTATGGTAGGGGGGGAACCGCCACAGATAATTTGCAGCGATCTCTTCTGAACTCGCTCTATTTTTTCAGTTTCACCTTGGGTAACAGCAACGTGCCAAACCGGACAAGCATATTCGACTAAGGGTCGAATGAAAGAGCAAAACATTAGCTTTAGCTTGTCCTTAGGAACCCGACACTTTTTCAGTGTTTTTAGCGTTTGGTTTGCGCTGTTAGCTTTCTTTACAATTGTCTTTGTATTTTCATGCCATGAAAGGTCAGAAGAGATCACTACATCTAGTAGCGTTGTTTTATCACTGATGAACCAAGGGTCGATAGGAGGTTCGACAGACGGCCGAGTTTTTCTAAGAAAAGAAAAGGTCGTAACCGAGCACTTATCTTTATTCACGACCATATTCATTTCAGTCGCCTCTGAGGTAACCTGGTCGATGAAACCGGCAGAGTTACTTTTCAAATCCTAAGATACGACTTCCGCTAGGGACAAATCGTCAACGTATTTCCATCTGTCCTCCAGCCCAGCAGCAATTTCATTTATCATGAGGAGGAGTTGAGTTTCCTTGTGGAACTCCGCACAAACTGGTAAAGAAGTAGAAAAATGGCCTTTATACTTTATAGTTTGCTCTCTATTTGTCAAGAAGCTCTTGATGATTTTGACGAAAAAATCGGGTATATTTTTTTCCGCCATTTTTTCTAAAAGAATTTTATGGTCAAATGCCTTTTTAAAATCAATTGCAATTAAATTTATCCATTTGCCAGGTTCATCTAGATGTTTTAAAATAAAATCAATCAAATTAACTAGGTAATGGACTGTCGAACACTTAGGAATGTTACCAAACTGCTTTCGATCAGTTACTTTTAAAAGATATTCTTTAAGCCATGTGGCAACAAAACTTTCGTAAATTCTACTGAAAACTGATGTAACTGTGATCGGCCATACACCAGAGAAATCATTAGGTGCTCCTTTCTTTGGAATGGGGGTGATAAAACCTTTCTTCAATTTCTTTGGAAAATAACCTGTTCGCGTTATGTTATTGTAGATTATCTGAAGAGGAAAAGCTAATTCTTTAGCAAATGCTTTAACGAGAACAACTGGAATATCAAAAGGAGCAACAGAAGTTCTTTTAACTTAGAAAGTTTACGGGTTACACTTGACAAAGAAATATCAGGCATTAAATTATCATTTGAAGGAGCAGTTAAAATTTTGTGGAGGGTCTTCAGTTGGAAGAGGTGGATAAGACTGCACAACTGCAGCGAAATGGGCATTTAAATCATTCGCAGTTTTCTCTGGTGGCTCCTCCTTCATGAAGTCAGCTGGTTGAGAACTTTTTCCAGTCAGACTTTTAACTTTACTGAAGAACTACGAAGGCTTTGACTCCAAAAGATGATCCACCTCATTTTTGTAATAATTAGCCTAAGCTTTTTTATTTTCCACTTAATTTCTTTGGCCAATTTTTTTGCTTGCTCTTTTTGATCTTTTCGAATAAGGTGTGATTTACGCTTAATTAGTCGCTTTATTTTTGAATTTACATACGGTTTATCACTAGAACAACACTTAGTTTTACGCTCAAGGAAGCACTCAAGAAATTTTTCATTAATTTTACAACGAAATTCCTCAACTTGGGAATCCAAGTCCTTCGCTGCGGAAACCAAGGTCCAGTTCTCCTCCGTAATCCAGTTTCCGAACTGCAACAGACCAGGGTCTGTGATTGGTCTATAAGTAACCTCAGTTGAATATTTACTCTTTCAAAAGGGTTCTACTGGAGCATATAATGGTAACTACCACCAAGTGGTGCTAGTTTACTCGGATTTTGATAATATTTATAAAGGTTTGTCAGGATCACATCCAGAGAAGTTTCACCTTTGGTCGTCGGGAAATTAACCACGCTTTTGAGACTAAGTGACCTGGCTAGCGATTTAGTATGATCTTTATGGTCCCCCCCCCAGCGATTTACTATGACCCTTTAAGTGTTATTTTTATGGCACTTGCAGCTCCGCTCAAGTGCCATATACCGATCACTTTTCGGTCTGTCGGTTGTCAGGCCACTCATCTCGAGTTAGGGTACTTCCAGAAATGCTAGGACGATGAAATTTGGCAGGCATATTAGGGACACTACCAAACTAACTTTGAAATAGTCACTTTCCTGATTCGAAAACCATGGGGGGAGTGGAGGGAGGGGGAATCCGGAATACTTACGTATTTTTAACTTTTGAACGGGGAATCGGATCTTAATGAAACTTAATATTAGGGAAGACCTCATGTCTCAGATGTCCCATTTTTAAGTCCGGAACGGATCCGGTGACTTTGGAGGGAGTTGGAGGGGGGGGGAACCGGAAATCGTGTGACATGTTCAGAGTGGATGGATCTGGATGAAACTTGGTTGGAAGAACAAGCACAAGCCCCAGATACATAGTTGACAAGACCAGGTCGGATCCGAGCACTGTGGGGGGAGTTGGAGGGAGGGTTCCGGAATTCCGATGATGCCGACTTAAGATGCTTACACATGTGCTAGGACGATGAAACTTGGCAGGCATATCAGGGACCCGACTAAACTAACTTGGAAACAGTCACTTCCCTGATCCGACCACCGTGGGGGGAGTGGAGGGAGGGGGAATCCGGAATACTGACGTATTTTTAACTTTTGAACGGGGAATCGGATCTTAATGAAACTTAATATTAGGGAAGACCTCATGTCTCAGATGTCCCATTTTTAAGTCCGGAATGGATCCGGTGACTTTGGGGGGGGGGGGGGGTAGTTGGAGGGGGAACCGGAAATCGTGTGGCATGTTCAGAGTGGACAGATCGCGATGAAACATGGTGGGAAGAACAAGCACAAGCCCTAGAGACAGAGCTGACAAGACCAGACCAGATCCGAGCACTGTGGGGGGACCTGGAGGGAGGGTTCCGGAATTCCGGTGATCCCGACTTGAGGGGCTTACACATGTGCTAGGACGATGAAACTTGGCCGGCATCTTAGGGACGAGACCAAAATAGCTTCGAAATAGTCATCCAACCACCATCCAACCAATGATCCAACCACCGAGGGGGAGTGAAGGGAGTGATCCGAAATATTGACGTATTTATAGCTTTTGAACGGGGAATCGGATCTTAATGAAACCACTCGCACTATTTACCATTTATGTTCCAGTATTTTAAAACTTTAGTAGTAGTAGATTGGAATAATCTCCCAGAAAGTGTGGTAAATGCCAAAAATATCAACCAATTCAAAGCAGGTGTCGATTACCACCTGCCTGAAATTCAATTTAGTGTGTAAAGTGTCCCGAGAAATTTATAGAGGCGAAAGCCTTAATATCGCAATTATATTATTATATTATTATTAATCACAGGCTCGGCTTTCAACAATCTACTCATGGCTTTGGCTGTTTCAAACCCTTTTCCAGGCCCACTGACCTCAAGCAAAACAGGGAGAAATTTACACGACCCGTTTTTCTGAAGAATAAACTTCTTGGAAACAAGCGTCGACAGCATGATACGCATCGAAGGTAGCGAAACAAGGCAAGTGAGAAAACCAGTGAGGTTTCATTAGGGGGGGCGAGAATGTACAGTACGGAATTCGGGTCTCCTGGTTTAAGAATGGATGGAGCGATTAGGGAAGGCCCACTGACCTCAAGCAAAACAGGGAGAAATTTACACGACCCGTTTTTCTGAAGAATAAACTTCTTGGAAACAAGCGTCGACAGCATGATACGCATCGAAGGTAGCGAAACAAGGCAAGTGAGAAAACCAGTGAGGTTTCATTAGGGGGGACGAGAATGTACAGTACGGAATTCGGGTCTCCTGGTTTAAGAATGGATGGAGCGATTAGGGAAGTAGGTTGCATTAGTACTATGATCAGTGGCGAAACTAGGGGGGGGGGGGGGTCAGCTGATCCACACGAAAAATGCTGTCGGTAAATCGGCAGTGTTTGTCGGCAAAGCTTTTATCATTCCGGTTCTGATACCAACAAAAGCTCTGTCGGTAAAACAGGAAATTCTTGACGGAAATCGGCAGTGTTTGTCGGTACCGCACGCTTTGTTATTCCGTTTCTGATAACGGCAAAAGCTCTGTCGGAGTGTCAGTAAATCAGGAAACTTCATGTTGGGAAATCGACAGTGTTTGTCGGGGCGGAGACGGTGTGCGGATTCAGTTTTCGGTACCGACAAGAGCTCTGACAAACGCTTTCCTCATTCCGTTTCTGATACCGACGAAACTGACGAAAGCTCTGTCGGTAAATCATGAAACTTGTTGTAGGGAAATCGGCAGCGTTTGTCGGTGCGCGGATTCCGTTTTTAGTGCCGACAAGCGGTGTTTTGGTAAATCACGAAACTTCTTGTTTGGAGACCGGCAGCGTTTGCAGATGCGGAGACGGTGCGCGGCTTCCGTTTTCAGTACCGGCAAGAGCTCTGTCTGAAAATCGGAATTCTTTGTCGGTGCGAAGACGATACCGACAAAAGCCTTGTCCGGAAGTCAAGCCGATGATCGGATCAAGATCCTGACACCGGTTGTTTTTTATTTTTCGATACGGTGACCGGGAAAAGTCTTGTCGGTAATATGGGAACTCTCTTTTTTGGTCTCTTTACATCCTGAATGGATACAAATCGTGACGTTAAATTCAGTAGTTGAGAACTGTTTGTGCGTGCGGAGAATTGTTGATGTGGTGACTGTAAAATTCTCGTCAGTAAATAAGAAAATGTTTTGGATAAAAACACTAACAGAAAACATTTTCGTTCCTTGACGGTAAACCAAAAACACCGGCAAACCTGCTTCCTTTGTTTGTTCTTGTGTGATTTCTCTGTTCCCCCCCCACAAACTGCCCTTTCGGGTTGATCTGGCTGTACATGGTACAGTCAATCTAGAAAATGGTCCACTGTATTCGGTGCCTTATGACTTTCAAATTCCCGTCAGTGATACCCCCACCAACTCCGCCCACCGAGGTGGGACCAGGTCTGGATATCTGAATAACACATCTAAGTCACATGACGCTGTATCGCCAGGTTTATCTCAATGAATCGACCCGATTGGTCCCTAAGCGTTTCAGAAAATGTGCAGAACCCACCTTTAATCCCACCACAGCACTACCACCATGGCAAGAAGAGACTTGGACACATAATTGGAACATATTTGACATCTGCGCCTACCACCATTCAAGCGTCGATCGAAACGGAGAATTTCTGAAAAATTCCAGTTGCCCCCAGTGGGCCTACCGGTCCGGTACCCCCCCCCCCCCCTATCTTAACCCCGCGGACGTTAGACCCGCTTCTGGCCTCAAACTACATGTCTGGGTCCCATGAAGTTTGTACCTTTCAAGTTTTATCCCAATCACTCCATCCGTTCGACCCTTACACGTATTAGGGTATTTCCGAGACCTTATTGCAAACACTGTTCTCGGACGCGGACAAATGAAACATCTTGGGCGAGTTTCAGTCGAATCCAAGCACTTTCTAGGGCCCATGAACCCGTTTGGTTTGTGAGGCCTATCCCAAAGTTCCCGTGACCCCCACCTTCCACTCACAGTTTTTGGATTTCGTTCGGACACAAAAGCAGCAAATTTACGGCATCTGCTAAAATTGGATGGCCCGCTCTCTTCACATGTAATTTGATTCAGCGCATCCTCATACCAAGGTCCAATATAATATATCTCAACCCTTTCAAAAGTTATCGTGGTAACAGACGGACAGAAAAACTTTACGAAGTCATAGACGATATTCAAGCGAAAAAGACAGCCGCGTAAATCTTCAAGCAGTAAAGTAATCGTTGCAGTTTATATCACTATCTGGTTTGCATGTTCTTGATACCACGTGATAACCATTGGTGCCAGAAAGTGAATAGCAAATTCATTAACTTCCGTTAGAAAACCATCTCAGTTGACATGATAGTTGATACCATCTCAGTTGATATTGTAAGTGTGTTAGTTAATATGTTTCGTGTCGGTGTATTTCGCACATATTTTATTACTCTTCTAACTTTAAGCTACTTGGATATTAAACTTGATTGATTGATATGTTATAATTTATTATCACAACTGTTGTAAAATGCGCATAGCGGCAACGTCGTTTTTTGTCGGTCAACTGATAAACCTTGTCGGTAAAATCTGGGCTTGCCCCCCCCCCCCCCCCCAACGAAAATGGGCTAGTTTCGCCACTGATTATAAGTAAGCTAGGTCCTTGAAAAGTTCGTAACGTCGAAGATATTGTGTTATTTATATCTGTTGAGATTGCTTATCTCAGTGTAATGTTATGAAACCACTGACAGTGTACCATTTAAAAATATGCTTGAACTTACTTTGGGCAAGCTTCGGCAGATAGAAATATGCAGTCGGTAACTTGATCCAGGACTTGAAGCAGAAACTCTGCGTTAGCACAGGCATCGGCATTAGCTTCTATTTTCGACGGATTAAGCTGAAACAGAGATTCAAACTAAGGAAGGAAATATGCTTAAAGGACCCCTCGCACTACTTACTCTTGAACTTACAGTATTTAAAAATATTTGAATACTTCAAAACTAGGCTATGGTTTCAACAAATAACCCACGGTTTTGGCTGTTTTAAGCCATTTCCGAGACCCGATGACTTATAGCGAAAACAGGGAAACAATTTACATAACCAGTTTTTCTGATGGAAAAACTTCTCACCGACAACCGTCAAGGTTCAAGGTTTAATTTACACTTCTTTATAAAATCAAAATAAATAGAGGGTCAAGCCGGGGACACAAGGTCGATTGACAAAAACCCGGTACAATATATAACACACATATTTTACATATAACTAATTATATAAATAAATGTTAATAATTCCATGACTCACCACCATAGGGGAACCCGCCCCACAAACCCACCGACACTCGGTAGGATCAACCCGAAATCCCACAAAAAAAAACAATGCGCAAGCGAGGGTTACCGATGGCCGGCAGCTTATATTCCACAGCGTGATACACATCGAAGGTAGCAAAACGCGGCAAGCGAGAAAATCAGCGTGGTTTTGTTAGAGATGTTGGAATGTACCGTACGAAACTGGGGTCTCCGGGTTTAGAAATATATGGAGTGACTATCGAAGTAGGTTGCGTTAGTATTATAGGTAAGACAGGTCCTTTAAGATAGGTAACGGAATCCATCTCCTTCCGGGAATGACTCCCAATCTTCTTCATCGTTACCAACAGAGGAACACAGACTCAATTGACCTTGATCGTTTCAAGCGGTAATTCAAAACCTCTAATCTCCATTTCTTGCTTACCACTACTGAACACTTTTGGGTTGAAAAGTCAAAGCAATGCGAGATAGAGGATTTACAGGAGATTCTCTGCTCCGGTGGCACAGGAGGATCGAAAGTCAAACGTAAGGTCCAGATGGCAACAGATTTGGAGCAAGGAAGACAATACAAACGAAAAGGGATGAACTGTTTTCAAGTTTATACCACGTCGTCTTAAAATGAAAATAAGTCGTCTTAAAATGAAAATAATTAAATAATAAAAAAGATGAACTGTTTTCAAGTTTATACCCCACATCCTAAACGTCGTCTTAAAATGAAGATAAGTAAATAGTTTAATTATCCAAAACTCGAAATTCCGGAATGGATCTAATTTCTCAGGGCTTGTTTAAAGTCTTCCAGGTGTCTATGCGCAAAACCACCCGCCCTCCCCGCCGGTTCCCCTCCCACCCCTCTTGAATGCAAATATCTAGGAGATTATAAAATCTTATTGAAAACTGCAGTTTGGACCGCGAGCACTTCCCCTAGACACTTCGAGCACTTTCCCTAGACACGTGAGTTGAATGTAAACGTGTGACGGCGGCTCGCTGGCTGCTCGCCTCTATATATACTCCTCATAAAAATATACTGCTTTTTATTGACACAGTGTTGGGCAGTGGTCGGACAAGTGATTCGAATTTGTACTTAAGTATTAAGTATGAAATACTTCATAATTTTGTATCTAAGTATCAAGTATTAAGTACCTGACAACAAATTTACTTAAGTCGTACTTGAGTTTTAAGTGCATGACTTTTACTTAAGTAGTAATTAAAGTACTACTTGAACATTACAGAAAGCTTTTACAGAAAATGAGTTAAACACTTTTTGTGTCATTTAGCAGTCTTATAACAAATTTAGCCGTTCGAACCTGAATAAAAAGAACTTGAAGTATGAAGAATTAAGCACTCTAAACTAAACTACTGACGCATCAGCTGGTGCAGGTACAGGGCATTTGCTTTAAGCATTGCATTTTCGGGCAATTTCCAGTACCCTTTCCAACTTCCCCAACCGAGACCAAATCCGACAGGGACTCTACACCAGATCATCTAGGTTATATGACCTTCATACTTTCCAAGTTCCATCCTGATCGCTGGACTTGTGCCACACAGTTTCCGGACCCCAACTCCTTCTACCGCGACGGAACACCCTTCTGAGACATAAACGAGCTTCACTCGCTTGACCACTAAGCGTGCCAAGATAACTCCGGGACATTCCTTCCAACTGCCCCCCACCATGGCCGAATCCAGTTCGGACCCATAAATGGATCATCTAGCTAGGGCAAAGACAATAATAGTGGAAAAGACCGGTTACTTCGGTAAAACCGGGTCTCTGAAAATCGATCGGAACGCTTCCTAGCGTTTGGACTTTGTCCAATTTCGAGCGGTAGATGATCAATATAACCAAAGCAAGAGGGCGTGAGTAGGCAATGTCTGTCAACATTAATTGATTCGAAATCATGAATCCAAAATTTTTTTCCATAAAAAAAAATATTTATTCTTTTCCCACTTGTTTTCTATTGCAATTAAAGAGGAAGTCTGAATGGAGAGAGGATTCTCATCGTAAACGAAACGAAAAAAATAACAAAACGTGCTTTGATGATGATTCTGCGGGGAGCGATGGAAGAAAATGTCAACAGAGCGATTTTTTAACGAAAGAACATCCGCTAAATGGCGCTGATTGTTGTGACTCATGGGGCTTACGGGAGTTTCCGGTCTTTCCCACTTTTACTGTCTTTGATCTAGGCCAGTAAATCATATCAGCCAATCAAGTTTCACTTTTAGCAGTTCTGGGACATGTACGGCACCGAGCTTGGATCCAGCCGGGATCCCAAAAATATAGCCTAAATTCGGATATATGAAGTTTCTACCTCCCAAATTTCATCCTAATCCCTCCGCTCGTTTGATCTTAACGCGTGTCACACAGTTTCTGGGGTCTCCACCCAATCCGGCCGAATCCGGTTTGGACACATAACTTGATCATTTATTGCACCTTTTCTTACCACTCGTCAAGTATCACTCGAGTATGGACACTGAATTTTACGCGAAATGTCCGGTGGTTCTTCCAACTCCCCTCGTCAAGGTCATGTCCGGACGGGACCCCAAAATGAATCATTTAGGACTTATAAGCTTTGTATCTTCCAAGTTTCATCTCAATTGCTCCACTCATTTAATTCCTAATACTGTCACACAATTTCCTTTTCAATTAACCCTTCCAGCCCCCCCCCCACCCCCCACCCCGTGGCCGAATCCGGTCCGGACACATAAATCGACCATTTAAGCTCTTGGTCACACTGGGCTCAAAAAGTCGCCTATTCCACAAACAACTGAAAATCCCTTGGGGACGAGAGATTTGATGGGCTTTGTGGCAGCTTGGGAATAATGAGCAGACTGCAATTAGGGGTCAATTATGGTTCGTGTAACATTATTATACACGCTGTTTTGCTCTAATTGATCTCCTGAATTTAAAAGAAAACATTCAGAATTAGTTGTATCTTGTTCTTTTTCTACTTTTGCAACCCAAAAAGGCAGGAAATGAGCCCAGTGTGACCAAGCTCTAAGGCTGCTTCTACCAGCCACCAAGTTTCACTCGAACCGAATCACCTGTTCCGAGCTAACGCACGCTACAAAATTCCGGAGTCCCTCCCACACCCATGGTTGGGAAGGTTTCTTAGAGCATTGTGTCGGGTCCTTCATCTGTGTGCCCAGTTTCAACGTCCTAGCTTAGAGCTTGGTCACACTGGGTTCATTTCCTGGCTTTTTGGGTTTCAAAGTAGAAAAACAAGAGCTGTAAGCTCATATGGCACTTGCATGTGTCAAGATGATTTGATTGATCAAGAGTAAGTTTCGACTTTGCGGTTGAGATGCGCGCTATAAGGGAGCTGGAACTTCATTTGTAAGCAAAACCCTTGAGGCAAAACTGCTAATGGGCTGATGGGCATCACGAAAATGCATATATTGCTTAAAAGTATTTTTTTTACTTTGCGGTCAAGATTGGTACTTTAAGGAATAATCGGATTTGGGAAGTAGCAATTTCTAAGCAAATGTTGTCGAGTCTCCAATATTCCAGCGAAGTTTCATCGTCCTAGCACATCTGGAAGTACGTTAACGCGCGATCACCGGAATCCCAGACCCCCCTCCCCCTCCTCGCAACTCCACCCACAATAACCGGAGCCAATCCTGTTCTGTAAATGATTAATCCAGAGCATCTGTTTGTCATTCCCATGAAGTTCGATCCACATCACACCAGTCTAAGCGGGTCAAGTATTTTCCGCCCTCCCCCCGATAATTGCCGGATTCGGTCCGGAAATGAAAAAGGTCACAAGAGAAAAATGTCCTCTGTTTAATTATTAAATTTCACTCGAATCCGATCACCCGTTCCAAAGTTACGCATGACTCAATATTTCGGATTCCCCTCCCTCAACTCCCCCCCCCCCAAGATTATCATGTCGAGGATTTTTTTTTTATTCCAAGTCAGTTTGACCGGGTCCCTGATATGCCTTCCAAGTTTCGTCGTGAAAATCCAACAAAAACGGAATTCCGGGATACCCCTCCTCCCCCCCCCCTCAAGTGTCCGGATCCAGTCAAATTATGTAAAAGATTTATATGGACCAGATGTTTGTTCTTCCCAGCAAGTTTCACTCCGATACCATCATTCTAACCGTTTCTCGAGATTTCCGGTCCACCACCCCGCCACCCCACCCAGCTCCCCCGCGGTGCACGTAGCCAATCCGATTCAGCAAATGACTTACCTAGAGCATCTGTTTGTTCTTCCCACAAAGTTCCATCCCGATCCCTCCATTCTAAACGGGGCACGTATTCCCCCCCCCCCCAATAGTTGCCGGATCCGGTCCGGATATGAAAAAAATCATCGGAGAAATGTCCTCCGTTGAATTCTTAAATTTCAGTCGAATCCGATCAACCATTCCAAAATTACGCATGACTGAAAATTTCGGATTCCCCTCCCTCCACTCCCCCCACCATTATCTGATCGACAAAATTTTTATTTTGAAGTCAGTTTGATTGGGTCCCTGATATGCCTGCCAAGTTTCATCGTGAAAGTCCCCAAAACCACCATCACCGGAATTCCGGGACCCCCCCCCCCCCCCATAAGTGTCCGGATCAAGTACAATGGCCTAAAGGACTTATCTAGAGCAGATGCTTGTTCTTCCCAGCAAGTTTCACTCCGATCCCTCCATTCTAACCGTTTCTTGAAATTTCCGGTCCCCCCCCCCAACTCACCCCTGGCTACCGAATCCGGTCAAGACTTTAAACGGGACATTACAGATATATATTCTGTTCAGTTATGAAGTTTCATTACAATCCGATCATCCGTTCGAAAGTTACACACTTCTCAATTTCCCGGATTCCCCTGCGGATTCCCCTCCCTCCACTCCCCCACCATTATCTGATCAACAATATTTTTATTTTGAAGTCAGTTTGATTGGGTCCCTGATATGCCTGCCAAGTTTCATCGTGAAAATCCAAAAAACCACCATCACCGGAATTCCGGCCCCCCCCCCCCATAAGTGTCCGGATCCAGTACAATGGTCTAAAGGACTTATCTAGAGCAGATGCTTGTTCTTCCCAGCAAGTTTCACTCCGATCCCTCCACTCTAACCGTTTCTTGAAATTTCCGGTCTCCCCCCCCCCCCCCCCCCAACTCCCCCCTGGCTACCGAATCCGGTCAAGACTTTAAACGGGACATTACAGATATATATTCTCTTCAGTTATGAAGTTTCATTACAATCCGATCATCCGTTCGAAAGTTACACACTTCTCAGTTTCCCGGATTCCCCTGCCCTCCACCCCCCCCCCAAAATGGTCGGATCAGAAAACTGATTATTCCTAATTTTGTTTGGTCGGGTCTCTGATATGCCTGCCAAGTTTCATGGTCCTAGCACAACTGGAAGTACCCTAACTCGAAAAAGTGTGACAAAATGCCCTAAATTTTCAAGTTTCCAGCGCCCCGCACTCCCCCCCATATGGTCGGATCGGGAAACTGATTATTTCCAGGTTAGTTTGGTCGGGTCCGTGATATTCCTGCCAAGTTTCATTGTCCTAGCTCATCTGGAAGTACCCTCACTCGAAAAAGTGTGACAAAATGCCCTAAATTTTCAAGTTTCCAGCGCCCCAACTCCCCCTCATATGGTCGGATCGGGAAACTTATTATTTCCAGGTTACTTTGGTCAGGTCCCTGATATTCCTGCCAAGTTTCATTGTCCTAGCTCATCTGGAAGTACCCTAACTCGAAAAAGTGTGACAAAATGCCCTAAATTTTCAAGTTTCGAGCGCCCCCACTCCCCCGCATATGGTCGGATCGGGAAACTGATTATTTCCAGGTTCGTTTGGTCGGGTCCCTGATATTCCTGCCAAGTTTCATTGTCCTAGCTCATCTAGAAGTACCATAACTCAGAAAAAAGTGACAAAATGCCCTAAATTTGCAAGTTTCCAGCGCCCCGCACTCCCCCCCATATGGTCGGATCGGGAAACTGATTATTTCCAGGTTAGTTTGGTCGGGTCCCTGATATGCCTGCCAAGTTTCATTGTCCTAGCACATCTGGAAGTACCCTAACTCGGATATGTGGGACAAAAAAACTCGGACCGACCGACAGACCGACAGACGGAATTGTGATCGGTATATGGCACTTGAGCCAGAGGCTGCAAGTGCCATAAAAAAGAACAAGGTACAACTAATTCTGAATCTTGTCGTTTTAAATTCAGGAGATCAATTAGAGCAAAACAGCATGTATAATTATGTTACAGGAACCTTAACTGACCACTAATTTCAGTCTGCTCATTATCCCCAAGCTGCCACAAAGCCATCAAATCTCACGTCCCCTCAGGATTTTCGGTTGTTTGTTGAATAGGCGGCATTTTGAGCCCAGTGTGACCAATCTCTTAGCGGTAAGTGCCAGAACTAGCAAAAATAGCAATCGTAGTAAAGCACAAACATCGCGATCGCTATTATGGCACTCGAGCCGAAGGCGGTATCCTAAGGGCCATACAACCTTTATTGTAGAGTAAACAGCAAACTATCATGTTTATTTTCAATTGCCAACTTCATTTTCAAATCAAATACTCCTTCAAGTCATTGAAATATCCCTTTTCCTGACACACAAGACCAAAGGTGTCGATGGGATCCCAAAAGTTCAATATTTGATCAAGACAACTAGGTCTTGTCTACGCCAGATCCAGTCTTCGCCAGAATCCTTGAACATTTTTACTATTAAAATTCAGAAACAGATTAAGGCCAAAAAGCTAATCTTCTATGAAAACCAAGTTCAGATATGGATTCAGCATGTTTGTGTTTACCCCTATAAGTCATATCTGTTTGGACGAAAATTTCCTGCCTTACTTCTGCGAATTTCCCAGTTTCGGCCGAATTCCGGAACTACCTGTCCGGCAAAAAAAAAGAACCTAAAATCGAACTCAGCGTATCTTCTTTCCCCTACATCGAACATCTAATCAACTTCAAATTAAAATTTAACTTAAAACCAATTTTCCGGTTCCAGCCGGATTCCGGGCGAACTATATGTCCGGGTACAAAATGACTGTCATAAACGGATTCAGCATCTCTCCTTACCCCTAAATCGGATATCTAATCAACTACGAAGACTTTTAACAGTTTTCCGGTTCTGGCCGGATTCCGGGCTAACTACTTGCCCGGCGAGAAAATGATTTTCACCATCGTGTTCAGCATGTCTTACTACCCCTAAACCGAATATATAATTAACTTCAAATAAAACTTTTACTTTTAACAGATTTTCCGGTTTTGACCGGATTCCGGGCTAACTACTTGTCCGGCGAGAAAATGGTTTTCACCATCGTGTTCAGCATGTCTTCTTACCCCTAAATCGAACATCCAATCCTCTCCAAATAAAACTTTTACTTTTGACGAACTTTCCGGTTTTGGCCGGATTCCGGGCGAACTACTTGTCTGGCGAGAAAATGGTTTCCACCATCGTGTTCAGATGTCTTCTTACCCCATAATCGACTTTCCCATTAGCTGTTTAAAATATTTTGCTTACCCCTTAATTTAAACCCCCTCCCCCGCCCCTAAATATAGGGCTACAAAGCCCATCTACGAACTCGACCTTACTCTTGACCCAAACAATCCTCACACCAAGTTTCATCAAAATATCTCATTCCCTTCGAGAGTTATCGTGCTTACAGACGGACGGACGGACGGACAACTTTTGCGGTGTCATAGGTATTCCTCCACTTACGTTTTAAGTAAAGTAATTTATTTATGACCCGCCATTTTGAAAAGGTGGAGTAAATGAAGAAAATAAAGAAAATAAACAAAACACATAAACACACAGAAAAGACACTTAATTTCTTTTTGGGATCCCAAAAACTCCATGTGACCTAAGCAAAATGTACTTTCACAAAAAATCAACGAAGAAACCAACGAAAATGTAATTGCGACAGTACTTAAACATTTATTGGTACTTGAGGTCTTCAAGTACCTAGTTATTTTACTTAAGTATTAAGTACTCCATGAAAGATATACTTAAGTAAAACCCAAGTATTTGATTTTGTACTTAAGTAGTACTTGAAGTACAAGTACCTGAAGTACTTCCCAACACTGGTGTCGGGGGTGGGGGTCGCCGGGTTTTTTTAGTCGGAGGTGGGTGGGGGGGGGGGTCGCCGGGGAAGGATTCGCCGGTTTTTTTTAATACCCTTGATGACTAGTTCTTCGTGCTGACGCAGAATCGCAACATGCCCAGCAAAGAGCCAGAAACGTCACGACAAAAAAACGTTTTTAGTAGGGTTATACAGGCTTTGAATACAGGCTTACAGGCTTTAAGGGTTCGTTTGGGTGACGTTTCTTCTTCTTCCCGCAGTTCACTGGCGTGTTTCGGACTTAGTCATTTAAGGCGTGTTCTCGCCGTTCCCCGAGGAGTGCCCCTCGGGGCGTCGAAAGGAACGGCGAGAATAGACGGAGTCACTCCACGCGGACTCTGCGTACAGAAACAGCGAGAACACGGGGAATGCTTCCAAAATGGATTTTAATCGAACAAAAAAAATATGCAGTTTCACGTAATTAGTCTGGATCCACTTTATTTTTGGTTAATTTTACATTGCACCAACACCAGCAAAAATTGATTCCCCTTCGAATCTGAAAGGGATTCCTTACTGATGATGGTGATGATAGTTAGAGCATTCCCCGTTCTTGGGGTCTCGCGAGGATACGGGGAGTGAATCCCGGGGACAAACAAAATCGCGGGGACTCCTCAAGTGGAGTCCTCGGGAACCGTGAGAATACGCCTATAGAGTAAGAAGAGGCACACCGAAGTTTTGTCGACTGACGTGGGTAATGACCGCAAAAAAAGTGGCAACACATAAAGTAATTTAAATTTCTTTGGCTTTTACCGCGTTTTGCTTAAAGATCAATTACATCGTTTATTAACGTGGAAGATTTATTATGCTGTCATCAAGAAAACCATTCACATCAACAAGTAAAAAGAAAATTATAGTCCAACTAAAAGCATTTCGAACACATTTGAAGAAATATTATGAACAGCTGTAGTTTGTGGTTGCCTTAAGATGATAAACCCCGTTTAGAAGTAAAAGCTGAACACAAAAGCCAAGCGATTTTCCTTGTCAACGTCTTTAAAAAACTAAAATAACTTTGTTTTGTGAAACACATAATCTGTGGTTACACGAAGGCGCTATAACGAGGCAAATAATTATCGGTTTTCTGTGATGAAATCGAACTGGGATACGGTTAAAAGACTTCAGAGTTCTACAATCCGATTAAGTGGTAGGTCCGTCCGTCTGTGAGCCCGACAACTCTCGAAGGGAATGAGATATTTTGATGGAACTTTGTACGAGGATTCTTTGAGTCACGGGACAGGTCGAATTCGTAAATGGGCTCTGTAGCCCAACATTTAGGGGTGGGGTTTCAAATTAAGGGGCGAACATAATATTTTTTAATAGCTAATGAGATAGTCGATGTAGGGGTAGGGACACATGCTGAATAAGAATATGAAAATCATTTTCGAGCCGGACAAGTAGTTCGCCCGGAATCCGGCCAAAACCGGAAAGTTCGTTAAAAGTAAAAGTTGTACTTGAAGTTGATTAGATGTTCGATTTAGGGTTAAGAAGAAATGCTGAAAATTTTTATGAAAATCATTTTCTCGTCGCAAAAGTAGTTCGCCCGGAATCCGGCCAGAACCGGAAAATTTGTTAAAAGTAAAAGTTATGTCTGAAGATTCACGCTGAATCCGTATATGACAATTATTTTCTACCTGGACATAAATAGTTCGCCCGGAATCCGATGGAAACCGGATAATTTCTTAAAAGTTAAAGTTTTATCTGAAGTTGATTAGAGGTTCGATGTAGGGGTAAGGACATGTGCTGAATTAGTTTTTGAGCTTTATTTTTTGCCGGACAAGTACTTCGGCCAAAATTCGGCTGAAACCGAAAATGTAGCAGAAGTATAAGGCAGGAAAGTGTCGATCAATGTCGTCAAAGTGGATTTGGTAAATAGGTGTAAATACACATGCTGAATCCATACCTGAACTTAGTTTTCTCAGATGATTAGCCAAATGGCCTTATTCTGTTTCTAAATTTTATTAGTAAAAATGTTCAAAGAGTCTGGCGAAGACCGGATATTTACCGGATATTTGTCTGGATCAAATATTAAATTTTTGGGATCCCATCGAAACCTTTAAGGCGCTTGACGAAACCGCATGGTGCTTGTAAGGGTAGGAAGCACGTATAGCAGCTAAGAAGATTCGCACTGTCGAGCCGCTTTCCCATGACGCGTCGTTGCGATGCGTTACGTGTGCGTTTATCTTGCGTTGCGCAGCGTATCTTTCACACTTCCGGGAGAAGCTTTCGAGCTGGATGCTCATTTATGTTTTCCTTTCTCAGTTTCTTCTGCTGAATTTTAATTTCTTTCACCAGTAGCAAGTTTTTCGTCACCATCAGCATGTCTTTTTTCTTTTTCTTCAAAAAACTTCCATTTTCCACTGACAAACCTGATGCGTACGCGTCGACGCAACGCACGAATAGAACTTGGTTCTATTCTTCCGATGCGTTTTATTTGTATGCGTAAGCTCTGCGCTGCGTCGACGCGAGCACGACGCTGAGGTTGCGTAGCTTAGTGTGAAAGGCTCAACGCGTCAATGTGAAAGCGGCTTCAAGGTCATATCCTTTTGGCTGTTCCCGTACCCTCCTCCCACTTCCCGGGAGCAAAGACAGCCCGTCAAGTTTCGTCCAGATATTAAGTTCGTCACAAGATCTGAAAGCCCCCCCCCCCCCCCCACCGCCAAACTTTAACCGCCCTCAAACTGGCCGAGCCATATCTCGGCCTGTAATTGAAACAAGAGTTTGAAACATTACATAAATTTGTCCTATTCGAACTGCACAAAAATATGTTGACACTGCACGAATCGACTTTATAGGGGCTAGGAATCCATTTGCAAACAAAACCCTTAGGTCACAAATGAGCATAGGCCCTTGGCGATCATGAAAGAGTATCGTTTTGTCAAAAGTGCTTTCTGCAGTTTGTGGTTAACATGCGCACTTTAAGGTGGGGGCCCTTCGGGATCATTAATATATATCGTTTGGATTTTGACTATTTTACTAAAGATGCCCAATTTAAGTTCCATTACAATCAGATCATTCGTTCCTTATACATGTCACAAGACTTACGACACCTCCCCCCACATAGTACCCGGATCCAGTCCAGCGATATAAACCAATACATGTTTTTTCTTCCGGCCAACTTCGGTCGCGATCCCTCCATTATCAGCATGCTTCACGTTTCCGGATTTCCCGTCCCTCCAATTCGCCCAGGATGGTCGGATCCGGCAAGTGACATTTTGTAAGTCAATACGGTCGGGACCAGCACATATGGAAGTGCCTAAACTCGCGATCATCAGAATTCCAGGACTCCTCCCCCACCCATCCCTACAGTGTCTGAATCCAGTCCGGCTTATGAAGCAATCTAGGTCTTAACTGCAATAAATTCAGCTTACCTCACAAGACTGTTTAGACTCTAAAACCTTCTGTATGGTCTCAGATAAAGCAGCAATGAGAAAAGGGGTACAGACAGACTTCATATACAAGTCCATAAGGGTGGTGGTGAGGGAAGCTGCACGAAAGAGGGTGGATGTTTCTTCCTCCCTGTCAATCTCTTGCTCCAGTAGAATCTGGAGAAGGTCAGCCTCTCGCTTCTCATGCCTGAAAAAGAAACGCAAGACTAGCGGAATTCTTTGTTTATGTAGCATACACATTTGTTATCGTTTTTTTATGGCCCTTGCAGCCTCTGGCTCAAGTGCCATATACCGATCGCAAAAAAAAATCGATCACAACCACAAACCCTTAACCGAGGTGGTTACAAAAGTACAGGGAGAGGAGTGTCGAGTACAAGAGACAGCTTTTACCTCATCCGTATCCCAGTCCGCAGAATAAAGTGAGTGTTTTGACAACTTACTCTATTTGATTATAATAACACGATAATGGTCCCATCGGGACAGCTGGGACCACAGTAGGCAGATTTGTAGGTCGAGTTCCTAAAGTTCCTTCGAGTTCCTGCCTTAATTAGACTCTTCCCACAGTCAATTAGGGTAGGCCACATTCTGTTTCTCAAAGAATCTGTCTGCTCTATTTTCAGAACCCTCTACAGTAGTTCTTTGAATGCTTCTCTGAATTTTGTATTTTGGTTTTGTTTTTCGCCTGTAAGACAGGAATAATAAATTAAGTAGCCTGCTTAAAATCTGCTGAGTGCCAAGTATTTCAGCCTTCTTTTAACACGAAGAATGAAACCAGATTCTTATAATTTCATATGCTGTCTCTTTTTGAGCGATTTTGTGGCATCTGCCCTTCGGCCAAGTGCCAGATAGCGATCACCTGTCCGTGCGTCGGTCTGTCGGTCGGTCGGTCTGTCCGGGTTTTCATAGTTCGGACTTCCACAAAAGCTGGGACGATGAAACTCGGCAGCCATATCAGGGACCCCAAAAAATTAAGTTGAAAACAGTCACTTCCCCGATCCGAGCATCGTGTGGGGACTGGAGGGAGGGGGAATCCGGAATCTTGAGGTATTTAAACTTTTGAACGGGTAATGGGTTCTTAATGAAACTTGATATCCGGAAAGACTACCCACTTCAGATCAGAATCGGATCCGTTGACTTTGAGGGAGCCGGAAATCTTGGAAAACGCTCAGATTGGAGGGATAGGGATGAAACTTTTGGGAAGAACAAGCACAATTCCTAGATACATCGTTGACATAGACCAGATTCGGGCACTTCGGGGGAGTTGGGGGGAGGGACTACCCACTTCAGATCAGAATCGGATCCGTTGACTTTGAGGGAGCCGGAAATCTTGGAAAACGCTCAGATTGGAGGGATAGGGATGAAACTTTTGGGAAGAACAAGCACAATTCCTAGATACATCGTTGACATAGACCAGATTCGGGCACTTCGGGGGAGTTGGGGGGAGGGGAGGTGTCCGGAATTTTGGTGATCCCGCGAACTCGGTACTTCCTGATGTGCTAGGACGATGAAACTTGGGAGGAGCATCAGGGACCCGAACAGGCTGTAACTGAAGAATAGTCCTTTCCCCGGTCCAACCATCATCGGGGGAATGGAGGGATGGGAGCCCGAAATCTATTGGCATGCATAACTTTTGAAAGGGTTACCGGAATCGAATGAAACCTGGCAAGTGGAAAGAGCTATCCCCTCAGAATAATGTTCCATGTCAAGTTCTGATCGGATCCGATACTTGTGTGTGTAGGGGGGGGGGGAGGCACCGGAATCTCGTGAAACTGTTAGTCGAGGGATTGGGAGGGAACATGGTGGGAAGACAAGCGTAAGTCCTGGATACATAATTGACAGAACCAGGTCGTATAGGGGCTCTGTGGGTCGAGTTGGAGATCCGGAATTCCGATGATCGCCAGTTAGGATAGTTCCAGATATTCTGAGGACGATGAAACTTTGCAGGGATATTAGTGACTTAAGGACCCGACATAATGACAGAAAACTTGTATTCCTAGATCGGACCATCTTTGGAGAGTAGAGGGAAGGGGAATCGGGAAATCACTGTCCTCCGCAAGTTGCGAGTCGGTGGTCCGATTCGAGTGATACTTCATGGGTGATAAGAACTGATGAACTATAGACAAGCAAAACTTGCGTCCGATCCACACGCGGCCACGGTTGGGAGAGTTAGAGGGGAGGGGGGGGGGGGGGGGGGGTCCGGAAACATTTTGATATGAAGAAAAAACAAACAAATAGACTGAATGGGTTGCAAGTTGACAGTACCGAGTTTACGCGGCCTAGATTTGTTATTAGATAGATAGAGAGATATTTTATTGATCCAACTCGTAGCGCCGACATGGCACTAAATACGTCGACCATTACAATTCATGTGTTAAAATACTTGAATATATACAATTATTACATATAAAAAAACTAAATCACTTAGAATTCACTTGTTTTTTGTTAATCTTCTCAGTGAAATACGGTACAAAGGAATTCGAATACCGGTTTGTGCGACATTTAACTGGCACCAGGAGATTTTGATGCCTCGTCCGTCCTGTCACCGGTGCTAGATTGGGCAGAATATCTCTATGTTTTTCACCGGCTTTCGATTGATCGGCCAAAACGTAAAATTAGGTTTTCCCGGCGGACATGGAGTGGCTCAAGCCTTAATAGGAGGAGGGAAGCTTCGTAACCATTGTATTTCAGTCCTAGCATAATGCGGCAGGCTCTGATTTGCAGTGATTCAATCTCTTCGTTATATTGTATGCTCCTTTGTACAAAGGGTCCCCAAACTGGGCAGGCGTACTCCAGAAGCGGTCGCACGTAAGTCACATAAGCCAATTTCATAGATTCTACGCCGAATCCAAATCGCTTCATTGTCGTGATGGACTGGAGTGCAGCATTCCCTTTCTTCACGAGGTTGCAAACATGATCACTGAATTTGCAATCATCGGTGAAAGTGACACCCAACAAAGTGTGACTCTTAACCATGTTAAATATAGGATCAGTCTCACTGAATTCACTTTTTAGCGGGTTGAACCGAATCACTTTACACTTTTGCGGGTTTAGAGTTAGTTTTGCAAGGTCACAGTCACGATAAAAGGAAGGCACCAAGTCGGGTTCAAATTGCGGTAGAGTGACTCCTTGACTGACTAGAAATCTGAGCAAGAACGACAAATCATCAACGAACGATCGGCGAAGTCAGCAAGGATAAAATTGACAAGGGCTAAGAAAATCAGGCCTGCAAGTCTTGTACCTTGCGGTGCACCACAGGTAATTGGTATCCAGTCAGAGTTCCTATCATCATCGTTGAGGGCAAACACGCATTGCATCCGCTCCCACAGAAAGCTGGCTATTGTTTTAAGGATGCGTGCTTTGGCACCCATGCGTTTCAGGTTTAGCAATGAAACGAGGTGTTGAATCAGGTCAAAAGCTGTTTGGAAGTCTGTAAGTGCTAAGTCAACAAATGATGATTCCTTTTCGAGCCAAGTCAAAATACTATCGAATAGTCTCACTAGGTAAAACGTTGTGTTCGAGCCTTGCAGACACCTGATACTGATACTGATAAACGTCAATCTTGTCACTAATTTGGTCCATGAGTTGCCTTGCAATAAACGCTTCAGTGACTTTGGCCATACGGTGACGTCTGGCGTTATTGGCGTCTGGATCGGTTCCAGCCACGGTAGGGTAGGGGGGTATGAAGCGGGAACCGGAAATTTGCAGATAGGCTATGCTCCGATTCCAGTCGAACTAGTAGAATGTGCGAAGATGTCGAGAATTAACTCATTTTAATGTTATATTCGTTATTGGTATTTGACTTTTGTTTTATTTACAGAACTTGTACCTTTGTTTCAAATGAAATGGAAACACAACTTAATATTGGGGCTTACCGGAAAACTCGAAGAAGCGAGGTCGCCAACGGGATTCTGTCTAAATGGCACAGGTCTGCTAAGCTTTTGACTACTTCCAAGTTCATTTCCAAAAGCAGGTCTTTCAGCGGCAGGTATTCCTCGGGTGGCATGATAAGGTCATGGAGGTAACGAGTTCTCAGTCGCAAGGAGCCCCACTCACCAATTGGGGTGACTCCGGAAAGGGGATACCACTCTTCAACCTGCGTAACAAAACAGGAAATGAGTGGCCAAAACAGTGGACGACTTTCGATGGATTTTTTCATGTTTTCATCTTTACAATGCTCCTTATTGTCCTGATACGGTTCAATGACGCAACAAATTTAACATAATCATCAAAGTTGTTTAACCATGTACGACCCATATACCATAAACCATATACCCACCCATGTACATTTAAAATGAGAATATGAAAATAGCTGCACTAGGTTCCAGACGTGAAGGTTATAACCACGTCGAAGTTCAGGATACAAAAAAAGCTCAAAAATTCAGGACAGATGAATTTGCCTTCGGGCCGGCTTCTATCTGACTATTGTAGTGGTTTGCGAACTATGTTCACAAGCCCCTCGGTAGCTCAATTGGTAGACCGGCTGCCTTGTAAGCAGGGGGTTCTGGGTTCAAATACCGGCCGACGAGGGGAAGAACAAATTTCGGTTTCAAAAAATGAAATTAAAAGGGCCATACTGGGAGAAAAAGTAGGTGCTGGCTATGAATTTTCGTGCCTACTATTTGGAAGCGACCCAGTTTCCCAAATAAAAGTAAATGAAATGGACGAAACAGATCGCCGGGGTAGCAAAACAAGATATCATGCCGATGTGCGGAGAAAGGGGACGAGGGTTGGTTTGTGGGGCTTTTAGATAATAAGATTTTGTAACTATAAAGAGTTGTGCTAGGTCCATACGTGTGGGATGCGCACATCGTGACATCACACATCGTGACAACACACATCGTGAGAGATTTTTCGAGGTGGTAGTTTTTCTTTTTGTCTGGTGTTTATTTTTGTGTATTGCGATTGCCTGAAAGGTTTAAATATCATATCAAAACAAGTAAATATTATCAGAAACCTCGTTTCCTATGAGGAGTGAAAAGCGTGCTTTTGAGAAACATTACTGAAGCTCTTTTGAATGTTGAGATGCATTAATGGATTGCGAAGGTCGCTTCTCTTAAAGTCTTTGATTCATGTGGGCCGAGAAGATGGGTGACACCATCATTTTTCGATGCGTCGGACTTTTACGAACACACTGTTACCTTTGTTTTCCCCCAAATCGTCACGGTAGCCAACGTTATCCACAAATTACTTGAACACAATTCACTCCTAAACGCCAATTCGCCATTGCTAATTAACTATTCATTGGTCTCCTGTCGCTGGTCAAAAGATTACTAGAACCTTCGAGAAGGTCGAGTGGCGTGTAAGAGGATTAAAACAACTAAGTATATCACCCTGTGGACGTTTAGATATGTCGGAAGAAGAAATCATCGGCCAGTTTGACATTTTTTGGTCTCGGAAGCTGAATTTTATTTAGCTCAATTGCAGAATCTTCAAGAAATCACTATAACGAATTTAGTATAATTTACGGCGTTTGTTTAGTGTGATCTAGTTTACATCCTTAATTCTTTGGACTTACTGGAATTAACAAGAAAAATCAGAAAACACAATACTTAAAGAAATCGATAATGCAAATAATTAGTTTAATTTTTCTACACATTTTCCATATGCCTGCTACAATGCCTGAAACGGTTGCCTATTAAAATGTTCACACACAGATCCTTGCTTGGCCACCTGGAGTCTCTGACGAGCTACTGTTGTGTCGGTCTTTATGTCAAGCGTCGAACTATCTCTATGTATATAGCGAAGGAAATGTAATCCTTCAGTAATTCAAGAGACGTTCAGTTACAGCATGAATCATATCTTGATTCATGCTAACTTCAAGCGCTCAACTATGTTCCTCGTTTTTAATGGCACAAGAGATAATTCAGAACTAAATTCAAGAGACGTTAAGTTACAGCATGAATCATACATTCATGCTAACTTCAAGCGGTGAACTATGTTTCTAGTTTTTAATTGCCCAAGTGATGATTCTTAAATTCAAGAGACATATGTTACAACATGAGCACTAAATATAGCATGAATCCCGCCTATATTTAAGCCTGGATATGTCATACGTTACTTACCAGTCATTCATTATTTAGACTGTCGTTATTATCAACAGTGATTGTATTTACCTGGATTAGGATTTACATTATACAGAGTAAGTCTGAAATAAAACTATTTGTATGTTAACGTAAAGCCTAGTCTACTATCAACCTTACTTACTCGCCGCCTTACACGCTACGGTTACGCTGCCTAGTGATGTAGTCTACTACCACCCTCACGTCATCACAGCAACCATCTTGAGATACAACAATACCCAATAGATACCAATTGCCACTACGGATTGAAATGGGGGCGAAGTGTCAGATGCTGGTATATCAGCTGACGTGTCGCCGAGCTATCGAGTTCCCTCCGAGGAAATGACTCCATTACAGAAGGAAACAAGACCAAAGGGGTCGATGGGATCCCAAAAATCTAATATTTGATCCAGACAATTGGGCCTTGTCTTCAGCTGATCCAGTCTTCGCCAGGCTAATCATCTGAGAAAACCAAGTTCAGATATCCCTCTATAAGCCATATCTAATTTGACGATACTGACCGAAACTTCCTGCTTTACTTCTGCCAATTTTCCGGTTTCGCCCGAATTCCGAGCGAACTACTATTCCAGCAAGAAAAGAAAATTCTGAAACGAATCCAGCGTATCTCCTTATCCCTACAAAGAACATCTAATCAACTTTAAATAAAACTTTGACTTAAAAAAAAATTCCGGTTACAACCGGATTCCGGACCAATTATATTCCCGGGTAAAAAATGATTGTCATATACAGACTCAGCGTCTCTTCTTACCCCAAAATCTGTCATCTAATCAACTTGAGGTAAAACTTTTGCTTTTAACAAATTTTCCGGTTTTTGCCGGATTCCGGACGAACTAATTGTCCGGCGAGAAAATGGTTTTCAACATCGTGTTCAGCCTGTCTTCTTACCCCTAAATCAAACATTTAATCAACTTCAAATGAAACTTTTAACCAGCTTTCCGGTTTTTGCCGGATTCCGGAAGAACTACTTGTCCAACGAGAAAATGGTTTTCACCATCATGTTCAGAATGTCTTCTTACCCCTAAACCGAAAATTTAATCAACTTCAAATAAAACTTTTACTTTTAACCAAATTTCCGTTTTTTTCAGATTCCGGACGAACTACTTGTCCGGCGAGAAAATGGTTTTCATTGTCGTGCTCAGCATGTCTCCTTACCACATAATCGACTATCACATTAGCTGTTTAAAAAAAAATTGTTTGTCCCTAAATTGAACCCCCGCCCCCACCCCTAAATGTAGAGCTACAGAGCCCATCTACGAACTTGATCTTACCCTCGACCCGAAGAATCCTCACACCAATTTTCATCAAAATATCTCATTCCCTTCGAGAGTTATCGTGCTAACAGACGGACGGCCGGACAGAGGACAACTTTTGCGATGTCATAGGTATCCTTCTACTTACGTTTTGGGATCCCAAAACGGGCAAAACTACAAAATCTTACCTCATCACCATTGCTGAGTCCAGAGAGCTCGATGATCAACTCTGACACTTCGCTATCCTTCCCACGCTTGGCCTTATTGTACACTGTCACATTCAGTGTAATCACATCTGGAGGAATGTCATCAAGCAGGAATTCTTCGTTCCAGACCGGACTAGCGCTCGGCTGAACTTTGGTCCGCGCAACTTTTGCAGTGCCAAGGGAGATGACACAGTAAGGATTTGTCACGAGGCGCTGAGGTAGTCTGAAAAGTTAAATATTGCAAACATATCAGCAAAGGCCCCCTAAATTTTGTCAGCTGTGACACCGCTTCTTGCTTTCTTCCGCAGGTACCCGGAGATTCACAGGATAAGGATTTCCCGGACGGATTTTCTTCACTTTCATCGAACTTGATGAGGCTTACCGACGAAACGTCCGCATGACAAAACTTCCCCTGGCGAAACGTCCCCGTGACAAAACGTCCCCATGACAAAACGCCCCCGTGTCAAAACGTCCCCATGAGAACATGTCCCCAAGCGTAGTGTTCGCTCGATCTTCAGGTGCATGATCGAGGTAAAACAACTTCAGAGTGTGCATTACCGATATGGGAACATTCCTTATAAGCAGGAAAGATCGGACATACATACGACCGGTTGCTTCATAAATGTATTGTTTTCATTTCAAATATGTAGTGTAATATGCCTTGCAATGGACTCGTAACTGATCAGTTCTAGGTCGTTTGAAGCAGCCTGCACAGTCTGAGGAGCACAAGCCCGCTGTGGCTCAAAGAGAGCCAAGCAAGAAAAATATAAAAATAAGCGTAGTGCCGTCATGCTAGATAAAAATGACATGGGAAGCGAGGAAACGAAAGCGGGTGGACCGATTCGTAAGATAGAGACATAGTAAATCTAGGTTAGACGGGTTTGTTCCTTTGATAATGAATATCACCAAATTAAATATGAACAAAAGTGAGATCAATGAGTTGTATCGCAGCGTAAACTAACACACAAATAAACCAATTAAACAAAAGATAAAACGAAAACTTACAAATTACTACATCTTTGCGCTTTCTTTAAGAAATGGCTATAGCGGGAGCAACACTTTGGTTTGTTTCTTGACTATCGGTTGAATGCTGAAGTAGTAAACCCATCGTGGTTTTCCAAAGTTTATGTTCCAAAAACATTTTTTGTCTGAACTGATGACGCAATCAGTAATCTCATAGGCCGAGCTATCCCTCACAGAGAAAAAAAAAATCTATAGCCGGGGACGTTTCGCCAGGGGACGTTTCGATCGGGGACGTTTCGCCACGGGGACGTTTTGTCGTGGGGACGTTTTGTCATGGGGACGTTTTGTCACGGGGACGTTTCGTCGGGGACAGTTTCGACTGGGGACGTATTGTCGACAATCCGACAAAAAGTCCCCGTGACAAAACGTCACATGGCAAAACGTCCCCGTGTCAAAACGTCTCCGTGACAAAACGTCCCCACGGCAAAACTTCCCCAAGCATAGATTTTTAAGTTCGCCTCGATCTTCAGGTGCACGATAGAGGTAAAATAACTTCAGAGTGTGCATTACAGATGTGGGAACATTCCTTATAAGCAGGAAAGATCGGACATAGGACCGGTTGCTTCATTAATGTATTGTTTTCAGTCAAAATATGTAGTGTAATATGCCTTACAGTTGACTCGTAACTGATCAGTTGTAGGTCATTTGAAGCAACATGCACACTCTGAAGAGCACCAATATGCTCCTCAGAGAAATTGGAAGCCCGCAGTGCCTCAAAGAGAGTCAAACAAGGAAAATGCAAAAATAAGCGTAGTGCCGTTATGCTGGATAAAAATGACATGGGAAGCGAGGAAACGAAAGCGAATGGAACGATCACCGCTCGACTCCTGCAATCTTCTTTAGTCTCATTCGGGCTTTCCTCTTGACCACTAATGTCGGTTGATCGGTTGAATGTCGGTGACCAGCGCCTCACTCGTATAGCTCGTGTCAAGATTTCCCAAGTTCTTAGCATCACCTGTTTTCTTTTAAAAATGTTAATTACTTGAATCGGGATTTTATTTAGGTTAAGAGCCTATAAGAGATTTTCCCCTCCTGGTTCCCATAAGGTCCCCCTTTCCCCAGTGCTCCCCCCTGTTGCTTTGTACTATTGTTGATATTGTACTATATATTTACAAATGAAAAAAAAAAAAAAAGGCGAGTTAATGATTGGTCATCCATTGGAACAAAGTATTGGTAGCCACGGGTGTGCGGCCGTTCTAAGAACTTTCTGAACACAAATCGCATTGTCCAGCGACAAAGGTGGTGGTGCTCCTGTGGTTGTCGCTGGTTTAACGTACTGATCTATCTATTGGTTATAGAACTTTCACTTACTGATGCTGGACAACAAAAAAACAACAACCGGCTTTGTCTATCGTATTGACTATTTTTTTTGGTAAAGCTAGGTTGAATGGAACCTAACAAAAACTCTTCAGCTTCAGTTTCCAGAATTCAAGAGAGAGTAAAGGCAGATGACGGTCTAAGTAACACCTCCACACGTCGGGGAAGACAGGGGGGGGGGAGGGGGGTAAGTACCACGTGACTTGACTTCAGGAGAGACTTACCGATGAGCTTCAAGCACTGTTATGTGCAGACATCGAAGTTCTCTCAATTTCTGCACTTTTGGTGCTTTGGCAACTTGTGGGGCGCAAAGTGGTTTCAAAGCTGCTTGCCACTCCTAAAAATACACGTTACACTACAAACCAGCGTTAAGTCCTAAAAATATAAGTTCCGCTACAACTCAAGGGTAATCATTGGTCGTTTTCCCTAATATCCGTGGACTACCACGGACATTTTGCTTGCAAGTCAACATGGAACAGGGCCGTTGATTGACTCCAGAATCAGGACGACTGAGAATTTGCTCGCAGCAGACATTTCTCTTCTAAAACATACTGACTCCTTTGAAACTGTGCTGTGTTCCAACCCAGCTGTTTTTGCCGCGCACGGCCCCCATAGCTCTGAGGAGAAACACGGAAGAAATCTCATAACCGGTCTTTTTAACCAATCAGCTTCATAAGCGGGAGCCTGGTCCGCTTCAAAAAGACCCTGGCATGGCAATTGTGAAAATCGGTGTAGTGCCGAAGGATAGTTCTAAATGACATAGGAAGTTCGGAATCTCAGAGATGAGAACGGGTGGAACGATTTTAGGACGTAGACTTAATCAGTAATATAGGTGAGAAGTTAGTAAGAAACAGAAGTTAGGGCGAGAAAGACCGTTTTCAACTTGGTCTCCAAAACTGGATCAGAGGTAAAAGATTATTATTGACTGTAGTGGTATTACACTGTCAGATTTTATAACACACTACACAAAGATCACACTTTCAACAGACAATACTTGGGATCTAATCTGTTGTGATTTTGAAAACGTTATACATTAAATGTATGTATAACAACTAACAGCATTGCCATGAACAGCACTTTTTCGGCTTACATGTATGGGAAAGAAGGGGGATGGGAAAGAACGGACACGACGGTAATGTTCCTTTTAACTAGATAATAAAATTAGTAGATGAATAGGTGAATACGTAGGTATTATGGTAGATGAATAGCTCAAAGTTCTAACAAAATCTTTAGCTCTTTCAGATCAATCGCCAGGGATCGTACCGCCTTGCCGTATGCTTCACGGTTTTCCTTTGGGTTCAAAAAAAAAAAAACGTTTCGGACCCCTTCCTCATTCTTTGGATGTGCGACATCATCTCACAAATTCGTCGTTTTCTGATGATTAGTCTTGGTGTTGCCACATTTAGGTCTTTCTTCGCTCGCTGTAGCCTATTATCCCGAAAAACAAATTTTGAATTCTTTACGATCCACCTGAAAGAAGGTGGAATAGATAAATGATCGGGGTAACAAAATAAATGAGACAAAATCGGGAATAATAGAAAAAAAGCGTCGTGATAACAGGAAAGATGGGGGATAACTGGCAATATCTGCTAATCTTCACAATGCAACAACAATTTTACCTGAGAGGTTTCGGCAGATGTGGCGCTCAAGTAGGTGGCAGTGGCTAGGCAAGGTAATGCTTTCTCCACAAGCATGAAACAGTGAGGCTTGTCCCACAGACTTTCGTGAACTGCATACATGTACCCACAGCTAAGGTCGATCATACCTCTGGGTTTGGTTCTCTAAACGATATGGGTAGAAATGAACTAACCCCACGGCACATACTCTGTCAGAAGTTTCATAACAGATACATAGCACAAGCATACATGTACCCACAGCTAAGGTCGATCATACCTCTGGGTTTGGTTCTCTAAACGATATGGGTAGAAATGAACTAACCCCACGGCACATACTCTGTCAGAAGTTTCATAACAGATACATAGCACAAGCATGCATGTACCCACAGCTAAGGTCGATCATACCTCTGGGTTTGGTTCGCTAAACGATACGGCGAGAAATGAATTTGATGAATTGGGGAGAAAATAAATGCTCTTGAGTGCTGTCTGTTGAAACTGCGCATCCTTGTGTTATCTGTTATGAACTTTTGACAGTGCAGGAACACACAAATTGAACCCCAACTATGCCTAAGAGATAGGGGTTGTAGATGCATGGACGCGTAGTTGAATGGGTCGGACTCATTTATTGTCACAGATTACTACTCAAATGTGTTCGATCATTCCAAAACTAAGAGCAGGATAGAAGGCTAGTATTTCTGACAAATTTTAGCTTTAGGATAATTACTTTGTACATATTTAGGCTAGGGAGTATCTTTGTATTGACGAAAAAGTCAATTATTTGCTGAGAAAGTTACTTTTCGAATAAATTCTATTCAATATTCTACCTAGTAAAGACGCAGTACCTAACGTTTTATCATTTCAAACAATACTTTCAATCGTAATAGTGACGAAAGAGGTAATTTAGTGGTTAAAACTTGTTTCCACCATAACTGAGGGCTACTTTTTCTGGCTGCTACTGAGTTCAGCCAAGGGTGTCTGTGAAGGTTTTTCAATGCAGTCACACGAACCACTTATTGCCGGTTCGTTGTTCTTGTGATTATTAGAATATTAAAGGACCCCTCGCACTATTTACTCTTCAACTTAGAGTATTTAAAAATATAAAATAGGCTGTGCTTTCAACAAATAACCAACGGATTTGCTGTTTTAAGCCTTTTCCGAGACCCGTTGACTTATAGCAAAAAACAGGGAAACAATTTACAGAACCGGTTTTTCTGATAGAAAAACTTCTCGCAGACAACCGTCGACTTCGTGATACACATCGAAGGTAGCAAACCACGGCAAGTGAGAAAATCAGCGTGGTTTTGTTAGAGGGGTTAGAATGTACCATACGAAACTGGCGTCTCCGCGTTTAGAAGTAAATGGAGTGATTACGGAAGTAGGTTGCGTTAGTATTATAGGTAAGACAGGTCCTTTAAGTATCAAAATTAGCTTTCTTAATAGTATAGGATTAATTCGAGCTTTTGGGATCAGTATCAGAACAAACAACAACATCCTCTCGTGGTTCATCGACATCCTTGTGTCGCTTTTCATGACTCATTTTATCTGTCCTTTGGTTTAACCTTTTAGAGCTCATTGAGTGTAAGTAAGTAATTTATTTATAACCTGCCATTTTGAAAAAGCGGAGTAAATGAAAGAAAATGAATAAAACACATAAACACACACACAAAAATATTCCTTCAACCCAAGCTGACTGCGAATCATATTTGATAGTGCAAAACGGATACGTCAGCTGAATTTTATTGGAGCTGTATTTCGGCTCTTCATGTCAAGAGTCCTCTTCAGGCTAGAAGGGCCGGAATATCGCTCCAATCCAAACCAAAATCCAATTCAGCTGGCGTATCCGTTTTGCACTATCAAACACATAAACTCACAGAAAAAGACACTTAATTTTCAATCTTCGGCCAGGAAGCAGTAACGTGTGGTTGTGAACTTTAAAGGTTGGGGTTTGATTTCGCTTCAGCTTGACAAAACCCTTGCCAAGAAGGGCCGAAATACCGCTGGAATAAATCTCAGCTGACATCCAACTGGCGACGTCGACCATGCTACTCAGTTACCATACAGTTTCCTTCAAAATGAGACAACAACGGATCAAACATACCTTAGGGTTATCGTAGAAATACAGTCTATCCTCCCCGAGGTCATTCTGAAGCACAAAGAACATGGTTTTCCACTTCAGGTTTTTGTCATTCTTCTTTAGCAAGTACCCTTGTAGTTTAACCCCTTTTATTTTCTTCAGCCCTGTTTGCTCCCGACATTCGCGTAGGGTGGCGTAGATCTTCTCGGCATGTTTTACTTCTTTAGTTGGGATTTGTCCGTCCGTCTCTGACTGCGACTAATAAAAAAGAAACAAGAATTAACACGGTGTATGTTCCGTCGCTTACAGCCTCACTCATCACTCGTAGCTGCCGCCTAGCCAATTGAAAAAGAAAACCCACAAGCTTATTTAGCAGAAATCCGCTTTTTCGGAGATTATTTAATTGGTGGTAATATGCTAGTTAGGAAGTTCTTATCTTACTGTTCGTGCAGTTTTGGGTTGTCACTTATCAACAATTGAACCAAACAAAGTCTGAGCGAGATACGCATTGCTTACAATGACAGCTTTCGATTTCTTCATCGTTTCCCGCGTTTCTGCAGTGTTACAGAGATGTTCGACGAGTACCGCGTTATGAACTTTTCGCAGTTGGCATACGCGCATCGTACATCTCTAAGAAATCGGTTGCTACTATCGCAAAATTGCATAGTTGTGGCATTATGTAACCCGTGGCTTCGCCTGTCTTTGCCCGTTTGGGTTAATATGTATAAAAAAGACGGGTATGGCTAATTTATGTGGTGTTGTAGCCTAATACGTTCTTTTATTTTTGTTTGTGTGTTTGTTGTAGTGTTTGTTTATGGCTTCTGGCCGGAAAGAAAGTCTTGAATTGAATTGAATTTCGAACAGTGCCCTTGTCGCCCATTAGCTTCGATAAAAGTCGACTGTTCGCGAGAAGTAGTTCCTCAAGGTCTCATGTGGACATTAAAGTGCCTTTTGGGAGTCAAAGCCTCGTTTTTGTTGCACGCTGCAGGTCCACTTCTCGGCCGCTTCCGGGCTGGTTCTTCCTACATTCGTTTTAGCACTGAAATGCTTCCGGTGAAGACGGCAGCGCTTCTCGAGAACCGCGGACTTGCTTACCGACCAAGTCCCTGCTTCCCTGCGAGCTGCTGCTTCAACCAAGAAGAAATCGTGCAGGCAGTGAATTCAAAAACGCATCCCGTGCAGAAGCGAAGAAGTGCTGCAGCAGCGATGCGGCAGCACTATTGCAACACAAACGAGGCTCAGGCCTACAACAATTATAAGAAGAATTTCAAAAAAAAAATTACTAGGTCCAAAAAAAAAACACCATCTGGAGCACTTCCAACCCACAACCTTGACCGATATCGACTAAATTGTATCGGAATTCCATACAGTTGTGACGTACATAGTGACGTCGTCTGATTGAGGACCCAACATCGCTTTTGATTGTCCCTAGGCCGTTTTATAAATGTAAAAGCGACGGGCGCCTCGCTGGCGGCTCGGCTCTATACATCTATATTAAAATATATACTCACAGATAGGAACAAACTACAATTTTTCGTTTTATGAGGTAAAATAGATCAGATGGATGTGACGTCACGCTTGTACGGAATTACGATACAGCTTAGTTTAGACCCCTTTACCCAATGCGATCAACTTCAGACGTCGCTATTATTAAGCCGGTTGTTCTGATCATACATATAAATTTACTGAGCTGTATTATTTTTTTATACCTTAGGCATACTCATCAATTCTGTGGAGCACAAAACAGATAAACAAAAATAAAATAAATCATAACGGTCAATCAAAAAGTGCACCGTCTAAACCTGAACAGCGTCAGAAGTAACATAGCTTACAGTACTGAAGATCGCGAAAAACGTGACAACTTTACTGAATAACCGACTAGTTCTTTATTAGTCGACGTGCAGTAACAATGAGACACTCCACTTAAGGAGTCCCCGCGTTTCTGTTTGTCACGGGGACTCATTCCCCATATTCTCGCGAGTTCCCACGGATGGGGAATGCACCAATTGTCATCACAAGGACTCCCTTTCAGATTTGGAGGGGAATCAATTTTTGCTGGTGCTGGTGCATGTAAAATTAATGAAAAAGAATCAGAATGAACAAAACCAAAAATAAAGTGGATCCAGAGTAATTTCATCAACTGTATATTTTTGTTTCGAACACAATCCATTTTAAAAGCATTCCCCGTGTTCTCGTTGTTTTCCGTAGGCGGAGTCTGCGTGAAGCGACTCCCTCTATTCTCGCCGTTCCCTTCGAGTCCCCGAGGAGTCCTCGGGGAACGGCGAAAATACACCTTTAGCAAGATTCCTTTGCGAGTTACATACCGCAAAAAAATTAAATGGTTCGTGTTTTGAGAATTTGATCTCAGTTTCCTTTACTCGATGTAAATGTGTTCGATGCGACACCAACAATTCAATTTGCTTCGTATTCTCTAGCAGGTTTTCTGTAACACCCCCCTCTTTATCATCTTATCCACATTTGGTCCGCATTTGAATCCACATTTTTTCTGTACCATAATACCAACATTTTATCGATTAATCAATTTGTTTCACCAAAACAGCTTACGGCTAGAAAACGCAGTGTGTATATATGTGTTTTGTTTATTTTCTTTATTTTCGTCATTTACTCTGCCTTTTCAAAATGGCGGGTCATAAATAAATTACTTACTTACTTACTATTTTCTGAATAATGCAAGAATAAACACATTCATTTACACAATTCACGAAAAATGGTAAAAAAAAAAATTTTTTTTAAGTATTATTGTTTAATATTAACTTTCTATTAATTGACTAGGCACATCGTGAAAGATTTTTGAGGTGGTAGTCAGCATTTTTTTTTCTGGTGCCTATTTTTGCGTATCGCCATGGCCCGAAATGGCTTTTATTGGTGATTAAATATCATATACACTGTAAAAAAATCTTGCAGTATTTGCTACTGGGATTAATCTTGTCTTAAAAAAGATAATCTTATCTCTAATTCGGATTAATCTTATCTTAGTAGAGATAACAATAATCCCAGTCGGAAATACTCCAGGTAACTCTAATCCTTAATCGCTTTTTACAGAGTAAGGCAAAACGTGAATGTCGAATGGGTTCTGCGTATTCCAAGTGAGAACGGATATGCGACTTATAATAGCAGAGCATGCATTTGTCGTCCAAGCTAGTCGGGTGCGAATTTCGTCTTCGCTCCAAAATTTTGACGCACTGAAGTTACCCCATAGTGCACGCATCTTAAAGGGTAGAAAGGAATGTAACAGTCGGTATCACGCCATACTAACATGGCACACAAACTACCTAATAGATTACAAAGTGGTGACAAGGCGCCGCCTAGGTCTCTTTCCTCTTCGCTGTGTTCGATATCTTGGCCTTCAAGTTTGTCGTTCTAGTAATTAGTCGTACTTCTGTAGTTATATTATTCCAATTTGCAGTTAGATTCTCTAAATCCGCAGTGAACTTGATTTCTGCTGAACTTTTCTTGATAACAGTATTTATTTATTCAAAGATCACTATCATCGCTAGATGGCAAAACTCGGTCAAGATGAAAGAAAAATAGCATGTCATACCTTAACAACGGCCATTCCAAGCGTATGGCCTTCGACGATCTGTTCATTTCTGTACCGAGCCACGACAGCATCCAGACATTCAAAAGTACGACCACCCATGTAGTACCGAACCCCTCGTTTCTCTACCCGGAATCGCTGAATCTGGTTGTTGATATGAAAAAACAGCGAGTAGTCGCCGGGGGAGTTGTCGCTCGGTCGAACAAGAAAACTTCCAGGCCCAGCTATAAGAACAAGAGCTGTAAGCTCATATGGCACTGCAAGGGTAAATAGCATGAATAACAGCTAAGGTGCGCGCTTTCAAGGTCTCGGATGGCTGTTCCAGACCCGCCTCAAACTTGCTCGAAGCATAGACTAGTCCTGTCCGTCAAGTTCCATCCAGATCTCTCCACCCTAATGGTTGGTTTACACACTGCGTACAATCCCAGCGTATTTTGAAATCCAAGCGTATTTTACGCACGTATTTGACCTTGAAAAGATTTCTAGCAATACGGACGTATTTAGATACAAAACGGACCGATTTCTCAAATAAACCGTACTAATATAACTGCAGTAAAAAGGCTTTCGCCTCTGTTAATTTCTCGAGACACTGTGTAAACTAAATTGAATTTCAGCTAGGTGACGATCCACGCCTGCTTTAAATTGATTGATATTTTCGGCATTTACGACATTTTCGGGGAGATTATTCCAATATTCCACTATCCGGTTTTTGAAGCTCCATTTTCCAATGTCTTTTCGGAATTTCTCACCACGAATTTTCAAGCTGTGTCCTCTGAGACCGTTGTGATTGAAAGTGAGGACATCATCAGGCCTTATGTTATCATAGTAACTATGACAAATCTTAAAAGTTTCAATCAAATACTGCTAGAGATCTTTTCAAGCCCAAATATATGCGTAAAATACGCTCGGATTTCAAAAACGCTAGGATTTTACGCCGTGTGTAAATGCACCATCAGTGTGTCAAAAGATCTCCAAGGATCCAACAACTTAACATCCCCAACAGTGGTCGAGTCCACCCTGGACCTGTATATGTACATCTATAAGACATGTGAAACTGTCTTCTATAATAAACGCAAGAATTGCGTTCAAGATACACACTTTAAGGGGTCTAGGAATTTATATGTAAGCAAAACCCTTGACGCACAAATCCAGGGTTGGTCACCAAGAACCAGGGTGTACGAGTTACTTCAGGATACTTTGGGTTACTCAGGGTTACTTTGGGTTACTTTTGGTTACATTGGGTTACTTTGGGTTACATTGCATTGGGTTACATTGGGTTACTTTGAGATACTTTGTGGTTACTTTCCAGGGTGTACGAAGTTACTTTTGGTGACCAACCCTGGGCACAAATGATCATCGGCCATTGGGGAACATGAAAATGTACCATAATCCAGTCCAGACCTGAAATGGAACATCCGGAATATGTGCTCTTGTAAGTTAAGTTTCATTCACATCGGATGAATGGTTCAAATTATGTATGCCTCAAGATCAAGGATTCCCCCTCCCTCAACTCCCCCAGAATGGTCGGATTCGGCAAGAGAAAATTTCCAAGTCAAATCTGGTCAGGTCCCTAACATGCCTGACAAGTAACATCGACCAAGCCCATCTGGAAGTACCCTAAATCGCGATCACCGAACTGACCGACCGACGAAGAATTGTTGAACAAGCGACCATAAGATTTCCAGCAAGTAAAAAAAAAATCAAAGTCCTGTAGGGTAAAGTAATATTGGGAATGGGTTATGACGATTATCTTAAAGATCACGTCGTTAAGACAAAGGAGGCATATGCTTACCATGAGATTTGGTACAAAAATGCTAGCGTCCGAATTACATCGTGACATTTTGCCCGAGTTCTCCGAAAAAAGAATTTGCCGAAACACAAAAATGACCGAAAATATCACAATGAATCAAAAGAAGCGACTAATTTCTCCTCCAATACACTCATCCGAGCTTTACCTAAAGTCTTTTGTTCCATACTTTATTAAACAGTTTAACTGTTCCTAGCTGCGGTATGCAATTTGACTTGTTTTTCTTTATTGGTGTAGTTTCTTCACGAACTTGATTGTTATGTTTAGAAATTCTATACGAGATACGGTATGTAATTTTGACCTGTCTTTTGTTTACTGATGTAGTTTATTTATGAAATTTTAATGTTATCAGATAAGTAATGTTGACCTGTCGAGTTGATTGATAGTGCTTGAAGTGTCTTTATTTGTACTGACATATCGAAAGCTATTTATGTATTTAAAGATATTACGGATTAAATCATCATTTATTTATTTATAGGGAGAGCGACCGATGAAAAACTACATCTAGGGGCTGCAAGAACAAACATGCATCTGTATCTCCGTTGTCAGACCTCAAAGACAATCTGCCAAATCTTCGCAGGTACTTTGGTGATCACAAACTCGAGAAA
Organism: Branchinecta sandiegonensis; assembly: GCA_030848855.1. NCBI lineage: Eukaryota > Metazoa > Arthropoda > Branchiopoda > Anostraca > Branchinectidae > Branchinecta > Branchinecta sandiegonensis. The sequence goes on from JAUPMV010000011.1 coordinate 10,321,123, forward strand.
ATCGTCGTCTCGTAGACGGGCGGTGAACGGAAATCTTTGGATTTCGTTTTATTCTTTTTGAAAGTATGTAAATTGTGTTCCGTTTTGCTGTGATTTTGGAATTTACCATGTGTCAATGAATTACTACTCAAAAGGCATAACCGGCAATTGACTGCCATTAATTAACAACAATAAACAAAGGAAGCTTACCTTTTACAAGCAGGTCTACAGCCTCAGATTTCGATAAACTTGGGTGGAACCAGTTAAACACGGCGTTTGGGTCGACAGTGGCATCCAGGTCTTCAACGAGGTCAAGAAAAACAAGACCCTGCTCTCCAGTACGATGAGCAGTAACCCATATCCATCCGTCGCCAAGATCATTGTGTACGAAGAATATATCGCCTTTCTGAAAGCTAAAGAAAGAAACGGCCCGTGAGATCATAATTTGTGGAAAACAAGATGATGCCAAGAAGGGCTGAACTTTCGCCGAATTCAGAATCAGAATCATTTTTATTTGCCCAATATCTTTACACAAGGGAAAAAATAACCTGGGAGGTCAAGAGTTTATACGCGTCATCAATCACATAAAATAACACTTAATGTATACAATTAATTCATGTCGTGTCAAAATACTTCATTGTCTTCTTTTCCTTCTATTTTCAGGTTGGGGTGACGGATGAAATATGGCACGAACGGCTTTGTGCAGCGTTGACTTGATTTTGTCGGTGGTGGTTAAGGAGTGGATCGAGCCCCTTAAGTTTTTCGACACGACGTGATCGACTGTTTAGAAGGGGAATTATTCCACCAACCACCAAGATTCGCAGTCACTTGAGGCTTGGGGAATATTTAATTTATTGTCTCTTTTTACCATAATGTTTATCCTAAAATGTTTTTTAAGCGCCTTTTGCGCGGTCGGCGCCAACCGCTATATATAAAATTGAAGCTGAAGGTACCTTTTATGGTACCTATCAGAGGGACCGTACAAATATAGACGCAAGTCTGCAACCTGAGCGGGATGAAACGTCCTGGCAGCAGCCCAAAAGATATTTTCTAACAAGTGAATAATATAGTGCGTAAATAATTGTAATTCAGTTGTTGAAATCGTGTGTATTTTTTATAGTATTTATGTGTCACTGACTGGACCAGATGGTTTAGGCATAGTTCTGTTTTATACATTATTTTGTACTTCTCAGTTCTGAGGGAAATAAATGAATAAATAGAAGACTGGTACCTATTCATGGAAGCCCTGAGTGCTTCTGGTGGCACAGGAGGATCTAGGTCCGAATATAAAAGGGAAGGCCTAAAATATTGCTTTTAGCTAAATCCCAACAACCTACTTTTTCCCTGCCCATCTTGTGTTTTCGTTCTTATCCAAGGCGTTAAATTCCTGCAAGCATTCAATCCGCGGAGCTGTCACAAGATGCAGACTAAGCATGACGTAGTCGCATCACGTGATCAAAGCAGAGAAGGATGTTTTGGCATTCTGTTTCGGATCACAGCAACACTAGACAGATAATTGCCCGCTGTTAAAGCTGAAGAGAAATAAAAAACACAGATTTTTATTCTGTTCCTCGGATTATAGAGGTAGCACAAGAAAATATGAGTTTCGTTTTAATTTTTAATTCCTCTGCCGCTTTTTAAGCTGATAGATATGATACATAAATCGTTTTTACCGCGCTTGAGTGCTCAAGTGCCATGTACCGATCACTTTTCGGTCAGTCTGTCGGTCGGTCTATCAGGCCACTGTTCTCGAGCTAGGGTACTTCCAGAAGTGCTAGGACGATGAAACTTGGCAGTTAGGGACCCGACCCAACTAACTTGGAAATAGTCAAGCTTACCTTAATTCATCTGTGTCTGGCATCTTTGTATAAGGCAATATGGCCACCACTCTCTTCTTATCGTTCACGGGCTCAGGAGGGGGGACCGGGTAAGCAAGTTTCTCTCTTTTCAGCAAGTCCGCCACATGGGTGTAGTAGGCTATCAGGTCCGATAAAGAATCAAACTGACGACCCCCGATATAGAAGTCACCACACACGGCAGTAATTCTGAAACAACAATGAAAGTAGCAGCAAAGGAAAACTAATCAGACGCCAAAGCACTCGAAACCAACCGTATGGAAATAATTCAAGTCATTGTATTATGGAAAATTTTTCCAATCGTAAACAACTGGAAACGATCGTAAACAATTGTTTTTTTACGATTGGAAACAGTTGTTCAGTTTTTTTTTTAAATAGTTGTTTCCAAACGAAAAAATACAATCGTTAACAACTGTTTACAATCGCAAACGATTGGAAACAACTGTTTTCAATCGTAAACAACTGTTTCCAATCGTAAAAAAACAATTGTTTTCAACTGTTTACGATTGGAAAAATGTCCATAATACAATGAAGAATTATTTCCCTAAGGGCAAAGGCATCATAAGTCCTACACAGCGCAGTATCCCGCCTAACTTCGCCCGATTTCACTTAAGTTGCCCTACCTTAGACCCCAGTTTCTTCAGAGCCATCGGTGGCGAGTAGGAGCATTCGTGAGGTCCTAACCGTGTTTAGATCTCGCTCACAGGTTGGCCTTAATGTATTTTTTGGGCGGCCTCGCATTCTTATCCCGTCTTGCGTCCTATCATAGGTTGTTCGAGGAGGGCGGCTCTCTTCAACATGAACGACCCGATGAAAATTTTCGATAATTTGTCGTACTGAGTTGTACGAAAAAGTAGCATGCAGTAGTAACTGCTGCCACTGCATGCTACTACTAGCAAACTGGATGCTACTAGAGCAAGATTGGATGCTATCGGATACTACTACTTAAGATTAACCCAGTCGGAGGCATGTTAAATCCAAGTAATTCAATCAATCAATCAATCAATTTTTATTGTTCGAAAAACATTCCTTACGGTATTAACAAAAAAACGAATATTCGTTCTCTCATCAAACATAACTATATACAATTGCGCTTTTACATAGTCAAATATTCAAAACACAAGAACAAGAATTGCAACAAATTAAAGAGCTAAACTACAATAAGTAATATAAACAAGAGCTGTAAGCTCATATGGCACTTGCATGTGTCAAGATGATTTGATTGATCAAGAGTAAGTTTCGACTTTGCGGTTGAGATGTGCGATATAAGGGAGCTGGAATTTCATTTGTAAGCAAAACCCTTGAGGCAAAACTGCTAATGGGCTGATGGGCATCACGAAAATGCATATATTGCTTAAAAGTATTTTTTTTACTTTGCGGTCAAGATTGGTACTTTAAGGAATAATCGGATTTGGGAAGTAGCAATTTCTAAGCAAATGTTGTTGAGTCTCCAATATTCCAGCGAAGTTTCATCGTCCTAGCACATCTGGAAGTACCTTAACGCGCGATCACCGGAATCCCAGACCCCCCTCCCCCTCCTCCAACTCCACCCACAATAACCGGAGCCAATCCTGTTCTGTAAATGATTAATCCAGAGCATCTGTTTGTCATTCCCACGAAGTTCGATCCAGATCACACCAGTCTAAGCGGGTCAAGTATTTTCCGCCCTCCCCCCGATAATTGCCGGATTCGGTCCGGAAATGAAAAAGGTCACAAGAGAAAAATGTCCTCTGTTTAATTATTAAATTTCACTCGAATCCGATCATCCGTTCCAAAGTTACGCATGACTCAATATTCCGGATTCCCCTCCCTCAACTCCCCCCCCCCCAAGATTTTCATATCGAGGATTTTTTTTTTATTCCAAGTCAGTTTGACCGGGTCCCTGATATGCCTTCCAAGTTTCGTCGTGAAAATCCCCCAAAAACGGAATTCCGGGATACCCCACCCACCCCCTAAAGTGTCCGGATCCAGTCAAATTATGTAAAAGATTTATATGGACCAGATGTTTGTTCTTCCCAGCAAGTTTCACTCCGATACCATCATTCTAACCGTTTCTCCAGATTTCCGGTCCACCCCCCCCCCCCCACCCCACCCAGCTCCCCCACGGTGCACGTAGCCAATCCGATTCAGCAAATGACTTACCTAGAGCATCTGTTTGTTCTTCCCACAAAGTTCCATCCCGATCCCTCCATTCTAAACGGGGCACGTATTTCTCCCCCCCCCCCCAATAGTTGCCGGATCCGGTCCGGATATGAAAAAAATCATCGGAGAAATGTCCTCTGTTGAATTCTTAAATTTCACTCGAATCCGATCAACCATTCTAAAATTACGCATGACTGAAAATTTCGGATTCCCCTCCCTCCACTCCCCCCACCATTATCTGATCGACAAAATTTTTATTTTGAAGTCAGTTTGATTGGGTCCCTGATATGCCTGCCAATTTTCATCGTGAAAGTCCCCAAAACCACCATCACCGGAATTTCGGGACCCCCCCCCCCCCCCATAAGTGTCCGGATCAAGTACAATGGCCTAAAGGACTTATCTAGAGCAGATGCTTGTTCTTCCCAGCAAGTTTCACTCCGATCCCTCCATTCTAACCGTTTCTTGAAATTTCCGGTCTCCCCCCCCCCCCCCCAACTCCCCCCTGGCTACCGAATCCGGTCAAGACTTTAAACGGGACATTACAGATATATATTCTGTTCAGTTATGAAGTTTCATTACAATCCGATCATCCGTTCGAAAGTTACACACTTCTCAATTTCCCGGATTCCCCTGCGGATTCCCCTCCCTCCACTCCCCCACCATTATCTAATCAACAATATTTTTATTTTGAAGTCAGTTTGATTGGGTCCCTGATATGCCTGCCAAGTTTCATCGTGAAAATCCAAAAAACCACCATCACCGGAATTCCGCCCCCCCCCCCATAAGTGTCCGGATCCAGTACAATGGTCTAAAGGACTTATCTAGAGCAGATGCTTGTTCTTCCCAGCAAGTTTCACTGCGATCCCTCCATTCTAACCGTTTCTTGAAATTTCCGGTCTCCCCCCCCCCCCCAACTCCCCCCTGGCTACCGAATCCGGTCAAGACTTTAAACGGGACATTACAGATATATATTCTCTTCAGTTATGAAGTTTCATTACAATCCGATCATCCGTTCGAAAGTTACACACTTCTCAGTTTCCCGGATTCCCCTGCCCTCCACCCCCCCCCCCCAAAATGGTCGGATCAGAAAACTGATTATTCCTAATTTTGTTTGGTCGGGTCTCTGATATGCCTGCCAAGTTTCATGGTCCTAGCACAACTGGAAGTACCCTAACTCGAAAAAGTGTGACAAAATGCCCTAAATTTTCAAGTTTCCAGCGCCCCGCACTCCCCCCCATATGGTCGGATCGGGAAACTGATTATTTCCAGGTTAGTTTGGTCGGTTCCGTGATATTCCTGCCAAGTTTCATTGTCCTAGCTCATCTGGAAGTACCCTCACTCGAAAAAGTGTGACAAAATGCCCTAAATTTTCAAGTTTCCAGCGCCCCAACTCCCCCGCATATGGTCGGATCGGGAAACTTATTATTTCCAGGTTACTTTGGTCAGGTCCCTGATATTCCTGCCAAGTTTCATTGTCCTAGCTCATCTGGAAGTACCCTAACTCGAAAAAGTGTGACAAAATGCCCTAAATTTTCAAGTTTCGAGCGCCCCCACTCCCCCGCATATGGTCGGATCGGGAAACTGATTATTTCCAGGTTCGTTTGGTCGGGTCCCTGATATTCCTGCCAAGTTTCATTGTCCTAGCTCATCTAGAAGTACCCTAACTCAGAAAAAAAGTGACAAAATGCCCTAAATTTGCAAGTTTCCAGCGCCCCGCACTCCCCCCATATGGTCGGATCGGGAAACTGATTATTTCCAGGTTAGTTTGGTCGGGTCCCTGATATGCCTGCCAAGTTTCATTGTCCTAGCACATCTGGAAGTACCCTAACTCGGATATGTGGGACAAAAAAACTCGGACCGACCGACAGACCGACAGACGGAATTGTGATCGGTATATGGCACTTGAGCCAGAGGCTGCAAGTGCCATAAAAAGAGGAAAAGAATTTAAAATTTCGCGCTGAAAAAACTCACAAAGGAGGGGACAAAACTTCTTTCGTACCGCGCATGAATTGCCCGAATGGGTTGGATCTAAGGAACTGGTTGTGCTGCCATTCTCTGTGGCCTTATGCCATACTACTACATCTCAATACATGCAACTCTTTCATACAACTACCATGCTACTACACAGTCGAAGAATTTTTCATCGTGGACGTGTCCCAGGTATGTCCACTGCCTTCTTTTCAGCAACCGAGTTTGTTTTTATGCACTAAAAAACTGGAATCGTCTTTGCCCCAGCTAAATGAAGGTTTTTGCGAGTTCCCGAATCCCGTTCCAGCGAACGAAGCGCTTATTCGAAATCGCAAGAAACGTAGTCCCGGAATCCCTTTCCATCTCGATTTACTCCAGCCTAAAGACCCAATCCAAACGTATGTCTACCTTCTCTTACTGGTCGCAAGCCACCAGTTTATTTAGACTTGAACTTGATTGCCGGGTTGCTGTTTTGGCTCGAGAAAAAAAAACACGCAGAACGTCTTCTTTTCCAGATGACGAAATTTTCCACGTTTGATTAGCAAGGAATCATAAGACTTATTGATCATTTTGGTATGTCTTCAGAAGTACCATACTGGTCTTGGGCTTTTAATTAATTTGTGTTTGTAATAAACAGTCGGAGCATTAGATGGAAATTATTATTTTGATCCTTAGCTCCCTACGTGCCATAACGGCTGTCCTGGAAAATCGGCTGAGATTTAGTCCAGACCGAATTATTTCAAACCTAGGAAATTTGGTGTGTTTTTTTTTTTTTTTATTTGCTCCTTGTTTGGCGGTGTTTCTTGTGATTTTGAACATGCATAGTAACAGTAGGGACGGTTAGCATTGTGTGTGTGTTAGAAAGACCATTTTTTGTGGTCCACTTTAATGTCCAAAACGAGGGTGAACAGAACCCCCCCCCCCCCGAACCTACGGCTACGGCGGCTAAGGTGGAACTAAGCTAATTAAGTTGACGGATAACCTCATTTTATGTGAATAAAATATTTCAGACAAAGGTAGGGTAGTAGCTTACCTGAAATGGTTGATCCCAGTTCTTCCTAAGAATGAAAGAACATATGAGCCAGGTCTTCTGTCGGATTCTCGGATGATGTAACTGCCAAGTTTGCCATATTCCCTGAGCCGTTCTTCTGATGTATAACGATCAAGACGCCCATGATACCACCTACGCGATAGTTTTTTAGGCAATGTGAAGTATAATTTTCTTTCGGATAAACACTTGCCTAAAGATCAAACACATATCAAAGGCTCTTAGCAAAGCCATGAAAAATAAACTCAAACAAACAAAAATAATACCATCTATATGCACCTATCCTTGGCTAGGGCTACCCTGAGGAACCTCGCCAACTGTTTGATACTCATAAAACAAATATTTCCCATGATCCTACAAATCCATTCTTCGTCTACCCCTCTCTCATTTACTCCAAAAATTTCTAACCTAAAAGTTCATTCAAATTTTCGCATTCACACAACAAATGTTTCATCCATACTAAAACAGATCGGACACGAGTTAGGACCGGACCGACCCTTTGCAGGTCGTTTGTCATTTTTCGAAAATCCAATGAAACCTCAGATGAGGCCAACTGCGGTGAAAACAAATAGGTCTCAATCAATCATAATTTTATTAGCCCATAGAAGGCACAAGACTTGCCCATCAAGGAGTATATGATAAACAATAAAGGAAAGAAAAAGAAAAAGATCCGACTCAACTACATGACTATACTAACGCAATATAACACGGATGGCACCGGTCTAGAAAAGAGTAAAACATAGAATCCTTATGATTTAGGTACTGGGCAACAAAACCTACCATACACTGTAAAAATTTTCTCTGAGTAAGGATTAAAGTTAATTGCAGTATTTGCTACTGGGATTAATCTTATCTCTACTGGGATGAGATTAATCCGAATTAGAGATAAGATCATCTTTTTAGAGACAAGATTAATCCCAGTAGCTGCAAGATTTTTTTTTACAGTGTAGTAGGCAACAAAACTGCGGGATGACACTATCCCAATACTGCCGCTAGTACCTAAGTCGAAATTAAGCAAGGGTGCAAGGGTTAATTAACTGATTCCTCAAAATTAAGCACACCCTCTTCTGGAGGTTTACAGTTCAGCAAAAAGCTTTTCATCTGACGATCTAGTCATCAGTACGACAAGCTGCAATACTACAAGATACAGATGTAGTACGTGTACGTGGGAGTATGCAGGATGTAGTACGTCGGATGCAGTACGCCCTGGGGCTGTAGGGTAAATGTAGAACTGGCTTTGCCGACACATCCTTGTAACCTGGATAATCTATGTTTGTTTCCAGCTTGCAGTTTATTTTTGGGGGACTTGCTTAATCAAGCAGTCAGGACACAATGAACTACATTTACTTGGGGATTACCGGATGTTTAAAAGCCTCCTTCAGTATTAAAACTTTATATGCAGCACATCTTTTTGGCTCAGGTTCAAGCTCCCCGATCCCTTTTAAATGCATAAACTGTTAGGCCTCCCCATTTCCCCCAGAATTACTCCATAGCACCTAACCACCAACACCTGGAAGCTTTCAATCAAAGCCCAGCTACTAAGCAAAAATCCCACCAAACCCCCAAGATAGCCTAGAAGTGCTTCAAAAGCCTAACTATCCCAATAACAAGAGAATGCAAACACTTACTCTTTCTCATCAGGGGCAGTCAACATCAAATTACCATCTGTATCTTCAGCATCCCCAAACCCTCCATCGAGCTCATCCCCTGCCCCATCAAAATTTGGAGGAGGAGGGGGGAAATCTTCTAACACTGGATTTGGATGGAATGTTGGATTATCTCTTGAATTGCTCTAAAAGAAACAACAAGTACCAAATTAAATGATAGGCACACCCCAAGAGACGGAATAGCGCTGTTCATGATATATCAAAGCCTTTTTCCTGTCTCCTCCTCAGGTACGTATTTAACTGTAATATCAGTAGGCTTTTCCCATTGAATTCCCGTAATTCCCATGAAATAACAAGACCAAAGGTTTCGATGGGATCCCAAAAATTCAATATTTGATCCAGACGTCTTGTCTACGCCAGATCCAGTCTTCGCCAGACTCCTTGAACATTTTTACTATTAAAATTCAGAAACAGATTAAGGCCAAAAAGCTAATCATCTGAGAAAAACAAGTTCAGATATGGATTCAGCATGTTTGTGTTTACCCAGTCATATCTGTCTTCCTGCCTTACTTCTGCGAATTTCTCGGTTTCGGCCGAATTCCGGAACTACCTGTCCGGCAAAAAAAAAAGAAGCTAAAATCGAACTTAGCGTATCTTCTTTCCCCTATACCGAACATCTAATCAACTTCAAATTAAAATCTAACTTAAACAAATTTTCCGATTCCAGCCGGATTCCGGGCGAAATATATGTCCGGGTACAAAATGACTATCATTCACGGATTCAGCATCTCTTCTTACCCCTAAATCGGATATCTAATCAACTACAAATACTTTTAAAAATTTTCCGGTTTTGGCCGGATTCCGGGCGAACTACTTGCCCGGCGAGAAAATGATTTTCATCATGGTGTTCAGCATGTCTTCCTACCCCTAAACCGAACATATAATTAACTTCAAATAAAACTTTTACTTTTACCAGATTTTCCGGCTTTGGCCGGATTCCGGACTAACTGCTTGTCCAGCAAAAAAATGTGTTTCACCATCGTGTTCAGCATGTCTTCTTACCCCATAATCGACTATCACATTAGCTGTTTCAAAATATTTTGTTTGCCCCTTAATTTAAACCCCCTCCCCCACCCCTAAATATAGGGCTACAAAGCCCATCTACGAACTCGACCTTACTCTTGACCCAAACAATCCTCAGACCAAGTTTCATCAAAATATCGCATTCCCTTCGAGAGTTATCGTGCTTACAGACGGACGGAGGGACGGATGGACAACTTTTGCGATGTCATAGGTATCCCTCCACTTACGTTTTGGGATCCCAAAAACTCAGCAAGTAAAATTGGTAAAATAGGTCAAATAAGGTATTCCGTAAGAAATGTACGACAGAACTGATGTTTCAGGTTTGCAAACGATACTGAGACATGTCAAACACGTATTTGCTACAGACCAGTCAGGAGTGGGCTTCAGACCCTACACAGGCTATAGATAGAGGACAGATAAATCTTTTTATTCCCCAAAAACTTGTCATGGCTTAAGCCAAGATTGTTTGGTATCGTTGTAGATACATCATATGAACACACGCAGAAAACAAGAACAAAGTTTTCGATGGAATCCCGCAAATTTAATATCTGATCCGAACAACTGCGTCTTGTAGATATCCAGTCTTCATTTCATCCTTGAACATTTCCACTATTAAAATTTAGAAACAGATTAATGCCAATAGCTAGGCATCAGAGGAAACCAAGTTCAGGTATGGCATCTTTGTTTACCCCTATACGTCATTTCTACTTTGACAAAACTGATCAAAACTCCTGCTTTACTTCTGCCAGATGAGCTTCTGAGTGAACTACTTGTCCGGCAAAAAACTAAAGGTCAAAACGAAATCAGCATATCTCCTTCCTTACCCCTACATCGAACCTCGAATCAACTCCAAACAAACTTTAACTTTTGGCCGGGTCTCGGGCGAACTATTTGTCCGGCGAGAAAATAACTTTTATATACGGGTTCAGCAGGCGTCATTCCACTACATCGTAACCTCTAATCACCTTAAGAAAAAACTTTTTAAAATATTCCGGTATCGGCCGGATTCCGGTCGAACTATATGTCCGGGTAGAAAATGATCGACATATATAGATCCAGCATGTCTTCTTTCCCCTAAATAGAACATTTAGTCAACTTCAAATAAAACTTTTGCTTTTAACAAATTTTCTGATTTTGGCCGGATTCCGGGCAAACTATTTGTTCGGGTAAAAAAACGATTGTCATATACGGATTCAGCATGTCTTCTTACCCCTAAACCTAAGATTCAGCATGTATTCTTTCCCCTAAACCGAACATTTAATCAACTTCAACAAAACTTTTACTTTTAACAAATTTTCCGGTTTTGGCCGGATTCCGGACGGACTAATTGTCCGGAGAGAAAATAAGTTTCATATATGGATTCAGCATGTTCCCTTACCCCTGGATCGACTATCTCATTGGCTTTTTAAAACATTATTGTTTTGTCACTTAATTTCAAACCCCTCCCCCACCCCTAAATAGGGGGCTACAGGCTCATCTACGAACTTGACCTGTACTTTGACCCAATGAACCCTCGTACCAAGTTTGAAGAAAATATTTCCACCAATTCCGGAGTTAACGTGCTGGCTGACAGACAACTTTTACGAAGTCACCCGTACAGAAATAATTTAGACGTTTTCAGCTGTTGACAGCTGTAAAATCAACAGAAGTATTATGGGACGCTTTCAACATGTGTAAAGTAGCGTGCACACAAAGTCCAAATTTCGCAGTCCGGTGCGAATTTCCTTCTCCACTCCGGAATTTTGACGCATCACATACGGATTCAGTCCGATAATTTCGTTCCGATTTGAGTAGAAAATATTCTACTTTTTCCGGAGCGAATTTTAAACGCATGCAAAATTGTGCTCTGAGGATTGAAAAATTATAAGCTGTGTTTGAAATTTTAAATGTTTATACGACCTATTTAATGTCAGCTGTAAAACCATGTTTGTTAGAGAAAGATCTTGGCTGCAAGTGTCTGCTGATTGCAAGCTACCAGGTAGGCAAACTTAAATGTTTACTAGGCTATCTACAGGAGGTCTGAATATTTTTACAGTTTATCTTTTTACAGTTGAACAGCGACATTTCATACACTTGCTGCAATAAAGGCAAATACTGGTCAATCAAAGCAGTTCCTTAATTGCATCTTTCTTTGATACTCCTCAGAACTGTTCAAACTTACATAGGCTACACCCCCTGTATTTTATATAAACAATACAAAATAGACATTTTTTAATGAACAGGAATTTGCAAACATTCAGCAATCAATCAGCATCATCTGACTGTAGGCTAAGCAGTGGATTTTTCAAATCTGGGGCCAAGTTTCCCATCAGAATTCTGTTTTATCTGAAAAACCTGTTGGGCATAGTGATGCAAATTTCCCATGCGCGTTTTCGCGTGCGGAATCTTACCGGACTGCGTGTGCACTTAGCTTAATATTTACAGCCGTTTTGATCAGCTGTCTGTAAAACAGTAGTAAGTTGCTGTATCCTACTGTATTTAGCTGTAAAAATTACTTTCGTTTATCCAACAGGTGTCGCCGAAACAGCTGTAAACATACAGAAGTATTATGGGATGTTTACAACAGCTGTCCCAAACGCAGGGTATGCAGTTGTAAACACACAAAAGTATTATCAGACGTTTTCAACAGGTGTCTCAAGTATAGCTGTAATGAGCTGTTTGTCCTGTTTGTCCCGACTGTCCCAGCTTTTCCAAGACCATAGTATCTAGTCTTAAGCCCAGCTGGAACTGTGGAATGGGGAACTGCTTAAAGCCAGGCTTCACCTTCCAGATTATTCTTCGGATTCCAGACAGCCTTTTTCTTCTAGACGGATCTGGAAGGTGAAGCCAGGCCAAAAACCTCTGGAAATACTAGATACCCCATATTCCTGATGTTGGAAGGTACCATAGAGCAGTGGTTCCCAACCTTTTCCGTACCGCGTACCCCTAAACAAGGTTCAAAAAGGTTGCGTACCCATATTTCCAGAACTTGAAAAAGGCGATATTTATGTCATAAATGAAAAGGCATACATGTGTAGAAATGTATACAAAATCAATGAGACATTTGAGGCTGCGTTGTAGCAAAAATTTTTGTCAAATCTCGGCTCGATGTCATTAACAGCAACATTTTTTAGTCATCACATTTTTATTGTACGGATCCTGCTGTCCTCGGTACTGAAGGATTTCGAAAAACAGAGTGTTTTTTTTTATGTCAGAATCTCGATAACGGACAAATACTATCATCTGAGCTTCATGTCACATATCCCGCAACATGCTTTCATCAAGCTACATCGCAGACATTTTCGTTAATTTTGTCCTAGCCTGAATGACAATATTACTTGCAATGCCTTCGCTTCTTTTTGAACAATATTGTTTGACACAGGAATTGATTTTATACCAGTAGCTAGCTGTTCCAAAATGAATATTCTTTGATGAATTTCACTAGGGCTTGCATTCAGAGGCGTCACATCACGCATGGGGACACCTTCCCTCTAAGTCGTCGACCAGTCGGTAAAAAGAAACCGGTAGGCGCGAAGCACCACAATTTTTCGTAAAAGCAGTTATTTTTTTCGAAACACAGTAGCTAAAAATTACCAGCCACTCGGTAAAAATTATCTTGCCCCCAAAAACCTGTTTGGCTAGTGATGCCTCTGCTGGTAATATTACGCTTTCGGCAAACAAAAATGAGTGATGTGATATTTTGAAGATCCCGTACCCCTTTGGGTACGCGTACCACCCGTTGGGAACCACTGCCATAGAGGCAACCCATTCCAGAGACAGAACAAATCTGCAAATATAGGAAGAAAAGGGAAAGTGATTGACAGTTGTGACTGGGATACAAGAGATATCTTTCAGCCGTACAACCAGGTACAGCTGTGGGCCACACACTTCTGAGTGTTTGTTGTGTAAACAAGATTGTGTGCCACACAACCGTGCCACAAGTTGAAACTCACAGAAACGCCATTTTGACTATTTTGGGGGCGGTAACTGCAAACCTTTCAAACATAAAATAAAACTAAATTCAGATAAAATCTCAACTAATACAACTTAAGAGGATGCACAGATTTATGTCTACATGCTTAAGAAAGTAGTTAACTTTGTTGTTTTGATGTTGTTTTGCTGTTAAATTTGAATTTCTGCCAGAAACGAGCCACAAAATTGGCAATCACCTCAGAAGTTGCTTGTTGAATTTGAGCCACAAAGCGAGCTACAAGAATCTTGTTGATCCTGGAAACGCACTTGTGGGCTGCGCAAAAGACCACAAAAATGCTCTTTTCGAGCCACATTTGACCCACTACACTGACCCACTACTAACTGTTTGTGGCTGAGCACAGAAAGGTGCCTCAAGGACATCTTGAAGAATAGCAAAATTAACTGTCATCATTATCATGAAAATCTGGAAGGGTTCGCTTGGCTCTGCAGAAGCCCTGGACGTCTGGTAATCTGGAAAGTGAAGCCTGTCCGTCCATAACTAACCTGCAGAAATGGTGGTCTACCAATTATTCCTCTAACAAAATCTGCCATTCCAAATACTAAAAAGGAAGAAAGATTCAGGAACGCGAATTCAATCAAGCTTTGAAACTAAAAGCTGACAGCAATCTCATTTTTAAGTAAGAAATTCCTAAATCGCAAAACTGGGAATGGGAACAACAATTAACAACGAAAATGTTCTTCTTCATCTTGAAAGGATAAGAGGCGAACCGCGACCGTCTGTCCGAACTTTCTTTGTGGCGCCAAATTTTGAAAGTGACACAGAACGTGATAAAACAACAACCTTGGTATGTTACCTTAAATTACCTTAAATCGCATTGTCCAGCGACAAAGGTGGATGGTCCTCCTGTGGTTGTCGCTGGTTTGAGTGGTGTTTCACAAATGATGTTGGGACTGGCTTTTGGTTACTTAACTAGTTAAATGTGATGTTGTTGTCTAAGCCTTCCAATTGCCTAAGCTGGCCTAAGCAAGCCAGTCTGTGATTCCTTTTGATTTGCAAAGTTTTATTACTGCAATATGGTTGTCAAGTTTTATCCTTCATTTTACAATTAAGAATTGTGTGAAATAAAAACAAAAGGAGATGTTGTCCAAAGAAGATTATATACAAGGTCAAGAGGGATACCTGACCTCATTTTTACACTGTCACGAATGTTGTCATGCTGTGTATGTACATACTGTCAGTCATGTGTCCAAAAATATTCAAATTCTGGGCCTTTTCCTTGTTTGAAGCTGCTTTGAAAAGGGAGTTCCTGGGTATTGACTTTGGCAGCTCTTACCTTTTTCATCATTTTGTAAGTCACGGCGAGGAACTCGAGCTAAGGTCAGAATGAGGTGATCTTGTTTGAAAAGAAAGTATGTTTAACTAGAAATATTTAAACAATATTTATTTATGCAGTGTGTAAATCATTCAATTAGCTTCAATCCAGTATGTTTGTCATAGCCTATTTATTGGTTCCTTGTTAATCCAGATAGATTATTGATTATTCTGAAGGGAAGACTTCTCTGGAAATTTGAAATCTTGTCAAAGGTTGGATACCCCTCCTGTACCTAGGGCCTGGATAGGATGACAGGCCATTGTAGAGTTGTAGATTAGGCTATTAAAAACCTGATGAGCATACAAACTTAATGGACCTGTTTTAAAGTACTTTGATGTTTTCTGAATTCGGTGAAATCTTTATCCATTCAAAAGAATAGATTAGGCTATACAGACTTGCCAAAAGTAGTGATAAGCTACTATGTGCTCCCAGTGTGATCCCTATCACCTTTTTTCTCTGGAGCAGCAATAAGTGAGTCTACAAATTTTTAAGCTATAGCCTAGGCTTGCCTAGCCTACAATTGCATTTTGGACCAAATATCAATCCAAAATGACCAAAAGTTTAGATATATAACAAGAAAGTCAAGCTCTAACAAAGTGCCTTGACAAATTTACTAGCCTAGCATCAAAGTTTAAAAAGCAGCTGCTGTTTATACCATTAAATCCAACTTTCTGAGCACTTGCAGACCATTTGCATATGTTTGCTTTAGTCCAGAGTCCAGTTACCAAAATAAAATGAACAAGAGCTAGAAGCTCATATGGCATATTTGATGGTGGAAAACGGATACGTCAGCTGAATTTTATTGGAGCTATATTTCGGCCCTTCTTGGCAAGGGTCCTCTTCAGGCTCAAAACCGCTCAAGTTGGAAAGACGAACTTGTGGGAAACACATGGTGTTTCCCACAAGTTCGTCTTTCCAACTTGAGCGGTTTTGAGCCTGAAGAGGACCCTTGCCAAGAAGGGCCGAAATATAGCTCCAATAAAATTCAGCTGACGTATCCGTTTTCCACCATCAAATATGATTCGCAGTCAGCTTGGGCTGAAGGAATATTTATAGCTCATATGGCACTCAATATGGCACATAATCCATGGTTCAGAGAATGAAATGTGGGATTTGCGTTTTCGTGTGTTTCTTCTGATCATTTGTTAGCAAAACCATTGAGATAAGAATGATCATGGACCTTGCAAATTAGGAGAATGTATTGTGTGGTAAAGAGTTTTGAACTTTAATGATGTGCACTTTAAAGGTGCTAGAAGTTCATCTGTAAGCAAAACCCCTGAGGCAAAATCGAAAATGGGCCCTTGGGGATCATTTATATATAACTTTGTCGAACAGACATGTAGCCTAATGCATATCCTCCCATAATCCATGGTCAGTTATATTACAATAATCTTCACTTAGAAACTTAGTGTTAGATTTGAAAGGATGATATAAAGTCAGATCACCCTCCAGATAGGAAGATATGAAGTCATAGAAGCCTACAGAGAGGATGATATGGAGTCATAACAGCCTCCAGAGAGGATGAAATGAAGTCATAACAGCCTCCAGAGAGGAAGGAAAAATTTAGGTCCATTATTCTTAATGGTTCTGTTCGTAAAAGTAACAGTTAACACACCTCCATCACGGTTGATATTGGAATGACAACCTCGATGGCAATTTAAAAATATCAACCTCGCCTTTGGTTCGATAGATATTTTTCATAACCTACCTTGCCCTCCGCTCTGACAGGCTATTTTCAATGATCGTCTTTATCTTATTTTCCTATATCAACCTCAATGTCAGAAGTTATCTTTAATATCATCTAGTCAAAAGTAATCATTTTCACTTTTCAGTTAAAATGCGCACTTTAAGGGTGCTAGAAATAAAATTTAAAGTAAAACCCTTGTGGCACAAATGATCATGTGCCAAAATGTATTGTTTGATCCAAAGTACTTTTTTGATTTTGCGGTTAAGATGCGCTCTTTAAGAGAGCTAGAAATTCATTTGTAAGCAAAACCATTGAGGCAAAAATGATCATGGGCTCATGGGATCATGAAAACGTATATTTGCTTAAAAATATTTTTTTTACTTTATGGTTGAGATTAGTACTTTAAGGAATGGTCGGATTTGAAAAGCGACGATTTCTAAGCCAATCTTGTCGGATCTCTAATTTTCCATCCAAGTTTCATCGTCCTAGCACATCTGGAAGTACCTTAACTCGTGATAACCGGAATCCCCCCCCCTCCTCCAGCTTCTCCCACAATACCTGAATCTAATCCGAGTCTGTAAATGATTTATCTAGAGCATTTGTTTGTTATTTCCACCAAGTTCCATCCCAATCTCTCCAGTCTAAGTGGGTCATGTATTCCCCCCCCAGCCTCCCCCAACAGTTGTTGGATCCTGTCCGGACATGAAAAGGATTATCAGAGACATGTCCTCTGTTCTGTAAAAAAAATTTCACTAGAATCTGATCAGCCGTTACAAAGACTCAATATTTCGGATTCCCCCTCCCTCCACTCCCCCACGATAATTGGATCGAGAGATTCTGTATTTCCAAGTCAGTTCCAGAATCCCCAAAACCGCCATCACCGGACTTCCGGGAAACCCCCTCCACCAACCCCCCAAAGTGTGCGATCCAGTCCAGTTGTGTAAACGACTTATCTAGAGCAGATGCTTGTTCTTCCCAGCTAGTTTCACTCCGATCCTTCCATTCTAAGCGTTTCCTGAGACTTGTACCCCCCCCCCCCCCAACTCCCCCACAGCTGTCGAATCCGGTTCGGACTTCGAATGGTAACATTAGAGATATGTCCTCTATTCATTTCGGTTTCATTCGAATCCGATCACCCGTTCGAAAGTTACGCACTACTCAATCGGGTCCTTGATATGCCTCCCAAGTTTCATCGCCCTAGCACGTCTGGAAGTACCGTGACTCGCGATCACCGGACTGAACGACCGATCGACAGACCGACCGACGGAAAATTTATCGGTTTATGACAATTTGCCGGAAGGCAAGTGCCATAAAATTCCTGTGACTGCTACTCCTTGTCCCCAAAACAAACCTATCGTTTTGTTCAAAATCCCATCATTGCAAGATAGCTTCCAAAAGTGCTTCTGCCAAATTTGCATTGATGTTGCATCAGTCTAAACAAAAATTGGCAGGAATCTTCAAAGTGTTGTTGGTCATCATTTCTTAATAGCAATCCCTTTATTTCAACAAGATTTAAATACGATCTCAGACCGTCGTGGATAGCGGATACATTATCGCTCTGTCAAATCGTGAAAGTGAAAACACGTGACAGCAGAACGTTAGACCTAATATTTACGAACATCTCAGACTTTTACGATGCCCCATACAGTGTCCCCCCCATCGGTCTCAGTGATTACTTAACCATTATTTGGGAACCGAGTGAAAAAGCACCAGTTAGAGAGAAACGAACGGTTGTCTACCGGCCATTTACTCCCAACCAGGTAACTGTGTACAAAGAGTGGTTGAAAAACAAAAACTGGTGTAACGTCCTTTGCCTTACTGACGGCAACTCCATGACCTCGTCTCTGACCGAAGAGCTCTATGATAAATACAGAGAAGTGTTTCCTGAAAAGAGGAAAGTGATTAAGCCCCAAAGCAAGCCATGGGTGACAAAGGAGATGGAACAACTCATGGTGGAACGTGATTGTTTTTATGCTTGGGGTATGCTAGACGAAGCAAAACGGCTTCGGAATAGAATAGTGACCTTGACTCGCAAAGCGCGGAAAGAGTATGGTATTTTTACTGTCGCCAAGCTTGCTAACTCGGACCCTCGCACGTTCCATAAGAAAGTGCAAGAAATAATGGGTAGACAGCAAAAACCTGTGGTTGTTTATGATCAAGCTGGGGAGCCTGTAAGTGCTGACCTTATTAATGACCACTTTGTTGCCATTTGTAGAGTCCATCCTCCCCTTAGTGTGATGCCCGATCTGCCCTCAGTGTCTGAAATACCCATTCTCGAGATCGGTGCAGTCGAAAAGAAAATCCGTAACCTTGATCCTCGGAAAGCATCCTACCCGAGTGAGATTCCTACTGAGCTTATCGTGGAATGTGCGAGTGAGCTTAGCCCTGTTTTAACCGCTTGTTTCAATCAGTGTTTTATTGATGGCGTTTTTCCGGAATGTTTTAAGAGCGCTTATGTCACGCCCATACCTAAAGGGAAAAAACCGCAATCTGTAAATGACCTTCGACCGATTTCAAAAACGCCTATTTTGTCGAAGGTTTTAGAAAGTTTTATTTTTGAGTTATTGTGGGAGGATATTGAGCCTAACATTGACCCTCGCCAATTCGGTTTTCGTCCAGACCATAGTACTACACATTATCTGATCCGATTACTTGATGAAGTGCATAAGCATCTCGAAGTCGATGATGCTTATGCCGAAATTATACTAAGCGACATAGTCAAGGCCTTTGACAGTCTTGACCACGAAATCACCTTACAAGAAGCTAGAACTATGGGCTAGCTTCTTAACGGGTCGGCAACAGTGCGTTATGTTGGATAAAGATCGGGTTTCGTCCTTTCTCCAAATTTTTTGCGGCGCGCCTCAGGGGACGAAGCTTGGACCAATTCTTTTTCTTATAGTTTTTAATCGAGTTTTAAAAAGTCTGTTGAATCGTTATAAGTTCGCTGACGACCTGTCCAGTCTTGCGCTACGAATTTTATCGTCACAGTCGACCCAGCCTCCACTCTCACAGATATTTTCTACACTGACGCGTGACCTTGATGATGTTAAGTTAACAGTAAGCCTACCTAAAAGTGTTGTAATGAGAGTGTCGTTTTTAAAGCGTCAATTGCCACCTGTTGAAGATATCGGCCTCACTGTTCAGGACAAGGTTAAAATCCTTGGCGTTACAGTTGAGAGCGACCTGAAATGGCAATCCCACGTCATGGCCATAGTTCAGAAATGCGCTCTGTTATTACGGTCGTTTGCCGCGTTACGTCGATTCGCGATTCCTCCCAAGCAACTGAGGTCTATTTTCTGCACTTACATTAGGCCAAATGCGGAATACGCTTGCCCGGTGTGGCACCCTGGCCTCACCTCGACTCTGAGTGATAAGCTCGAGGGTATCCAAAAGCGAGCGTGCAAAATCATTTTAGGGGCCCAGTATGTTTCATATGAAGATAGTCTTAGTGTATTATGTCTACCGCCCCTTAAAGAAAGAAGACATGCCCTGACGATGAAATTTGGGTTCAAATGTCTGTCGTCTGAAACTCACAGAGATATTTTGCCTGAATATGTGTCAGATTTACGACCGAAGTCCTGTACTAGGCAGTTTACACGGTCAATCGGTCTTCCAAAGCTAAGCCTGCCACCTGTAAATTCGACTGACCGGTACTTGTCTTCATTTGTACCTTATTTTGTACGTAACTTTAATTCCTGAGGCTGTTTTTTAAGTGTGTTGTAAATAAGTATATTAACATGTAATTGACTATCCGAAGCTAGCGTGTTTCTTATGCTATTATGGAGAATAAAGGAATTATTATATTAATTATTATTATACTCGAGATTGAGCTAGAGAGGATGTTCTAACCTCAAACCAAAGCTGAAAGTTTTTCAGTGATTGAAGGGTCGGAGTTGAAAATGAATCAGAGAGTGGCTACCCAAAAGGGAACTTGATTATAATATTGAACATCCAATGCGTATGACTTTTGAAAGTTGAATAGGCCTACAACATTGGAATATGCGACCTAAATTTAGAAAATTCAGTTAGAATTTGGAAAATCCAATGTAAGCTTAGAAGACTCAAACAAAATATGTAAAATTTAGCACTCTTTGAAAATTCTGTAGCCATTAAATCGAGAAAATGCTGAATAACTTTGGTGGTAACTGTAGACTGAACTGAAATGGATACTCAGATGGATAGGGCTGATTGTCTTATTAGGAAAGAAAACCATAAAATAATATTACAAGAAAGGAAAACTCTAGCCTAGAGTCTAGGGACAACGAATTACAGGGAGCCTACTTCAACAAGCAGCACAGTATGTTACAGAGGTATTATGGTTTAAAGAAATAAAATTCATAAGTTAGAATGACTTGCTGTCAAGAGATGAATTGAAAATGTCTGTCGATAAGAATCCATCTTGAGCTTTAGTACTCCGTTCCCAGTAATAGTAAAACCTGAGAGGCTCAAATTGAATTTGCTTGACATATTGGAGATTTTCATACCAATACACCAAGTAGAATGTAAGTGCAGTTGGTCTGCCCTGATTAGAGCCGGTATATTCCTTCAGGCCAAGACTGCGAATTTTATTTGACGGTGCAAAAAGATTCAAGCTAGAGTCTTTAGTTTGTTTTTTCACAAGATAATTTACCAGTTGGAGTGGCTCGAGCCTAAAAAGGAGCCTGGCCAAGAAGGGCTCAAATGTAGCTCTAACAATTTCAGCTGACATAGCCTATCCGTTTTGAACTGTCAAGGAAGAGACACTATAGTAGCTAGGTGATCAGTATTATCAAATGCCCCTTGCAGATGGAATTGCTGGAAGACTGTGATATTATAAATCAAATCGATTCAAATCGTTTATTCATTCAGAATCTTACTCACGGCGTGTGCCGACTAACTGATTCCAACGTCAGCATACAAATACAAATCAATATATATAAATAAGGAAATGCAAGCGTAACTGCCGAGTCAACTGCTATTTCGGTTTGCATCGAAACAACAGAAAAAATAAATATAAAATTAATTCCACTCTACTAAACGGTCAAACATATTTACTTAAAAACCAACATAATACATGTGGGCTCTTTAATGGTGGATGAAGCGTTAAACAGTTTTACAAATGCCGGAACAAAGCTGTTACTGTAAATTACGTGGGTGCATTGGACAGGTTGCAGTTTTGGAACTGGGTTTGCAACTAGTCTTGGAGGTCTTGGACGTTCGGTTTCAAAATCAGGGGGGAGGATTTTACGGAGGATTGGGGGTTCAAGAGTTTTTAGACCGAAATTTATCGATAATTTTTCACGACGACTCGCTAATGTACTAAGATTGAAAGTTATTTAAAGGTTGATATAAGGGACTTTGAAGATTTAGATGCAACGAGTAGCGCTCTATATTGGATTCTTTCAAGCGAGTCGGACTGGTCGCGAGTAAGCCCAAAATGCCAAACAGGGCAACAGTACTCTAAAATAGGATGGATAAACGAAAAATAAATTTTAAGGAGATGTTCAGTTCGAACGCCGAAGCGAGAAAGTAGCTTAAGGGGACGGATGGCCATGTTCCCTCGTTTCATTATCGAATCTGTTTGTTTTTTCCACTTTAGATCTGTCGTTAGGTAAACACCAAGAAGTTTAATCTCATCGGCTAGTTGGATTTGGGATGGGGGTGGAAAAAAACTGAGGTTGGCTTTTTAAAAAAGAAAAAGTTAGGACAACCGATTTGTCCATATTCACGAACATACAATCCGCTGCCGCTTCATCGCATATTTCATCAAGTATAACTTTTGCGAAACTCTTAAAATTCTTACGGCATACATCCAAAACAGACAAGTCATCAACATATTTCCAACGATCAGAAAAAGACATTGCAAGGTCGTTGATCATAACTAAAAACAATAAAGGACCCAAAAGTGTCCCTTGAGGGACTCCGCAGAAAATTGGTAAACTATCTGAAAAGACCCCTTTATATTTTGTTCTCCGAGTTCTACCGGTTAAAAAGTTTGCCACTATCTTAACTAGAAAGGGATCAACATTAAATTTGTTTAAAAGTTTATCCACGTGCTTGCTGTGGCTAATGAGATCAAACGCCTTTTTTAAATCGATGGCAATAAGGTTGATCCAATGATCAGGTATATCTGAATTTTTAAGGATAAGGAAGGTTTTGAAAACAACGACCGCTTGAGAACTTAGCACAAATTTTACGATGCACGAAACCTTACGAAATAAGTATAAGATATGCAAGATGTGTTCTATAGCTGATGTCATTAGAGCCACAGATATATAAAATATTATGTAATGTATTCTTGTAAGCTGTGATTAACATTGCAGGGTTTTAACAGAAAAAAGACGAAACCTACTACAAATAAACAATGCTAGCTGGGTTATTTTGAACAACCTGTACAGTAATGGATAGTGGAGGATATGACTTCCGAGATGCTACAATAGCTGATGTTGGTGGTGCCTTTGGTGTTACAGCAGTAGCCTATGATACTTTTGAGGAACTTCTCTGGACAGGAAATGCTGGTGGCCATGTTTCTTCCCATGTGGGGCCCAATCTCGGGAGATATACATCATTTCAGGTAAGACATATTTCTTTGAATGGTTGATTAATACGACACCATGGGCCCATAACCCATCATTTCCAGCAGAAACAATCGAAAAATTACTTCTTTCCAGGTATAAAGACCTTCAGGCTCTTTCATACCGTTTTCTATCCCAAGAAAGCCCAACGTTACATATCTAAAAATCCTTAGCAGTAAGCTCTCTCTATGTTCTCAACGATATCCAATAGATTAAGGTGTGTCCTTGTGTCTGCCCTGTCTCGCATCAAAAGATCACTCAACTTACGGTATGAATTGACTTGGTGAAAGTTGTTCTGTGGTAGTTAGGCTAGTTCGTTTCGAATCAGCGATGCGGGAATGCGATAATCCTAAGTAGACAAGTTGCGTTTTTGATCGAAGTTTGAAGTTACCTTCAACCTCAAAGGTCTTTGTTTAACTACCGTTTTTGGTCGCCGGTCACAGTTTCTTCGTCCTTCAAACACTGACCGTCGAACTTCCTGTGCTAGTAAGTTCGAAATTTGCATGAATCGTCGAAGAAAAGCCAACCGGGCAAGGATCACCGGAGTCGTAAATACATTAAACAAACGGTGAACTTCGACGGCGTTTGAAAACGCAAATTAAGCAACCGCTACGCTAACGGCGAACAAAACTTCGATCAAAAACGCAACTAGTTATTTCTTGTGAAGTCTAGGATTAAAAGTATCTGTGTTTCACTGCCTGGTATGGGGTTTAAGACTACATTTTTGTTGGATAGAAATAAAAGTACTTCATTTGTTGAATTAAGTCTGTTTCGGTTTTGCTTTCTAGAAGACCATATCTGTTTTCTATCTGTCTAGAACTGAGCATGTAAAGAACAATCCAATCAAACAACAAATAGTAATGGGACACAACCTTGGACACAAGATAAGATTAAAAATTAAGTGTCTTTTCTGTGTGTTTATGTGTTTTGTTTATTTTCTTTATTTTCTTCATTTACTCCGCCTTTTCAAAATGGCGGGTCATAAATAAATTACTTACTTACTTACTTACAATCTTCCTTCTTGGAATTTTGAAGTCGACGTCGAAAGTAAATATAGTAGCAGTTGGAAATTTTGTCCGGAAAGGTCTTATTATTTGAAAGTTGAGCGTTACATGATTTTGTTTGGTAGTTGTTTGTTGTTGTATATGTATGTATACGGCCTGAAAAATGGCTTTAAATTCAGTCATTCATTCATTCATTCATTCAATGCTCTGACTTTGGGAGGTGTCCCAACGTAAGGGGGCTTTACCTGGACACTGGTAGTAGGCTACAGTGCCTAGCCTTAGGGGCATTGTACGGCCAGAAAAACTGTTTTAAGTAGGACTAAGCGCTAGCAGGTATCAGGTTGGCGATAGTTAATCAGTGATCTGCAGTGTGAAAAACGAGTGGTATAGACAGGCTAGAGCTGTAAATGCAAAGCTGCCCCGTTTTCCCATTGAAAATTCAGCAGAAGTGTCTCTGATCTTAGTATCATCCTGTTAAAAACAAAATGTTGCTGGTTCACAGCAGAATTGGAAATTATTGACTACTTTATTGTGCAAGCTTAGCCCAACTAAACGCTTCAGTTCTTTCTCGAGTAGATAAGGTATATTTCTCATCAGTAGCTTGGGTCAGCCTGAACTCGGTGGTTGTCCTTTAACCAAACGTTCATGGGCGTAAAGTATCGTTGAGCTAGGTAGCCTACTGCCGATGCTCGAGCACTAATCCCTTACCTTGGTGTATACCCTTAAAGGACCCCTCTTGCTTATTCTGCCTTTTATAATATACTTAGCTCCCATATGGGATTATAAGCTTCTAAAATCCCCGCCTTTCTCCAATGTTTCTTTTCGTAACTACGGATTTTTAGCGCTTTTTCGGCCTTGCCGAGTTTTCCCGTCACCCAACGAAAAGTTTGCCGGAATCTTCATTGTCCGCAGACAACTCTTTCACACATAAGGATGTGATAATCTTTTGTTTACTACCTCTTTTATTTGCTTAGTTTTGCCACTTTTTAACCATGGTGCGTTCAGTTTTCAAATCTTTTGCGCCCAGCCGCCGCGTCGGAGAGCAGGAAGGCTGGATGTAATCGACACGCGCTAACAAGAGAATCGCTAGTTTTAGGTGGAAAGTAATGGTATTTTTGAAAACGTTTTTTCTGATCTATTTTATCGAGAAAAGATCATTTCTAGTAAGAGTTGTGCTTTAATTTAAAGCACTGTACCCCAAAGTTGAGGATTTCTTCATGGTTGGAATCGTTCAAATTTTGTCGATGCGCGTCCTCTAGCGGAAAGTGACAAAACTTATAAAAGGGAATAAGGTTGACGAAAGATGTGGATGCGTTTTTGCCGTCATCCAGTTAATGGACCTGCAGGATTTCCCACTAAAAGCCGTTTTCATCCTTATAAGCTTCTTATCAGTGCAACGTTCTGTGATGCCACGCTTTTGAGCTTCTAAAGATCAGGAAAAGTTTTCTTAGTCGCCTGCTACTTGAAGTACACGAGTACAATTTGACGCCCATATTATGGTAAAAAACCATGAAAAAACGGATGGACAGCATTAGTCCTCGAACAAACAATAAGGAGTCGTAATAGAACAAAACGTATATTTTAGAAGAAAAGTTGTTCCTTCCACTTCCAACAAAGTATAACTTTAGTGCTTCATGTGGTAACTCTTAAGCTAGGTGCACACACAGTCCGGTAAGATTCCGTACGCGAAAACGCGCATACGAAATTCGCGTCACGATGCCCGACAGGTTTTTCAGATAAAACGAAATTCAGACGTGAAACTTGGCCCCAGGTTACAGTCAGATGATGCTGATTGATTGCCGAATGAATGAATGCAGCTGACATTAAATAGGTCG
Organism: Branchinecta sandiegonensis; assembly: GCA_030848855.1. Classification (NCBI taxonomy): domain Eukaryota; kingdom Metazoa; phylum Arthropoda; class Branchiopoda; order Anostraca; family Branchinectidae; genus Branchinecta; species Branchinecta sandiegonensis. The sequence goes on from JAUPMV010000011.1 coordinate 10,347,171, forward strand.
TATAAACAGTTGAAATTTCAAACACAGCTTCTAATTTTTCAATCCTCAGGGCACAATTTCTCATGCGTTTAAAATTCGCTCCGGTAAAAGTAGAATATTTCCTACTCAAATCGGAACGAAATTATCGGACCGAATCCGCATGCGATGCGTCAAAATTCCGGAGCGGAGAAGGAAATTCGCACCGGACTGCGAAATTCGGACTGTGTGTGCACGCTACTTTACGCCGCTGCGTCTTTCCTCGGCCCGCTGGCGGAACCAATGAAGCGATCTGATTGGCTCTACATAAGCCAAATACAGCCCGGGTCCATTCTCCTTATTCGCCTTATTAGAGCGAGCCCCGAGGAAAAGAGGTATCTGTATACGCCGTATGACACCTTAGCCTCGTTTTTGTTGAATGCTGCAGGTCCACTTCTGGCTGATTCCGGACTGATTCTTCCTACATCCGTTTTTGCACTGCAGCGCTACCGAGGAAGACGGCAGCGCTTCTCGAGAATCACGGACTTGCTCACCGACCAAGTCCGTGCTTCCCTGCAAGATGCTGCAGCGCTGCCGCTTCAACCAAGAAGAAAGTGAATCCAAAAACGCATATTGTGCAAAAGCAAAGAAGTGCTGCAGCAGCGATGCGGCAGCGCTATTGCAACAAAAACGAGGCTCTTATTACACCTATTTGAACAATGCTTAACCGACCTTTGGACTGAGGTTGGAGCTCCGTCCAACCAACCTACTTTCGTTCTGAGGCAGAAAATCCGAATCTTTCATGCGATGCTGTGGAGGATGCGAAATAAACCGTTTTTGCATCGCCGGACGAACGGGACGGGATGCTGAAAAGCGGCTTATAGTGGTAAATAGGTCGGTTAACTGGATGATGGAGAATTGGTAAAAACGCAGTTGTTAGTTTCAAGGGGAAGGTTTAGTGTGGGTAAAAGTTCTGTGGCACCCGCTCTATGGAAGCTTGTTTTGTTCCAAAAATGTTTCTGCCAATCAGACTGATTTGTGACAATTTGTTTTTAGTGAACGGCGTTTCGCCAGTAGCCTATACCCTTTTCGGTTAGCCTATTACTTTCCTTGGGCAGATAGTTCCAAACAACCTCTGAATAAGCCCTTCCCCTAGGTCCACATGGAAGATGAGATCCGACAGCTTTTGCCGATTGAAAACGCAATTCTTTGCCTGACCAGATCCGGACTGAGAGGTCAGTACAGGAGAGGGTTACCAGCATTTACATTCACGTGAGTAGACCTTCCCTTGCAGTTTTGAATGGATAACTCATATTCGTTAATATAAACTGTATAATAAGTGTAGACAGTAGTTGCGTTTTTGCAGATACCATGGTATCTGATACCACGGTCTAAAGCCGTTTTTGCAGTTGTCGTGGTATCTGGCCAGTTATCGTGGTATCTAAAAATTCATCTCATTTTCATCAATTTTTGTCAAATTGGTGGGAAAGAAGTTTGGCAATTAGCGATGTGACTGAATATCAGTTTCTCTTTTGGGATGACTTCGAAAACCGCAATTTCGGCAATTGTCGTTTTTGCAAAGCAACCGTATATCAGATACCACGGTTACTGCAGAAACGACTAATTGCAGATCCAGTTACCGTGGGAACAGATATCATGGTATCTGCAAAAACGCAACTAGTTTAGTAAAGGTTCTTCGCGCCTGGCGTTTGTCCACGTGGCTCCGGAAACAAAGCTATATATAAAGGAGGAGGAGGAGATGATTTTTTTTGAAAAGATGCTAAAAAAACAAAGCTATGATGGAAGATAAATACCCTTGAGTCCAAGCTGAGTGGGAAACATATGTCCATACGTTGAAAACAAGACCAAAGTTTTCGATGGGATCCCAAAAATTTAGTATCTGATCCAGACAACTGGGTCTTGTCTTAGCCAGATCCAGTCATCGCCAGAATCCTTGAACATTCTTACAATTAAAATTCAGAAACAGATTAAGGCCAAATAGCTAATCATCTGAGAAAACCAAGTTCAGATATGGATTCAGCATGTGTGTTTACCTGTATAAGTCATATCTGTTTTATCCGAAAAGTTCCTGCCACTTCTGCCAATTTCCCGGTTTCGGCCGAACTCTAGAACTACTTGTCCGGCGAAAAAAGAAAGCTCAAAAACGAACTCAGGGTATCTTCTTTCCCCAATAATGAACATCTACCTAACTTCAAATAAAAATTTAACTTAAAACAAATTTTCCGACTCCAGCCGGATTCCGGTCGAACTATATGTTCGGGTAAAATATGATTGTCACACACGGATTCAGCGTCTCTTCTTACCCCCAAAATCAGTTATCTAATCAGCTAGAAATAAAACTTTAACTTCTAACAATTTTCCGGTTTTGGTCGGATTCCGGGCGAAATCCATGTTCCGGTAGAAAATTGTTTTCACATAAAAGTTCAGCATGTCTTCTTACCCTAAATCGGACATCTGATCAACTCCAAATAAAATTTTTAATTTTAACAAACTTTCCGGTTTGGGCCGGATTCCGGGCGAACTACTTGTCGGTCGAGAAAATGGTTTTCACCATCGTCTTCAACATGTCTTTCTACCTCTAAATCGAACATCTAATCAACTTCAAATAAAACTTTTACTTTTAACAAACTTTCCGGTTCAATGGGGAACTACTTGTCCGATTACAAAATGGTTTTCACCATCGTGTTCAGCATGTCTTCTTACCCCATAATCGACTATCACATTAGATTTTGTTTGCCCCTTAATTTGAACCCCCTCCCCCACCCCTAAATGTAGGGCTACAAAGCCCATTTACGAACTCGACTGGTCTGCCGACCCATTGAATCGTCACACCAAGTTTCATCAAAATATCTCATTCCCTTCGAGAGTTATCGTGCTTACAGACGGACGGACGGACGGACGGACAGACGGACAACTTTTGCGATGTCATAGGTATCCCTCAACTTACGTTTTGGGATCCCAAAAAACGGAAACGTCAGCTGCGATGCTTTGGCAGCGATATTTCGGCCCTTCTTGGCAAGGGTCCTCGTCAGGAACAAGGTTGGCGAACGGAAGAAGCGAACCTGCAATAAATAACTGAAGCTTCTACAGACTGCAAGTATCTTATTTGGGGCAGTTACTTTTTGGAAATCTCTGGAGTGAAGAATCAGGGCTGGGATTTCATTTTTGACACAGATGCTGTTTTTGCATGTTTTGCTGTTTTTATGGCACTTGCAGCCTCTGGCTCAAGTGCCATATACCGATCACAATTCCGTCTGTCGGTCTGTCGGTCGGTCCGAGTTTTTTGTCCCACATATCCGAGTTAGGGTACTTCCAGATGTGCTAGGACAATGAAACTTGGCAGGCATATCAGGGACCCGACCAAACTAACCTGGAAATAATCAGTTTCCCGATCCGACCATATGCGGGGGAGTGCGGGGCGCTGGAAACTTGAAAATTTAGGGCATTTTGTCACTTTTTTCTGAGTTAGGGTACTTCTAGATGAGCTAGGACAATGAAACTTGGCAGGAATATCAGGGACCCGACCAAACGAACCTGGAAATAATCAGTTTCCCGATCCGACCATATGCGGGGGAGTGGGGGCGCTCGAAACTTGAAAATTTAGGGCATTTTGTCACACTTTTTCGAGTTAGGGTACTTCCAGATGAGCTAGGACAATGAAACTTGGCAGGAATATCAGGGACCTGACCAAAGTAACCTGAAAATAATAAGTTTCCCGATCCGACCATATGCGGGGGAGTTGGGGCGCTGGAAACTTGAAAATTTAGGGCATTTTGTCACACTTTTTCGAGTGAGGGTACTTCCAGATGAGCTAGGACAATGAAACTTGGCAGGAATATCACGGACCCGACCAAACTAACCTGGAAATAATCAGTTTCCCGATCCGACCATATGGGGGGGAGTGCGGGGCGCTGGAAACTTGAAAATTTAGGGCATTTTGTCACACTTTTTCGAGTTAGGGTACTTCCAGTTGTGCTAGGACCATGAAACTTGGCAGGCATATCAGAGACCCGACCAAACAAAATTAGGAATAATCAGTTTTCTGATCCGACCATTTTGGGGGGGGGGGGGGTGGAGGGCATGGGAATCCGGGAAACTGAGAAGTGTGTAACTTTCGAACGGATGATCGGATTGTAATGAAACTTCATAACTGAAGAGAATATATATCTGTAATGTCCCGTTTAAAGTCTTGACCGGATTCGGTAGCCAGGGGGGAGTTGGGGGGGGGGGAGACCGGAAATTTCAAGAAACGGTTAGAATGGGGGGATCGGAGTGAAACTTGCTGGGAAGAACAAGCATATGCTCTAGGTAAGTCCTTTAGACCATTGTACTGGATCCGGACACTTATCGGGGGGGGGGGGGCCCGAATTCCGGTGATGGTGGTTTTTTGGATTTTCACGATGAAACTTGGCAGCCATATCAGGGACCCAATCAAACTGACTTCAAAATAAAAATATTGTTGATCAGATAATGGTGGGGGAGTGGAGGGAGGGGAATCCGCAGGGGAATCCGGGAAATTGAGAAGTGTGTAACTTTCGAACGGATGATCGGATTGTAATGAAACTTCATAACTGAACAGAATATATATCTGTAATGTCCCGTTTAAAGTCTTGGCCGGATTCGGTAGCCAGGGGGGAGTTGGGGGGAGGGGAGACCGGAAATTTCAAGAAACGGTTAGAATGGAGGGATCGGAGTGAAACTTGCTGGGAACATCAAGCATCTGCTCTAGATAAGTCCTTTAGACCATTGTACTGGATCCGGACACTTATGGGGGGGAGGGGGTCCCGGAATTCCGGTGATGGTGGTTTTGGGGATTTTCACGATGAAACTTGGCAGGCATATCAGGGACCCAATCAAACTGACTTCAAAATAAAAATTTTGTCGATCAGATGATGGTGGGGGGAGTGGAGGGAGGGGAATCCGAAATTTTCAGTCATGCGTAATTTTGGAATGGTTGATCGGATTCGAGTGAAATTTAAGAATTCAACAGAGGACATTTCTCCGATGATTTTTTTCATATCCGGACCGGATCCGGCAACTATGGGGGGGGGGGGGAATACGTGACCCGTTTAGAATGGAGTGATCGGGATGGAACTTTGTGGGAAGAACAAACAGATGCTCTAGGTAAGTCATTTGCTGAATCGGATTGGCTACGTGCACCGCGGGGGAGCTGGGGGGGATGGGGGGGGGGGGGGACCGGAAATCTCGAGAAACGGTTAGAATGATGGTATCGGAGTGAAACTTGCTTGGAAGAACAAACATCTGGTACATGTAAATCTTTTACATAATTTGACTGGATCCGGACACTTGAGGGGGGGAGGAGGGGCTATCCCGGAATTCCGTTTTTGGGGGATTTTCACGACGAAACTTGGAAGGCATATCAGGGACCCGGTCAAACTGACTTGGAATAAAAAAAAAATCCTCGATATGATAATCTTGGGGGGGGGGGGAGTTGAGGGAGGGGAATCCGGAATATTGAGTTATGCGTAACTTTGGAACGGGTGATCGGATTCGAGTGAAATTTAATAATTAAACAGAGGACATTTTTCTCTTGTGACCTTTTTCATTTCCGGACCGAATCCGGCAATTATTGGGGGGAGGGCGGAAAATACTTGACCCGCTTAGACTGGTGTGATCTGGATCGAACTTGGTGGGAACGACAAACATATGCTCTGGATTAATCATTTACAGAACCGGATTGGCTCCGGTTATTGTGGGTGGAGTTGGAGGAGGGGGAGGGGGGTCTGGGATTTCGGTGATCGCGCGTTAAGGTACTTCCAGATGTGCCAGGACGATGAAACTTCGCTGGAATATTGGAGACTCAACAACATTTGCTTAGAAATTGCTACTTCCCAAATCCGATTATTCCTTAAAGTACCAATCTTGACCGCAAAGTAAAAAAAATACTTTTAAGCAATATATGCATTTTCGTGATGCCCATCAGCCCATTAGCAGTTTTGCCTAAAGGGTTTTGCTTACAAATGAAGTTCCAGCTCCCTTAGAGCGCGCATCTCAACCGCAAAGTCGAAACTTACTTTTGATCAATCAAATCATCTTGACACATGCAAGTGCCATATGAGCTTACAGCTCTTGTTGATTGGGGCGATGACAGGAAAGGTTTTTCCCCGCATTTTGATTAACTTCGCTGTTGTTATCAATAAGGGCATGAGGTTTTAATTCTCTTGCATTAATAACGCCGTTCCACATTTCTGGTAGAAAGTGCTCGCGTGTATCTTGGCTTATGCCTTCTCGGTTTTTTGGATCCCAAAACGTAAGTGGTGGGATACCTATGACATCGTAAAAGTTGTCCGTCTGTCCGTCTGTTAGCACGATAACTCTCGAAGGGAATGAGTTATTTTGATGAAACTTGGTGTGAGGACTCTTTGGGTCAATGGTAAGGTCAAGTTCGTAGATGGGCTCTGTAGCCCTACATTTGGGGGTGGGGGAGGGGGTTCAGATTAAGGGGCAAACAAAATATTTTTAAATAGCTAATGTGATAGTCGATCATGGGGTAAGAAGACATGCTGAACACGAATATGCAAAACATTTTTTCGTCCGACGAGTAGTTCGCCCGGAATCCGGCAAAACCGGAAAGTTGGTTAAAAGTAAAAGTATCATTTGAAGTTCATTATATGTTTGGTTTAGGGGTAAGAAGACATGCTGAATACGATTGTGAAAACAATTTTCTCGCTGGGCGAGTAGTTTCTCCGGAATCCGGCAAAAACTGGAAAGTTGGTTAAAAGTAAAACTTTGATTTGAAGTGGTTTAAATGTTCGATGTAGGGGTAAGTAGACATGCTGAATACTTGTGTGAAAAGCATTTTCTAACTGGAAAACTAGTTCGCCCGGAATTCCGGCCAAAACAAGTTGATTAGATGACAGGTTTAGGGGTAAGAAGAGACGCTGAGTCTGCATATGACAATCATTTTTGAACTGGACATTTTTTAGAAGCTAAAGTCTTATTTGAAATTGATTAAATTTTCTTTATAGGGATAAGGAGATAAGGAGATACCGTACGCTGAATTCGATTCTGAATTTTCTATTTTTGCTGGACAATTAGTTCGCTCGGAATTCGGCCGAAACCGGAAATTTGGCAGAAGTAAAGCAGGAAGTTTCGGTCGGGATCATCAAAATAGATATGGCTTATAGAGTTATATCTGAACTTGGTTTTCTCTAATGATTAGCCTGGCGAAGACAAGACCCAGTTGTCTGGATCAAATATAGATTTTTGGGATCCCATCGAAACCTTTGGTCTTGTTCTGTATCTCATCGAGCAGCTAAAACAGCAGCCGTGTCGAACATGAAATCTCAGCACTAATTTTTCCCTATAGCGATTTCCGAAAAGTAACTGCCCCAATAAGATACTCCTGGTCGGTAGAAGCTTCAGTTATATATTGCAGGTTCGTTTCTTCAGTTCGCCCAACGTTGTCCGTGACGTTCGACAGCCTGACGAGGACTCCTGCCAATACTCTCAAAAGTCTCTCCTACATCGGACTTTAGTGGTTGCACATCACCGAATTCGGCGTTTTTTATTCCGAATTCGGAGAATAAAATCAAAACTCGGAGAGTTGAAATCCGATACAGGATTAAAACGCTAGAATGCGAAATACTGCCGATTAGGATAACTTAATCTGCAGTATTTTGCATTCTAGCATTTTAATCCTGTATCGGATTTTAACTCTCCGAATTCGGGTTATGAATCTTCGAATTCGGAATAAAAATCACCGAATTCGGTGATGTGCAACCACTAAAGTCCAATGTAGGAGAGACTTTATACAGTGAAGAAGGGCCGAAATATCGCTGCCAAAGAATCGTAGCTGACATTTCCGTTTTTATCAAATGTATGAATATATGATGGAAGATAATTTCTTTCTGATCAGATCCGGACTTAAGTCGGTCTATTTATTAATTACAACTATGTGGATATTGTTGAAATAGAATTTTGCCTGGTTCTGCTGACACTATGGGCCAAAGAAAAACTTGGTTATTTGGGGGGATTTACTTTTAAAGCGAATTCGTCGTTTTAGTAGAAAATTTGTTGGCGGAAATCAGCCAGTAGATCTTTATAGCGAACGAACCCACTCATGCTAACAAGTAAGTAAGGAAGTAAGAATTTATTTCTGACCCGCCATTTGAAAAGCGGAGTATGTAAAATAAATTAATATAATTAAATAAAAATAAACAAATACAATATACAGTTTTTCATTCATCGTCCAGAAAAGAATTGAGAGTGTCATGTGCTGGCTGGGCCCTGTTGTCCATGATTTTTGGCAGAGCCGGCGAAATTTCCAAAAGTGTGACGCTTGCATCTTTAACTTAGAAAAGCTCCGTTAGCATTTGGCTGTGGTATAACTTTGGCAAATAAAGCAGGTGTTTCGCATGCTTGAAATAGAATCTTCTCATCTTCTGCAACTCCTTCTTCCGTAGAACATGTGCGACGCCAGAGCGAAATAAAATGGATGGAGCACAAAAAGAGCTGTATAAACTTCCTAAAGCTTTCCGATTGTAGCGTCACGGTTCGGAACGATGCGGATCGGGATAAGTTGGAGCTGTCGTTTGCACACTTGAGAGACCGGAATTGTGCTCCCTCGAAATGCGATTCAGGGGCGGCTGTAGACAAATGATTGTTTCTTTATTCGGATGCCTAGGGTATGTTCTCTTGTCTATTGTGTTGCCAAAACTCTAAAATATTTGGTTTAATTGCAGGTCAGACTCTGTAACTGATCTTCAGGCAGTTCTTGCCACGGGACCTGCAGCCGTTCTCCTTGGTGGTCATCAAGAAAAAATCTTAGAAGTGGATCTGCATAACTTACGAATCATCCGTATGGTAACTATGAATTCCCTGGAGTCTTCATCGTCTCTTCTTGACCTTACTTAGGGCCAAGAACAAATAATCCAATAGCACCTCCGTCTTTCCACCTCCAGACATTTCTGTTTCAGTCTTACTGTTCGTGCATTTTTGGGTTGTCACTTATCAGTAATTGCACCAAACAAAGTCTGAGCGAGATTCGCATTGCTTACAATGATAGCTTTCGATTTCTTCATCGTCTCCCGCGTTTTTGCAGTGCTACAGAGATGTTCTACGATTACCGCGTTATGAACTTCTCCTAGTTGGCATACACGCATCGCACATCTCTAAGAAATCGGTTGCTACTATCCCAAAATTACATAGTACTGGCATTATGTAACCCGTGGCTTCGTCTGTCTTTGCCCGTTTGGGTTAGTCTGTATAATAATGACGGGTGTGGCTAATTTCTGTGGTGTTGTAGCCTAATATGTTCTTTATTTTTGTTTGTGTGTTTGATGTAGTGTTCGTTTATGGCTTCTGGGCCGGAATAAAAGTCTTGAATTTGGTCTCATGCAGCGACTATGGATACCCCGATAAAACTGAGCGGAGCTATAGGTACTTGCTGTGAGGTTTGAGTTGGTAACCTTCTACTCCCTCTTCGCCGCACAGATGAACAGGACCAAAGGTTTCGATGGGATACCAAAAGTTTAATATTTGATTTATTCAAACAGTGTTTACAACGGATACGTCAGCTACGATTCTTCATCAGCGATATTTCGGCCCTTCTTCGCAAGAGTCCTCGTCAAGCTGTCAATCCTCTGGGTCAGCGTCGGGGAAGGAAACAAACCTGTAATAAAAACCAAATAAAACCTGTATAAGCGAAATATCGCTGATGAAGAATCGTAGCTGACGTATCCGTTGTAAACATTGTTTGAATAAATGTTTCCAAGTCAGCTTGGGCTCGAAAGAATAATAAATCGAAAAATAAAGCCCCAAAACGAATTCAGCGTATCTCCTTACCCCTCTATCGAACATCTATTCAACTTCAAATAAAACTTCAATTTGTAACAAATTTTCCGGTTTCAGCCGGATTCCGGGCGAACTATATGTCCGGATAGAAAACGATTGTCAGACAAGGATTCAGCATCTCTGCTTACCCCTAGATCGGACATCTAATCAACTACAAATAAAACTTTTGTTTTAACAAATTTTCCGGTTTTGGCCGGATTCCGAGTAGAAAATGTTTTTGACATAAGTGTTCAGCATGCCTTCTTACCCCTAAATCGAACATCTAATCAATTTCAAATAAAACTTTTACTTTTAACAAACTTTCAGGTTTCGGCCGGACCCGGACGAATTACTTGTCCGGCAAGAAAATGGTTTTCATATTCGTTTTCAGCTTGTCTTCTGACTATCTCATTAGCTGCTAAAAAATACTTTTTTGCCCCATAATTTGAACCCCCTCCCCCACCCCTGAATGTAGAGCTACGAACTATCCAACATCTACGAAGTCGATCTTTCCCTTGATCCAAAGAAATCCTCACACCAAGTTTCATCAAAATATCTCATTCACTTCAAGAGTTATCGTGCTCACAGACGGACAACTTTTGCGATGTCATAAGTATCCCTCCACTTACTTTTTTTGGGATCCCGAAACGGTAGGATGCCCACAGGGGTGGAGAACCCGGTCTGCAGCGAGTTAGACGTGACCTCACAAGGGTAGACAACCAATCAGCTGTAAAGGACGACTGAGACGGAGTCTGTATTCTTATGCGGGGTTGTACTGCAATATACATGTTTGTAGAGGTAACAAATTGATGTTCTGCGTAGCTCCTCCTCCGCTCGTTTACATCGGGGAGGGTATCAGAATATATTCGACTCTGCATGGTCGTATTACAGAGAATGATAGACGGAGGTTCTTGGGATTATTTGTTCGTGCTATGGGCCCATAATAACTTTTTCTTTCCATAGTTATAAGGTCTGTTCTTACTCTGTATTTAGGTTCATTTTTCCACAGTCTGGTACGGCACTGATGCTCACCTTTTTTGGTCAGAAAAGATTGAGAACTACAATAATGGAAGTCGGTCTAGTTTTGCTTCCAGCGAGACCAAATCACTGTTAATCTGTCCAAACAGATCGCGAAGCACCGTCCGGGTTTTCCGGTGAAAGGGAGTGTCTGTCAAAGGGCGGGGTGGCGGCTCCAGAGAAGCCCTATGATGCTTCTGATTTTCATCAGTGTTAAGGAGACCATGGTCTGGTACTGATCTTCGGCACAGCCATCGTCGTTATTCATCTTCGCAGCGAACTTTCATTTTTGCTAATATTAATTAGGCTACAGTCTTCGCACCAAAAATCAATCACGCTATCGTCATGACTTTTTATGGCACTTGCAGCCTCTGGCTCAAGTGCCATATACCGATCACAATTCCGTCTGTCGGTCGGTCCGAGTTTTTTGTCCCACATATCCGAGTTAGGGTACTTCCAGATGTGCTAGGACAATGAAACTTGGCAGGCATATCAGGGACCCGACCAAATTAACCTGGAAATAATCAGTTTCCCGATCCGACCATATGGGGGGGAGTGCGGGGCGCTGGAAACTTGCAAATTTAGGGCATTTTGTCACTTTTTTCTGAGTTAGGGTACTTCTAGATGAGCTAGGACAATGAAACTTGGCAGGAATATCAGGGACCCGACCAAACGAACCTGGAAATAATCAGTTTCCCGATCCGACCATATGCGGGGGAGTGGGGGCGCTCGAAACTTGAAAATTTAGGGCATTTTGTCACACTTTTTCGAGTTAGGGTACTTCCAGATGAGCTAGGACAACGAAACTTGGCAGGAATATCAGGGACCTGACCAAAGTAACCTGGAAATAATAAGTTTCCCGATCCGACCATATGTGGGGGAGTTGGGGCGCTGGAAACTTGAAAATTTAGGGCATTTTGTCACACTTTTTCGAGTGAGGGTACTTCCAGATGAGCTAGGACAATGAAACTTGGCAGGAATATCAGGGACCCGACCAAACTAACCTGGAAATAATCAGTTTCCCGATCCGACCATGTGCGGGGAAGTGGGGGCGCTGGAAACTTGAAAATTTAGGGCATTTTGTCACACTTTTTCGAGTTAGGGTACTTCCAGTTGTGCTAGGACCATGAAACTTGGCAGGCATATCAGAGACCCGACCAAACAAAATTAGGAATAATCATTTTTCTGATCCGACCATTTTGGGGGGGGGGGGTGGAGGGCAGGGGAAATCCGGGAAACTGAGAAGTGTGTAACTTTCGAACGGATGATCGGATTGTAATGAACTTCATAACTGAAGAGAATATATATCTGTAATGTCCCGTTTAAAGTCTTGACCGGATTCGGTAGCCAGGGGGGAGTTGGGGAGGGGAGACCGGAAATTTCAAGAAACGGTTAGAATGGAGGGATCGGAGTGAAACTTGCTGGGAAGAACAAGCATCTGCTCTAGATAAGTCCTTTAGACCATTGTACTGGATCCGGACACTTATGGGGGGGGGGGGGGTCCCGGAATTCCGGTGATGGTGGTTTTTTGGATTTTCACGATGAAACTTGGCAGGCATATCAGGGACCCAATCAAACTGACTTCAAAATAAAAATATTGTCGATCAGATAATGGTGGGGGAGTGGAGGGAGGGAAATCCGCAGGGGAATCCGGGAAATTGAGAAGTGTGTAACTTTCGAACGGATGATCGGATTGTAATGAAACTTCATAACTGAACAGAATATAGATCTGTAATGTCCCGTTTAAAGTCTTGACCGGATTTGGGAAGAACAAGCATCTGCTCTAGATAAGTCCTTTAGACCATTGTACTTGATCCGGACACTTATGGGGGGGGGGGGCGGAATTCCGGTGATGGTGGTTTTGGGGATTTTCACGATGAAACTTGGCAGGCATATCAGGGACCCAATCAAACTGACTTCAAAATAAAAATTTTGTCGATCAGATAATGGTGGGGGGAGTGGAGGGAGGGGAATCCGTAATTTTCAGTCATGCGTAATTTTGGAATGGGTGATCGGATTCGAGTGAAATTTAAGAATTCAACAGAGGACATTTCTCCGATGATTTTTTTCATATCCGGACCGGATCCGGCAACTATTGGGGGGGGGGGGGGGAAATACGTGCCCCGTTTAGAATGGAGGGATCGGGATGGAACTTTGTGGGAAGAACAAACAGATGCTCTAGGTAAGTCATTTGCTGAATCGGATTGGCTACGTGCACCGCGGGGGAGCTGGGTGGGGTGGGGGGGGGGGGGGGGTGGACCGGAAATCTCGAGAAACGGTTAGAATGATGGTATCGGAGTGAAACTTGCTGGGAAGAACAAACATCTGGTCCATGTAAATCTTTTACATAATTTGACTGGATCCTGACACTTGAGGGGGGGGGGAGGGGGGGTATCCCGGAATTCCGTTTTTTGGGGGATTTTCACGACGAAACTTGGAAGGCATATCAGGGACCCGGTCAAACTGACTTGGAATAAAAAAAAATCCTCGATATGATAATCTTGGGGGGGGGGGGAGTTGAGGGAGGGGAATCCGGAATATTGAGTCATGCGTAACTTTGGAACGGGTGATCGGATTCGAGTGAAATTTAATAATTAGACAGAGGACATTTTTCTCTTGTGACCTTTTTCATTTCCGGACCGAATCCGGCAATTATCGGGGGGAGGGCGGAAAATACTTGACCCGCTTAGACTGGTGTGATCTGGATCGAACTTCGTGGGAATGACAAACAGATGCTCTGGATTAATCATTTACAGAACCGGATTGGCTCCGGTTATTGTGGGTGGAGTTGGAGGAGGGGGAGGGGGAGGGGGGTCTGGGATTCCGGTGATCGCGCGTTAAGGTACTTCCAGATGTGCTAGGACGATGAAACTATGCTGGAATATTGGAGACTCAACAACATTTGCTTAGAAATTGCTACTTCCCAAATCCGATTATTCCTTAAAGTACCAATCTTGACCGCAAAGTAAAAAAAATACTTTTAAGCAATATATGCATTTTCTTGGATGCCCATCAGCCCATTAGCAGTTTTTCCTCAAGGGTTTTGCTTACAAATGAAGTTCCAGCTCCCTTAGAGCGCGCATCTCAACCGCAAAGTCGAAACTTACTTTTGATCAATCAAATCATCTTGACACATGCAAGTGCCATATCAGCTTACAGCTCTTGTTCTGTAAATCTCTCGTTCTAGGTTGACGACGCGGCGAACGGATGCGGAATCATTCGACGACATAGTCGCTATATCTGCTGTGGTGGCTTTGATGGAAGAATATCCCTTCGCGATCCTCTCACAATGAGGGAGGAACACAATCTAATCGCCCATGCTGGAACTCTCAGCGATTTTGACATCCAGGGGAATTCCTTGATTAGCTGTGGGTATAGCATGAGGTAAGTCCGTCCGCCGTATAATAATAATCTGTATTCAAAGCCTGAGGTCTATATATGAACAAGTTATACACTAATTAAGCAACTAAATTAAACAAAATATAACAAATCTTCAACTTCTATTCTCACGAAAATTCACTCCTTCATCGATAAATCTACACACTTTGCATATCATCCGTGCCGATGTACAATCCAAGATGTCTGGACATCCCATACATGACGAGTTAAAGAAAGAGAAAAACCCTTAATCATTAAACATTCGGCCGGTTAGCGGATACTCGACTCTTTGCTGGATTTTCCGAGATGCGATTTGCTTTCCTAGTTACTCGCACTTCATGTTCGGATCAACTATTCCGAAGTCACACGCGACCTAGCAATCTGTCAATCAATCATTTATAATACCAAATTATAAGTTGGATTGGATAGGCTGACGACAAAGTAATCGTACACTACGCGACAAAAGAAACAAAAATAGTTATGTACCATCGGTTTGTCAAATTAAGTAAAATACAATGCTAGATATACGATAAAACACTGAAATACATTGTCAAATTTTCATAATATTGTCTGTAGGCCTATTGGTTATTTTTTCATGTTTTTAGAGTGTCGTTATAGTGTTGAATAAAATAAGGTACAAAGGAGTGGAGATATCTTGTTGATGCCTTGACGGGTGGTTGTTTTAGTTTTCGCTTCCCAGCTTCTAGATTTGAGCGTGTCCTCGGACGGTTCTCGGTGGTTTCTTCGTATTCTGGGAGGATATGCCTGTGCATTTCAGAATGGAGGCATTCGTACCCGAATTCCATCAGCGAATTGTGTCGTCGTTCGATTGGAGTTTCCATTTTTAAGAATGAAAGACCTTCATTATACGACGTATATGCATTGCTGAGTATTATTTTATAAGCACGCTTCTGCCGCCGCTGTGGTGATCCTAGCAGCAAAAATCTGTCTTCTGTTTGTTAGCAATAAATGGTAAGTCAATGTTAAGCAGTTTAAATGGCTATTACACTGTCAGAAGTTTCATAACAGATTGCGCATAACACTTTCGAGAATAACACCTTTTCACTTAGAAATAAAGTGTTATGACCAATTAAGTTTACACTATTTCGTGCCTAGATCTCCAACAACACCTTCAATTGGTAAAAATACTAACGGGAACGAAAGAAACATAACATATAACATCCCAAAGTGTTATCTGTTGAAACCGCGCATCCTGCTGTTGTCGTTATGTAACTTCCGACAGTTTAGTATTTTTACCTATTGAAGGTGTTGTTGGAGATCTGGGCACGAAATAGTATAAACTTAATTGGTCATAACACTTTTTTCTAAGTGGAAAGGTGTTATTCTTGAAAGTGTTATGCGCAATCTGTTATGAAACTTCTGACAGTGTAGTATTTGTTTTTTGAAATCAAATGTGATAAGAAGCTAATTGCTATCTGTCTTTTGAGAAAGCTTAGCGGCAGAAGATTATATAAATACCTCAGTCTCGGATACTTTTATTTTAGCGAGATTCCTGACATGCTTTCTTTCAGACCCGGTGGACTGGTCTCCGATCGATTTCTGAGCACCTATGACCTTCGCATGAATCGACTCATGAGTCCGATCCCACTTTCTGTAGAGCCGTTCCTGCTGCGCTTTATGCCAGCATTTTCTTCCCGAATTGTCCTTCTCTCCACACTTGGCCAACTGATGGTGTTCGACACTCTGACGGGGCCGGCCTCAGCAACTGTCATGGATCACGTAAGAGTAGAGTAGAGTAGAGATACATTTATTGAAAAAACAGAAATTATTCACCTTTCGCCTGCCAAGAAAGGCAATGAAGCTTTTAAGGGCAAGCGAGGTTATTCATTTATAGTTATTCACTACATTCATACCGAGCTACTCATACACTAACAAATCAACTAATGAATTTTAAAGATGAAAAGACAAGAAGAAAATGAGACAACAACAAATAAAGAAAATCGGAGAACAATAATAGAATGGACAACCTGGATCGGGTTTCTCACCAATTTCATTACCGAAACAAACAAAACTTCTTTGCCCGTGACTTGAAAGCAGGAAGACTATACACTGTAAAAGTTTTTCCGTATAAAGATTAAAGTTAACTGCAGTATTTACTACTCGGATTATTCTAGAGAGATAAGATGAATCTGAGTAGCAAATACTGCAGTTAACTTTAATCTTTATACGCAGACACTTTTTACAGTGTAGGCGCATTTTTCACACAGTCGGGCAATATACACTGTAAAAAGTTTTTCCGTATAAAGATTAAAGTTAACTGCAATGTTTGCTACGCGGATTATCCTTATCTCTACGCAGATAAGATTGATACCAAATAGAGATAAGATGGATCTGAGTGGCAAATACTGCAGTTAACTTTAATCTTTATACGGAGAAACTTTTTACAGTGTATTCCGAACAGAAGGACCATAATGGCGAATTACCAAACCGACCAAACTAACCTGGAAATAATCAGTTTCCCGATCCGACCATATGCGGGGAAGTGGGGGCGCTGGAAACTTGAAAATTTGGGGCATTTTGTCACACTTTTTCGAGTTAGGGTACTTCCAGTTGTGCTAGGACCATGAAACTTGGCAGGCATATCAGAGACCCGACCAAACAAAATTAGGAATAATCAGTTTTCTGATCCGACCACTTTGGGGGGGGGGAGGGCAGGGGAATCTGGGAAACTGAGAAGTGTGTAACTTTCGAACGGATGATCGGATTGTAATGAAACTTCATAACTGAAGAGAATATATATCTGTAATGTCCCGTTTAAAGTCTTGACCGGATTTGGTAGCCAGGGGGGAGTTGGGGGGGGGGA
Organism: Branchinecta sandiegonensis; assembly: GCA_030848855.1. Lineage (NCBI taxonomy): Eukaryota > Metazoa > Arthropoda > Branchiopoda > Anostraca > Branchinectidae > Branchinecta > Branchinecta sandiegonensis. The sequence goes on from JAUPMV010000011.1 coordinate 10,364,161, forward strand.
GACCGGAAATTTCAAGAAACGGTTAGAATGGAGGGATCGGAGTGAAACTTGCTGGCAAGAACAAGCATCTGCTCTAGATAAGTCCTTTAGACCATTGTACTGGATCCGGACACTTATGGGGGGGGGGGGGGGGGTCCCGGAATTCCGGTGATGGTGGTTTTGGGGATTTTCACAATGAAACTTGGCAGGCATATCAGGGACCCAATCAAACTGACTTCAAAATACAAATTTTGTTGATCAGATAATGGTGGGGGGAGTGGAGGGAGGGGAATCCGAAATTTTCAGTCATGCGTAATTTTGGAATGGGTGATCGGATTCGAGTGAAATTTAAGAATTGAACAGAGGACATTTCTCCGATGATTTTTTTCATATCCGGACCGGATCCGGCAACTATTGGGAGGGGGGGAATACGTGACCCGTTTAGAATGGAGGGACCGGGATGGAACTTTGTGGGAAGAACAAACAGATGCTCTAGGTAATTCATTTGCTGAATCGGATTGGCTACGTGCACCGCGGAGGAGCTGGGGGGTGGGGGGGGGTGGGGGGTGGGGGGGGTGGACCGGAAATCTCGAGAAACGGTTAGAATGATGGTATCGGAGTGAAACTTGCTGGGAAGAACAAACATCTGGTCCATGTAAATCTTTTACATAATTTGACTGGATCCGGAAATTTGAGGAGGGGGGGAGGAGGGGGTTTCCCGGAATTCCGTTTTTTGGGGGATTTTCACGACGAAACTTGGAAGGCATATCAGGGACCCGGTCAAACTGACTTGGAATAAAAAAAAATCCTCGATATGATAATCTTGGGGGGGGGAGTTGAGGGAGGGGAATCCGGAATATTGAGTCATGCGTAACTTTGGAACGGGTGATCGGATTCGAGTGAAATTTAATGATTAAACAGAGGACATTTTTCTCTTGTGACCTTTTTCATTTCCGGACCGAATCCGGCAATAATTGGGGGGAGGGCGGAAAATACTTGACCCGCTTAGACTGGTGTGATCTGGATCGAACTTCGTGGGAATGACAAACAGATGCTCTGGATTAATCATTTACAGAACCGGATTGGCTCCGGTTATTGTGGGTGAGTTGGAGGAGGGGGGGGGGGGGGGGTCTGGGATTCCGGTGATCGCGCGTTAAGGTACTTCCAGATGTGCTAGGACGATGAAACTTCGCTGGAATATTGGAGACTCAACAACATCTGCTTAGAAATTGCTACGTCCCAAATCCGATTATTCCTTAAAGTACCAATCTTGACCGCAATGAAACCTGGGTCCCTGATATTCCTGCCAAGTTTCATTGTCCTAGCTCATCTAGAAGTACCCTAACTCGGAAAAAAGTGACAAAATGCCCTAAATTTTCAAGTTTCCAGCGCCCCGCACTCCCCCGCATATGGTCGGATCGGGAAACTGATTATTTCCAGGTTAGTTTGGTCGGGTCCCTGATATGCCTGCCAAGTTTCATTGTCCTAGCACATCTGGAAGTACCCTAACTCGGATATGTGGGACAAAAAACTCGGACCGACCGACAGACCGACAGACGGAATTGTGATCGGTATATGGCACTTGAGTCAGAGGCTGCAAGTGCCATAATAAGCATCCCTGTAATCTGTACTGTCGCCTACTTGAGTGACGCCCCTCATAAAGCTTCTAATGAAGTCTGGCTTATCAATCCTGCAAGCAGAGTAGCATCCTCAAATTTTGGCACATCAAAAAACCAGGAAACTGGCACAGCAGAGGCGAGGATGAAATGGGACTGTCTCGAAAGCAAAGATATTACCGCCAATACTATGTGCCACTTTCTAATTACTTAGTTTTTAAGCAGTTATGTTTATTTTAGGATATATTGGTAGATATTTATTCCAGCATTTATTTAGGACCATAGGGACATAGTTCAGGTGTCCTATAAGACTTTCTGAAAACTTATAACAAAAATAACGCTTTTGGCCTGGACTTTTTTGGTCACCTGTGGATATGTGTGACGAACTCTTGTAAAAGAGGTTCCGTCAAAAGCCTTCTTTCTGTCGTTAAAACTTTTAAATTTGCGCATTTTAAAGCGTTCCCTTAGAAATCCATTCCTCGAACTTCTTCCATAGGCGCTTTTTCCGGTATCCAAAAGACGCTCATCCCTATTTTTAGAGGGACGCTCGAAGTAATCTTTTGACGAAAGAACAAGTTTTCGTCGAAGCCTCGGCGCAAAAGGTATTCCCAAACTGTCCTACCGAAACTTCGGAAAGTTAAAGAGTGTTCAACTTTCTACCTCTGTTCCCGATGAAAAATTTGTAACCTGCGTAGTAGTATGGTAGTAGTACGAAAATGTTGCATGTAATACTATGTAATAGCAAAGAATACTATCATTTAATGTGCCTCAGACTGGTCCAATCTTATATAGTAGTATCCAGTAGCATCCTGTCTTGCCATAGTAGCATCCAGTCTTGCCAATAGTAGCATATAGTATTATGCAGTAACACGGTAACGGGGGAGCTGGGGGGGGGGGGGGGGGGTGGACCGGAAATCTCGAGAAACGGTTAGAACGATGGTATCGGAGTGAAACTTGCTGGGAAGAACAAACATCTGGTCCGTGTAAATCTTTTACATAATTTGACTGGATCCGGACACTTGAGGGGGGGGAGGAGGGGGTATCCCGGAATTCCGTTTTTTGGGGGATTTTCACGACGAAACTTGGAAGGCATATCAGGGACCCGGTCAAACTGACTTGGAATAAAAAAAAAATCCTCGATATGATAATCTTGGGGGGGGGGGAGTTGAGGGAGGGGAATCCGGAATATTGAGTCATGCGTAACTTTGGAACGGGTGATCGGATTCGAGTGAAATTTAATAATTAAACAGAGGACATTTTTCTCTTGTGACCTTTTTCATTTCCGGACCGAATCCGGCAACAATTGGGGGGAGGGCGGAAAATACTTGACCCGCTTAGACTGGTGTGATCTGGATCGAACTTCGTGGGAAGGACAAACAGATGCTCTGGATTAGATCATTTACAGAACCAGATTGGCTCCGGTTATTGTGGGTGGAGTTGGAGGAGGGGGGTCTGGGATTCCGGTGATCGCGCGTTAAGGTACTTCCAGATGTGCTAGGACGATGAAACTTCGCTGGAATATTGGAGACTCAACAACATTTGCTTAGAAATTGCTACTTCCCAAATCCGATTATTCCTTAAAGTACCAATCTTGACCGCAAAGTAAAAAAATACTTTTAAGCAAAATATGCATTTTCGTGATGCCCATCAGCCCATTAGCAGTTTTGCCTCAAGGGTTTTGCTTACAAATGAAGTTCCAGCTCCCTTAGAGCGCGCATCTCAACCGCAAAGTCGAAAGTTACTTTTGATCAATCAAATCATCTTGACACATGCAAGTGCCATATGAGCTTACAGCTCTTGTTTTTGAACGCCGCTTAACTTTGAACGGTCGGCGAAGTAAACACTAAAACCCATGCCAGGCAAATTTTACTGCAAAATGTCATCCCATGTGTAGTTTATCACACGTCAGCTGGATTTTGAAGTGTTTGCCCTTAATTTCCTTCTTAATCCTTTCCTTATTTTCCGTCTTTCAAATTTTGCATTTGTTGCTAAGCGGCGCTTAATTTTACCAAGAAAGATGACGTTCAAACTAAATAGCTTACCCTAATAGAAGAAGAAGCATACTTAAAGTGTACAGAAAAGACAACTTATTTTTGTATCGTTTAAAAGGGATTTTTTTTTACCATTTGCTCTAGTATGATGTTCAGAATATCTACGGCCGTCCTCACAAAGCAAAATTCTACTATGGCGCGTAAAATTTGAATCTCCCTGTATGTAGGGCCAGAGAACATCTAATAACTCGACTACGAACTCGACCTCTCCCTTAACCCAAAGAATCCTCACACCAAGTTTCATCAAAATATCTTATTCCCTTCGAGAGTTATCGTGCTAACAGAGGGACAACTTTTACGAAGTCATAGGTGTCTGTCCACAAAACCTCTTTGTTATATATTATTATTTTATTTATATATTTCACTCAGTAGTACAGAATATAATGTGTAAAACAGAACTATGCCAAAACCATCTGTTCCATTCAACGATATATAAATACTACAAAAAACACACTGACTATACTAATACTCTGACTTGCAACTTAAATGTTTGTCCCAGAAGAAAGCTTGAACTGTCGGCTGATATCAAGTATGTTATTTTTCCTTTTCATTTGACTGTTCTATAAGCAAGAAGCAAAACCAGGGTAGTGAAATATATTTTGTTCAGATAAGCATAGCCTACCTCTACTGTAATAAAAGTGCGTGCAATAACTTCAGATCATCATTATGTTAATACGAATATTGTCAGACTGCAACTCTCCTAGGTAACTCCCGAGGGAACTATCGGTCTGTCTCTGGACGTTTCGTCTTCGTGCCAGTGCATAGCCGTCGGTGATTCCGGAGGCTACGTCCACCGCTTTTCGTCCGGACCGGAAAGCACTATCAACAGCTTTTCCCGTCCGACGGAATTTGCCGATCCGGTCGTGCCGATTGAGCCGATGTCTGTTGACGACTTGTCAGCGGCACTCTCCTCCATTCCCATGCCTGTGACTAACTCCAAGAGGCTCTCTGATTGGCCAGAGGAGCTCGTCATACCGCAGTACCGCCCTACTCCACCAATTGATAAGCAGATCTTGGATAGTATGCGCATGGTAGGAACCATTGGCTACGCCCCCAAGCCTGCGAATAGGCGCGTGAATCAAGTATGATTTTATTTTTTATTTGTATTTATTTTTCTCGGTATTTTGGAATAAAGCTTTCTTTAGTTATCTGTCTTTCTGGTCTGTCGTATCTTGCTTTTGCCTTACTTGTTCTCGCAAAGGGGGACTTAACTTTATGCTGGAATAAAAAGAAAAACTGATAATGCGAGAAGGAAGTATGACTGTGTCGGAGTTAGAGCATTCTGTCCGATTCTTTGTATGTACGCGGAAAGTTCTGGTGTTATGGTCGTGTGCTTGGCTAAGTTTAGATGCTCCGTGGTGTGATCGGGGTACCGTTATTTCGTCCGCACTTCATTCAGTCAACCGATCAGTTATTTATCATAAAAACCGTAAAAGATAGTTGGTTATTAAGAATAATGGCCATTCCATCCACGCGTCAGTTCGTATGATTCGAATTATTTAACACTAAATTACAGTAAGACAAATTATATTTTATTTTTTAGAATACCTTCAGTTGAAACAGATCTGAAATTAAGAGTAGTTAATAATACCATAGATAGAGTAAAAACCAGCAGATATCTTGGATTCACAGTTGATGAGAATGTTTCGTGGAAAGAACATGCGAAATTAGTTGGTAATAAACTTTCAAGGTCCCTTGGAGTCATCCGCCGCCTTAAATTCCGTTTCCCAAAAAAAACTAAAAATGGTTTATCATTCTATTTTTCATCCTCATCTGTCTTTTGGGGGCTCCATATGGGCAAGTAACTTCATTTCTTGTTATAAAAGAGTTCAGATCATCCAAAATAAGGCAATTCAAATTATATCATCGGTTCAGCACACTGATAACATTAATCTTCATTTCAAATGTGCCAAGATATTTGACATATCGAAGACTCGAGATTTCCAGATCGCAACTTTTCGCTACAAGTATTTCAATAACCTCAATCCGTCTTCATTCCAAAATATGTTCTCACTAAATCAAGACTTGCATTCTTATGTCACGAAGCGCCCTCAACAAAAAAGGCTTCTTTTTTAATTCGATTTTTTGCACCGACAATTTGGAATCTACTACCGTTAGATATCCGAAATTCAAATAACCTCATTTCCTTCAAGCTAGCAGCGAAAGGTCATTACAGGAAAATTGTTTAATGTTATCCTCCTTTACACCCCCCCCCCCCGTTTTTCTTTTATTTTCTTCTTTCTCGTTCCTTCTTTCCCTTATTTTTCCTCTCCTTTTATTTAAAGTTGATTTCCTGTCCTCCCTTTTCTTTAAATAGAATATTCAGTTAGTTGATTCTGTTTGGTGTTTAAATTAGTATCGGTTATTTTCCTGCCCTAGCCAAGCATTACATTTGTGCTTTCCTGGCAGGAATGTAAATTGTGTAATGTTTTTGTCTTTAAATATAGTCCAATGAAACTGAAACTGAAACTGAACTGTATGAGCTACCAGACAGCCGGCATAACAGAAAGATATGGCTTGCCCCATTTTTTCCGACAGTTCGCAACACGTCAGTTGCTACCGAACATCCGTCAGTTTAGCGCACTTCATTTCTCCCACACGTCAGTTCGCCTGCCGTCGGTGTGTCCGCCAGTCAGTTCCGAGGCGAAGCTAGGCTCATATCGAAAATGATAATAAACCTAAGGAATACCAACTGTGATCGCGATTTTGGCAGGGTGTAAGAATGCTTTGCCTTCTTACATGGTTTGCCTGTAACGGGTCTTTTTTTGAAGATTTCCGTCTTCGATTTGGAGGCATTGGTCTGAGCTTACCGGGGGCATTAAACACGGAAGAGTAAAAACGATTATTGCGCTTGTTGTCCGGCTGGGTGTTGGAATCCTTGGTGGAACTTTTAACTCTTCATAACCGTGCATTTACCGAACTGTGTAGCTTGATTCACACTGTGCCTGTTCAATGCAGCTGGATATTTACCTGCTAGAATGGTAAGTTGATCTAACAACTTACCTTAGGGTCCGGGGCTCTGCAGCTATGTCGCTTGACTTACTGAACTGATGACAATAAGAAGTGTCAACCCCTCTCCTAGGTGATCATACAGTGTAAAAAGTTTCTCCGAGTCAGGATTAAAGTAAACTGCAGTATTTGCTACTGGGATTAATCTTATCTCTGATGGGATAAGATTAATCCGAATAAGAGATAGTCTTATCTCTTTAGAGACAAGATTAACCCCAGTAGCAAATACTGCAAGATTTTTTTGTACAGTGTACCTGAGGCAAAGTTGAAACTACTTAAGAGTAGGCTATCTCGGGATCTTAATTGAAGTAACAATTAATCGTTTGAAGTAGAAATTAAGATTATTGTTCCTGTCCTCAAATGCCAAAGTATTTGATTTAGAAAGGATATGTGAGCAGAAAAGAGACGTGTGCTTTGTATTTAATTTGCATACACTGAGCTATTAATCATTTACAGCACAAGTCTCGGTAGATTCGGTTTCTATTTCAGTAACATTGGTGATCCCTTTTAAAGATTACAAACTCGTCCCGGCTGTTTTCAGCCTCGCTCGGACCCTTGGTTTTGATGAGAAACACGGTCAAAATTCTTTGACCGGTATTTCTGACCAGAGAGCTCGTCGGAAGCAACATGCTATAGCCTGGTTCGCCTCGAAAAGAACCAAACACGGCAAATGCAAGAATCAGCTTAGTCCCGTTAGGTGGGATGAACATAACATAGGGTATATAGAATCTAAAATCTAGAAAATGAAAATGGAATGAACTAGTGATATAGGTACCAACCTTAAAGCACAACTCCTTCTATAAATGATCTAACGATGAAATGGCTCAGAAATATCGTTTTCAAAAACACCATTACTTTCCACGAGAAATTAAAGATTTTCTTGTTAGCGCTTGTCGACCCGATTCAGCCTTCCCTCTCTCCGACGCGGCGGCTGAACGCAAAATATTTGAAAACGCGCCTTGGTTATAATGTTTAAACCTGAAGGTAGTCCTAATCGTCTACCATGCCTTCTAAAACAAAAATAATAAGTTACTTTGAAGCTTCTAATTTTTAGTCTGCAGAATAGTTATTAATTGTATATATTGTACTTTTGTGTATGTTAATTTTGGCTCGTTGACTGATATACATGTTTATTTTATGACAAGAAAAACTAATAATCAGCTCTGTCCGTCGCATTTTTTTTCGAATAGAGGGAAATTGAAATTGAGTTGAATTGTCCTTATTTATGAAAGAGTCGTTGATGGACCTTAAGCTTTCGACAAAGTTTGCGTTGCGTTACGGGCAATATTCGGCTAGGCCGCAGCACTAAAAAGTCGTAGACAGGCTATAGAACGAAACAGTGGCGAAAGGCGCTGATTTGAGAATCTTATAATCCCATAAGGGAGTTAGGGATAATCTGAAAGGCAGAATGAGCAAAAAAGTCCTTTAAGATTTAGTGGGGAAGTCGATGCTTACAGGTCGAAGAAATGGGATTTTAGACATTATTATGACTTCAATAGCACAAGAAGATCTAATCTTGGATGTTGCATTGTTCGAAGCTGAGCCAGTTTTCGCCAATCGTGAATTAATTGTACACATTAAGTGTTATTTTATGTATTTCATGACGCGGATAAATTGTTGACGTCCCAGGTTATTTTTTCCCTTGTGTATAGACACTGGGCAAACAAAAATGATTCCGATTCTGATCCATCTTTTAGGTTGAGTATCCAGTGTATCACTCGGTGTCCAAGGGCATACCTAACAGCCCGAAAAAAGAACCAGTGGAAGATGTGATAATCCCCAAGAAGTTCCGGAAGCTGGAATCCCGTGCCAAGAATCTTGAAGATAACGACTTCACATTTTACAACCAGACTAAATTTCCTGGGATGGAAAACTCGTTAATGAATTCGTACTGCAATCCGGGCCTACAGGTGCGTCCTCCTCTGCTGTCTTGCCCCGTCTGTAGCTACACTGTAAAAAGTTTCTCCGAATAAGGATGCAGTTTTCGCTACTGGGATTACTCTTATCGCTATTGGGATAAAATTAATCCGAATTAGGGGTAATCTTATCTCAATAAAGACAAGAGTAATCCCAGTAGCAAATACTGCAAGATGTTTTTTTACAGTGTAGTTGATAATTACCTCAAATCGCACTTCCAGTGAGGTAAGGTTTTGATTGATTTATTTAAAACACAAGCACAAATGGTGGCACAGTGCCAATAGCGTACTTACTTAGTCAACAGATGAAGCGATATAAAAAAAATAATCATATTCGTCAAATTATAACTTAATCTCTCATCCTTCTTATTACAATTATAACTTAATCTATCGCACTTCCAGCGATCCTCCTCTTCAGCTGTAGATTAGCTGCCAGCTTCTTGCGCAATCTGATCAGTTTCTTTAGTGACGGAAAACCACAAGTCAGTTTCCATTTGTTGTACACTACATGAACAATAAGAAGGAAGCCGACAGGGAGGAGTAAAAGAGTCCTGTTATCCAGATCAGCTGAAGCAAAGATTAGATTGAAGAAGAAGAAGACAGAACGTATTTTGCCACTTTGTAAATTCCTCATCTTCCAATTAGTGTAGCCGGGAAGATGACGTTACTCTTCTGCTGAAACGTGCCACTTCAGCTGTAGATTAGCTGCCAGCTTCTTGCAAAATCTGATCAGTTTCTTTAGTGACGGAAAACCACAAGTCAGTTTCCATTTCCGTTTAGTGCAAGTGCCATATACCGATCTTTTTTTACCTTAAATTACCTTAAATCGCACTTCGAGCGAGATAAAGGGGTGTGATCCTCCTGTAGAGTCTCTCGGCTGGTCGCTTGATCGTTAGATTGTTGTTGTTAGAACGGCTCACTGGCACTCTAGTGTAGCCGACATTCCTTGGTTGGTAGATGTAATTGTTGTCACATCGGCTCACTGGCATCCCAGTGCAGCCGACATCTTAATTATTGTTGTCAGTGAAATTCGATTCGGTTAGTCGTACTCCGTCGTACTACGGACGAGGGGTAGCAGCAAGAACTGATGAGAAAGAATTACCATGGCTGTTTTTCGTCGGAAGCACTCACGAACGAGAAGCAGCAGTTTACGGGTCACTTATTCCCTGCCTCTTTCATAACATTATGGCTGTGCGAAACCATATTAGAATACAGGGGAAATCGATTATTTCACACAGCGGATTGGCAATGGTTTCTCGAACTCGTGCCTATGCAAAGTTTTCTTTCTTGTGAAGGTTTATAAATTTATAATGTGCTCTGACGAAAAATTCAGAAAATACGTAACGGTCGACGAAGCTTTTCTGTCCACTAGCTACACTGTCAGAAGTTTCATAACAGAGAACACAAGGATGCGCGGTTTCAACAGACAACACTTGGGTCTAATCTGTTGTCGCGACAAACATTATGCATGAAATGTTATGCTTAACAAGCATTGCCAGGAAGACCCAAAAAAGCACCTGTTGACTTCTTTGTTTGTCCTCATGATGTCGGAAGACTCAGCAGGTGCTTTTTGGCGGTTTTTCGGCTCTTCCTGGCAATAGTTGCGTTTTAGCAGATACCTTGGTATCGATTACCACGGTAACTGAATCTCCAATTAGTCGTTTTTGCAGTTACTGTGGTATCTGATATACGGTTGCTCTGCAAAAACGACTATTGCCGAAATTGCACTTTTCGAAGTCATCCCAAAAGAAAAACTGATATCCAGTTACACCACTGAGTGTTAAACTTCTTTCTCACCAATTTAACAAAAATTTGATGAAAGTGAGACGACTTTTCAGATACCGCGATCAGCTACCACGGTCGGACCGTGATATCTGAATATCAGATAACACGATAACTGGCCAGATACCACGATAACTGCAAAAACGCCTTTTGGCCGTGGTATCAGACACCACGATAACTGCTAAAACGACTTTAGACCTTGGTATCAGATACCATGGTATCTGCAAAAATGCAACTAATGTTTGCTATGCATAACATTTCATTCACAGCGTTTGTCTCGACAACAGATTTCATCACAAGTGTTCTCTATTGAATGTTATCTGATGAAACCGCGCATCCTTGTGTAATCTGTTATGAAACTTCTGACAGTATAGTACTGGAGCCAGGTCGATTTTCGGTGGGTCTCCGGTCCGAATGTCCATAGGGTGCTAGGGGTCAACCCCTAAGGTAAAATACACGGAATCGCAGCTACCGTAAAAAGCGAACGTGTAGCATTATTTCGATGCTCGCGGCTGGAAGTGCTAAGGGCGATTCTGGCGATCTCTTGGATTCGCTTTCCGAGAAGCAAAGCGAAGCACTACCTTCGATGTGTATCACGCTGTCGACGGTTGTCTGCGAGAAGTTTTTCATCAGAAAAACGGTTATGTAAATTGTTTCCCTGTTTTCGCTACAAGTCAGCGGGTCTCGGAAAAGGCTCAAAACAGCCAAAAACGCGGGTTATTTGTTGAAAGCACTGCACAGTTTTATAGTGTTCTAATATTTTAAAATACTATAAGTTGAAGAGTAAATAGTGCGAGGGGTACGGGGTTCTTTAAGAGGTGGAAAGAACAGCAAGGTAAAAAATATTACGATCACAGAGAATAGCGGACCCAGGGCACGTCTTTTTATACTTTCCTTGGTTGGCAGCCATCTTGGAGTAACCGCAATCTGTTTTCTTTTCAGTTGCTGTACTTTCACCCAGTGCTACGGTATTTTGTTTTGTCGCACTTGTGCAAGAAAGAAAATTGTCTCACATGTGAACTGGCCTTTTTGTTCCACATGATGGACCAAGTTCCTCCTGGAAATGCTCCAGTGTACCCAACCAACTTCCTGAGAACGTTTAGGTAAGAAGTACTTTCCTGAAAAACTCGCTAGAGGCGTACACGTATCCTTGAATTCCCACTGCAGGCCACCTTACACTGCCAGAACACCACAGATAACTGACGGCAGAAGAACCGTTATGATAAATCTTGAATAGATATTAATTACCCCCGCCAATGCCACCGTCACCATAGATTGGTACTCTTAGCCTGAGGCATGATAACATGGGATTATATCACTATACCTTAGCTGCGTTTGATTCAGCAACGATTATCTATTAATTTCCATCGACGGTCAGCCCTAGATGCCGTTTTATTTAATTACGGCGACCGTTTTATTTTAAAGGTGTAGTCGCATACGATGGGATGCCCTCCTATGGAGTCCCTCGCTGGTTGGTAATTTGGGATCCCAAAACGTAAGTGGAGGGATACCTATGACATTGCAAAAGTTGTCCGTCTGTCTGTCTGTCTGTGAGCACGATAACCCTCGAAGGGAATGAGATATTTTGATGAAACTTGGTGAGAAGATCCTTTGAGGCAAGGGAAAGGTCGAGTTCGTAGATGGGCAATGTAGCCCTACATTTAGGGGTGGGGGGGGGGGGTCAGATTAAGGTACAAACAAAATAGTTTTAAACAGCTAATGAGATAGTCGATTAAGGGGTAAGAAGACATTCTGAACACGAGTATGAAAACTACTTTCTTGCCAGACAAGTAGTTCGCCCGGAATCCGGCCAAAACCGGAAAGTTTTAAAAGTAAAAGTTTTATTTGAAGTTGATTAGATGTTCGATTTGGGGGTAAGAAGGCATGCTGAACGCTTATATGAAAACCATTTTCTAAGCGGACAAGTAGTTCGCCCGGAATCCGGCCCCATTGAACCGGAAAATTTGTTAAAAGCAAAAGTTGTATTTGCAGTTGATTAGATGTCCGATTTAGGGGTAAGAATGAAGAGATGCTGAATCCGTAGATCACAATAATTTTTTAGCCAGACATATAGTTCGTCCGGAATCCCGCTAAATCCGGAAAATTTGTTATAAATTAAATCTTCATTTGCAGTGAATTAGATGTTGGATATAGGGGTAAGGAGATACGCTGAATTCGTTTTTTAGCTTTAGTTTTTCGCCGGACAAGTGTCCGTCTGTCTGTGAGCACGATAACTCTCGAACGGAGCGAGATATTTGGATGAAACTTGGTGTGAGGATTCTTTGGGTCAAGGGACAGGTCGAATTCGTAGATGGGTTCTGTAGCTCCCGAACTGCCGATATCCAAGCTGGATGTCAACTCAGTTTATTGGTGCCCTTAACTGGCCTTACTGATTTTATCGGACACACTGTCAGACCCCCATTTGGTTTCCTGGTCCCCCCCCCCCCCCCTCGTCAAAATAGATATGTCACACATGCTGAATCCGTATCTGAACTTGGTTTTCTCAGATGTTTAGCTATTCGGCCTTAATCTGTTTCCAAATTTTAATAGTAAAAATATTCAAGGAGTCTGACGAAGACTGGATCTGGCAAAGACAAAACCCAATTGTCTGTATCGAATACTAAATTTTTGGGATCCCAGCGGAACCTTCGGTCTTGTTGTGGTTGTAGCATCGGTTAACTGGTATTCCAATTTAGCCGACATGTGCCGATGTGGTCAACTCTTCGGATTTGTCTCGGTCTAATGCTCCCAACTTTACGGTCAACACTGGGGATCTGGGTGACAGGAGTCCTGTCGGTTTGATCTACCTTGTAAATTGCCTGGAATGCTTTCGACTAAAGCGGTATTTTAAGTGGCAGAAATGTGGCAAAACCACGGAATTATTTTGAAAAGCCCCAAAATGCGTGTCACCTTTAGTATAATTTATGTTCGGGTTTTGAAGTGTATGAACGAGGGAAGTAGGAGACGCTAGTTAATGACTTGTTGAAAGACATCTTCACTGTAAAAAGTTTCTCCGAGTAAGGATTGAAGTTAACTGCGGTAGTTGCTAGTGGGATTAATCTTATCTCTACTGGGATAAGACTAATCCGAATAAGAGATAATCTTTTCTTAGTAAGAGACAAGATTAATCTCAGTAGCAAATACTGCAAGATTTTTTTTTTTTATAGTGTTGGCCCTTGATTCAACCCTGCCGGTAATCATTGTCGTCTGAATTTTGTAATAATGTAATGTAACAGAAAAGGCTTTCGCTTCTGAATAACTCAGAGAATTGGGAATAATCACACTGAATCACGTTATCATCATCCAGCCAAAATTTGTCTGGATGTTATATCCTGTTTTTTTCCCGATCTTGTAGTTATTTCAAATATTGCCTCTTTAGGTGCACGCAGGAAGCGATTAGCTTGGGGTTAGTCCTCCCCGACTTCAGCGATGTTATTCATAGAAACGTTGATTTCGCAAAAATTTTCCAGGTAAGTGAATCTCGGTTCGTAGGAAATTTTGTTCTGTCCAGGCAAGCTAGAGGTTTTGGGGGGGGGGGGAGAGGGGAGCGTGGCTTTCCAAGGGAGATCAAAGCTATCCCCGAAAAGTTGTAAAATTTGCAAGAAATAAAGGGATTTTACAAATTAATTATTACAGGCAGTAGCGAAAAGTGGATCTTAAGAAGGTCATCATCAAACTTTGAATTTGTAATAGTATAAAGCAACAGAAAAGGACTTCGCCTTTAAAAAAAAAGTCGGGCTAATGACCCGTAGCGACGCCGCTGCGCCCTCCCCCTCCCTCCCCCCATAGGTTTTCGCGAAATGCCGCCAGCCAGTTGTCTCCCGCAGACCAAGAAATGGCGGTGTAGCCGTCCCTAACCACTTCCTGTTTTGAAAATTTGCTTTCATTTATATTTAAAGGTTATACCGGAAGTTTCCTCGAGTCAAGCAAACATATACTTCTTGGTCTTTTTTTTTATGAAAATCGAGAACAAATCATTGCCGATAGTCTCCTCAGCTTTTTACGTTCCAGTATATTTTAATTTCCTGCTTAGGTTTCTAACGGAAGCTTTGGCAGATATGCTTGGAAAGCTCGTTTTTAAATAAATAAATCATCGTTAGCCACCCACTTATGAAGCGATCTAGGTGAAACGGGAATGTCAGGGCCCCTGTTCCCTGTTCGGTATGGAACCAAAGTAAGAACACGGGGCCTGCCCCTCGTGCGAAGGTAACACGAATGGTAGCACAGGATCTTAAATGGGGTTCCCGATTTTGTTCCGCTTACTGATCCGACATAGGCAATGCCTACTAGCGTACTCCTCCAGTCCCCCATCCTACTCGCAATCATCTTGAGGATTATTTGTCCTCATGAAGCCGAGCCATGAGGACTCGAGTACCGTCCCCAGTCGACCCTCCATCTTGAGGAAATGTTATCCCCCCAAAAACTCGTTCTCATGACGCTTAGGAATTGAGGACCCCTTCCCCCGACGGCTTGTTGAACTCACCTTGAGGTTTCGTTTTTCTCATCAGGACTTAGAGCGTCTTTCACCCTACTTACCGTAGTTACTACGCATGGCGCCACGAATTGTGGCTTCTCGGTGTCAAGGCTGAAACACATTTTTGAATATTCGGTAAAATATCATTCCACGGCAGCTCCGCGGGGTAATCTGGCCAATCACGTTACAGAGATGCATAGTTACCACACTTACTAGCTCCCGAGCATATAGTTACTATTTCGTGAAGGTTGGAACGGTCAGCGTAGTAACTTTTCGTGAGGTTGAACGGAATTATTAACTGATAGTTACTATTGTTAGAAGGGTGGAACACGCTCTTACAAATGATATTTTAATAACTGAAAAATTTATTAAATGCAGAATATAGGCATCGCGCCTCAAGAAACACTTTTCGTTGAACGTCTTCTTGGGATAGAGTTTGTCCAAGAAGTTGTGGGAAGCATTAGTTGCGTTTCGGCTGATACCATGGTATCTGTTACCACGGTCTAAAGTCGTTTTTGCAGTTATCGTGGTATCTGATACCACGGTCAAAAGGCGTTTTTGCAATTATCGTGGTATCTGGCCAGTTATCGTGGTATCAGATATTCAGATACTACGGTCCGACCGCGGTAACTGGTCGTGGTATCTGAAAAGTCATCTCACTTCCATCAAATTTTGTCAGATTGGTGAGAAAGAAGTTTAGCACTTAGTGATGTAACTGGATATCTGTTTTTCTTTTGGGATTACTTCGAAAAGTGCAATTTCGGCAATAGTCGTTTTTGCAGAGCACCGTGTATCAGATACCACGATAACTGCAAAAACGACTAATTGCAGATCCAGTTACCGTGGTAACAGATACCATGGTATCAGCAAAAACGCAACTATTAATTGAGAGAATTGCGCGTTACGACTTCAGAAGGAAAGTCGTTCCAGTAGCTCAGCCGTCGGTTCTTTAGAAACCTGTTTTTCTTAGCATGGGAACTGGAGGGTCGCCCAACAAACCAGTCAACCACAAATCCCTGATTTTTGGACACCCTATGCCAAACGCTGGATATGTCTAGCGTTTGAAAACCCTATGCCTAACGCTGGATACACTATGCCAGGTGCTGGATACTGTAACCCAGTGAAATATTGATGATTTGAGTGAAGCTAAAAAAATCAACCAATCAGAGCTCCTTTATATTGAGATAGGTCAGGGTTCGATTACCAACAGGTATCCAGCGTCTGGCATAGGGTATCCAGTGTTAGGCATAGGCTATGCCAAATGCTAGATATACCCAGCGTTTGGCATAGGGTATCCAAAAATCAGGGATTTGTGGTAGACTGCAACAAACCTAGTCGACACTCCTTTTCCGATTAGGGTCGAAGCACAACTTGAGCGAAACCATTTAAATCAGCTCAAAAATCATCTGGATGTCGAATAATTTAGTTTCAACATTGCCAAACAAAACAATTGGCTCGCCGTTCAATGGAAACCCTACCACCCAATTGGGCCCCTGGACCCTGAAGTGCAAAACCCCGTGATTGTCTTTTATCTGACCAGCAGATCCCAAAACCCAGAGATTAGGCGAGAAGGATTTATTTTGAATGAAAATCTTACAATATTTGCTACTGGGATCAATCTTGTCTCTAAAAAGATAATCTTATGTCTAATTCGGATTAAACTTATCTCAGTAGAGTTTTTTTTTAGTTTAATACTCTTTATTATACAAACCAACTTTTACATGCTAAACCATATGAACACACCTTTTGCGGAACCCTCTTAATATTCTTTATACATGTATCTGATAATTCTGACTACAGGAAAGCCCGAATGGGCCTGTGGGGCCAGTCAAGGATATACCGACTGGCTGGTAACTTTTACCGACTGTTTTTGCAGAAAAGCGACTGTTATCAAGAAAAAAACGACAGTTCGGAAAAAATTGACTGGTTTTCATAGAAAAACGACTGTTTTGACGAAAAATAGACTGATTTTCAGAAAAATGGGCTGTTTTAATGAAAAAAATCAACTGTTTTGGCGAAAAATAAGAGATAAGAGATAAGGAAAAGAGATCAGGTTAATTCCAGTAGCAAATACTGCAGTTAACTTTAATCCTTACTCGAAGAAACTTTTTGCAGTGTAGGTAGCCAGTTGGTTGTCGAGATATGTTCCCCCTTAGGCAGCCGTCGTTTTTCGAGAGTGATCTTCGTCTAATTAATTTATTTCTAGATCTGGATTGCGTTCATCTACAAGCAAATCAGTGGCATCGATGCAGCACAGACTCCCAACCCCATACCGTCCCAGTTTTCCTTTGGTCAAAGCATAACCACAAGCTGTCGCATCTGTGGGTCCGAGAATGAGAAGAAGAACATAAACCAGGTCCTGAATTTGAACTATATGGGTTTGGACAAGGGTAAGTTCTGAATTTCCCTCTTTCAGTGAAGAAATAACTTAAAATGAGGAAAAAACACTATCTGAGGGAAGCAAACCTAGCTCCGTGATCCCGAGCGGAATTTCGGTGGTCAATCCACACTTCATTTTGTCTCGGCCGAACTTGCACTAAGCTAACAGCAATACCTCATACGCCAGGTCTATCACAGGCCATCCCACTCTAAGGGGCTTTAGACGAAACATATACTGTGGTCCTGAATATAAATAAATGGTACTGTACTCTGGTAAGGACCAGTCAGAGACGGAAAAAGTCATGATTCTCCAGAGATTGATGGATCATCTAAAATCACTTCGACACAGGATAGATGCAAAAATAAACGGACGGGAGCGATGCTATTTCGTAGATCCCGAGGAGGGGTAGCGCTGCCTAGTGGTGACAAAGTTGAACATTGCGGGAAGCAGAGAGCACCACCTCAACAGAGATGTTAAAGCACAACTCTTACTAGAAATGATCTTTTCCCAATGAAATGAATCAGAATATACCATTACTTTCCACCTGAAATTAGCGATTTTCTTGTTAGAGCTTGTCTATGATCTCCAGCCTTCCTGCTCTCCGACGCGGCGGCTGGGCGCAAAACATTTGAAAACAGAAGGTGCCGTGGTTAAAAAGTGGGTAGACTAAGCAAATTAAAGAAGTAATAAACAGATGCTTCTGAGATCCTGATGTGTGAAAGAGTTGTCAGCGGACGTTGAAGATCCCGGCAAAAGTTTCGTTGTGTGACGGGTGGCAAGTGCAAAAAAGCAAGACATGGGAGTGGAGAAAGGTGGGATTTTAGAAGCTTATAATCCTGTATGCGAGCTAGGTATATTATAAAAAGCAGAATAAGCAAGAGGGATCCTTTAAGGAAATACTTTGGCTTACCAGTAGTCGAATATTACCATTGCCCATTGCCCAACAGAGATTACCATCCCCAACAAGATAGATTCAAGGGGTCTTGTTTCTTGCCTTATATTAATGTTAAGTTTGTGTAGTATGAATAAATGAATGAATGAATGAAGTAGAGCAACATCCAAAGAAGCATGCCTCTACTGCATTTTAGAGCGAGCACCTCTTTATACACCCTAGTCATACTCTGGGCCTTTTTTGTGTAATTTAACATTTTGTAGGGCCATGCAGTCTCACCTTTCCTTACCCGATGAAAAATTTATCGCAAAATAGTAGTATGAAGTTGTACGAAAAAGTAACATGCAGTACGAACTGATGCTTTTACATGCTTCTATGTCAAGGCTACCGTGATACTGCATTCTACTGCATGCTACTATTGGCAAGACTGGATGCTACTATAGAGCAAGACAGGATGCTACTGGATACTACTGCTTAAGATTGGCCCAGTCTGAGGCACATTAAATGATAAAATTCTTTACTATTGCGTATCAATAAATGCAACTTTTTCGTACAATTATCATACAACCACGCAGGCTACAGATTTTTCATCGGGTATGACTTCACCGTCGAAATTTTTGTTTCGCTGCCTTTCTGTAAATCTTGTGTGACATTCTATACGTAGCCTACATAGCTTCGTTCTTATTTTCGAGACTCTCTCCAAGTCCTAGGCGACAAAACGGTCTTCCTCTGCTCCACTCGGCAAAGCAACTGTGGTTTCACATGTTGTATAACCTCTAAGTTCGGCCACACTGCGATACTTGCTTACCTTTTTAGGTAATACCGAATCTTTGAAGTTTGTCTCGCTGGTTGCTCGTTCGTTCTGCAGCGAGCTTTCGCTCAACCAGGCCTGGTGTGAGACTTGTCAACAGTACACCAAAGCCGATCAGAAGAGAAGGATTGAGGATCTCCCGGAGATCTTGACAGTCAACTGTGGAATTGATGACGATCAGGTAAGGCTTGGCTCCCATATCCGATGGAAAATTTGTAGCCTGCGTAGTTGTATGATAGTTGTACAAAAAAGTTGCTTGTATATGTAATAGTAAAGAATACTATCATTTAATGTGTCTAAGACTGGGCCAATCTTAAGCAGTAGCATCCTGTCTTGCTATAATAGCATCCAGTCTTGCTAATTGTAGCATGCAGTAGAATGCAGTAACACGGTAGCTTTGACATAAAAGCATGTAGTAGCATAAGTTCGTACTGCATGCTACTTTTCCGTACAACTTCATACTACTATTTTGAGATAAATTTTAAATCGGGTGACGATCGGGGTTCGCAATCGTATAATGAAGCTTATGGTTAATGGCATAGAGGCAGAAACATTTCTTAATAGCCCAATCCACAAAAATATTTTCCCTTCCGAAAAGCTGACGAAAAGGCTCCCTCGCAAGGTAGCTACTGCAGTTGAAAAGTTGCAGCCAATCAAATGCGCCAACCAGAGAGACGCAAAGAGTTTTGTCCCTTCATTTCTAAAGTTGTATAACGAAGCGTAAGCTGAGCTGCTAGTTAATTTATAACGTAATTTGTAGCTCTATATACGTAGGCCTACTATGAATTATATGGGTGCTCATAGGTAGTATCTGTGACTATACCAAACAAATTTGGCGTAAGCCATGACAAGTTTTTGGTGAGTAAAAAGATTCATCTATCTATCTATCTATAAATGACACTTCTCGCGTTGTTTGGCTATTTTTGGCCTTAGTGTAAATTAGAGCGTATTTCAAATAAGTTCAGATTTTGTGCACGGACTTGAAAATACACTTGAATTTCACGCAGTAAGTGAATATACCCGTAAGTGTATACATACGCACACGAAACCAATATGGATTGCAATGCGCTAAATTGGTGAGAGCCAACCTGGTCGAACATAATGATATCGAGCGTGTTCCAGCCTTCTTACAATAGTAATTATTAGTTACTATTTTCGTTCCAGCATCGTGAAAAGTTACTATGCTGACCGTTCCCACCTTCTCGAAATAGTAACTAATTGCTTACCATGCTCGGGAGCGTAGTAAGCGTGGTAACTACGCATCTCTGTAACGTGATCGATCGGATTCGCCCGTGGCATGATATCCTGCTGGAAAATAGAAAAATCGTTCCAGCCTTGACGACAAAAAGCCAGAATTCGTGACGTCACTACGGTAAGTAGGGTGGAACACGCTCATCATCTCTTCCCGAGGCCCGTGTACCCCTTGACCTCTTTCTTCTGGGCTTGGCTAAGGCCAGAACCAAAAACACTAGGAAGTAGCGCCAAGACCTATACTTTCCATGCTTTTCAAACGGACCATACTCGTAGCGCCGCTCACTACGCTTCCGTGTTTAGGTATTTCTAGTAAAGCCAAGATGCGGACTACATACACCAACGAAATAATGGAGGCTGTTTAATTTTTTGCTATCTTCAGAATATGAAGACATCAGACCCAGCTCCGGTGAACGATTGAATGAGTTTCAGTAGGGACATTCACTAAGGCTAGCGGTGCTAGTGTCGCTACTACTCGAGTGTGTGACACTTGACACTTGGCGCTACTCCCTAATGTTATTTTGCTCTGGCTAAGGCCGTTGTGTGATTGCGGCGAGTTTTACGTGACTACGTCTTGAAACTAGCTTCCGAACAATTTTATTTTAGACACTGGTTCTACTGCGACCCGTCTTGGAGTCAGACGTAGATACAACCGAAGAAAATAAGCAACAGAAAATACACAAGATCTGCTGGGCTGGCACCAAGTGCACCAGTACAAACTGCAAGTACTTGCATCATGACGAACATGAGAATCAGAGTAAGTTTGGGCTAGCGTTTAGTACAAGTTAAGGTTTGTGTAGAGCAAGAGTGGATTCACATGCGACTTGACCGTCTTTCTTCTGTGCCGACTTCGCGGCTTCGATTATTACATTGACTTTCGTACTTTCAATGATCTTACCAACATATTGGATAGTGCGAAACGGATACGTCAGCTGAATTTTATTAGAGCTATATTTCGGCCCTTCTGACCTACCTGACGGTCTACAGGGATCGACTAAAACAAGGAAAGGAAAGGAGAAGCATGGTGCAGGAGGAAAGTGTACTGAAAAGAGGAAAGTCGCACCTTTTGTGGACCAAAGATCAACACTGCATTGAGCGTATAGCCACGCCATAGATCTGTACTGACTTGAGTGACCCGAGTTAGTACAAGGCTTAGCTTTCTTTGACCCCGTATAATCTAGGGACGGGAAGAGAGAGAGAGAGTTTTCAAGCCGTAAATCGAACTTCAAAACAAGTAGCCAAGCGGAGCAAGGCCCTGCGACGGTTCTTTATGATTACTGAAAGCGAAACTTCACGTTACTACTTACGGCCTTATGAGTTGCGGCGTACTGGTGTCTTAAAAATTCTTTGAAGACAGGATGAATAACCATTGGTTTCATGGCATGCTAAAACGCTGTTATTTTTTCTAGTAGTATTCTGTAATTTCTTAGTATACTCTACCTTAGTTACCACTTGTAAGACGGCAATAAAGTCCGGTCTTCACCTCCCGGAACTTCCGGAATCTGGACTTCCAGATTATTCTTTGACGTCTTCCGTAAATTGCATCTGGAATATGAACGGGTCCAAAAGTATATCAAAATATTCCGGAAAAAAGGGGCTTTTGAACTTCCAGATTTCCGGATTTTTCAAGTATCGCAGAACAAATACAAAAAAAAATCTCGGAAAATCTGGGAACCCAGATTCCGGAAGGTGAAGATTCATCTTATTGAGATTGCAGCCTACGCAGCGAAAACGACCACTTTTACACCGTTATCGGAAAGAGGGCAAAGACAGGTAATTTGACATAAGCTGTTGGATTTTTTACGTTGAAACTGAATTGTCGACGTTAGGTAGCCATTCTGAGCCTCTATAAGTTGTTGAAAACATTTCCCGACCCTTTCTTGATTGTTTACTGATGGTACTGCATTGTCAGAAGTTTCATAACAGAAAACGCGAGGATGTGCGGTCTCAACAGATAATGCGTAGCAGATAACACTTCGGATGTTATCTGTTGTGTTTGAAAAGTTATGCATGAAATGTTATGCATAACAAGCTTTGTTAGGAAGAGCCAAAAAAGCATCTACTGACTTTATTCCTTATCATCATGATGTCGGAAAACTCAGCACATACTTTTTGGCGGTTTTTCGGTTCTTCCTGATGGTAACGCTTATTATGTGTAACATTTTGAAACACAACAGATAACATCCGAAGTGTTATCTGTTACACATTATCTGTTGAAACCGCGCATCCTCGTGTTATCTGTTATGAAACTTTGGACAGTGTGAAGAAGAGTTTGACTGAAAATGGGATCCTGAAGATTTCAAACTTTCACAATAAATTGAGTCTCGCACCCCATTGGTCGTTTTTGCAGTTTTAACTCTCAGCCTGGTTTCCTGTTAGTAAGTACTGCCGGTGTCTGTCCGATCCTTTTTCGGTGGGTAGGATGCAATCTTCGCAGCTGTTACGGCATTTAGATTGTGGCGGACGGGTATTTTGGAAATTCTTTGAAGACTGGATGAATAACCTTTGGTTCAATGACACGCTCATAAGCTATTAGTTTTACTAGTATTCTGAAATGTTTTTAATATAGGCATATTGTAGTTGCTCTGGCTGTTTTCCCTGCTGTGGAAAATATCGCTGATCGTTATTTTTCACCTGCGGTCGGGCCTATCTCAGCTTCTGAAACTAACTGTTGGCGTTAATATAGAGCGTGTTCCACCCTTCTTACAATAGTAACTACACTGTCAGACGTTTCATAACAGATTGCGCAACACTTTCAAGAATAAAACCTTTTCACTTAGAAATAAAGTGTTATGACCAATTAAGTTTACACTATTTCGTGCCTAGATCTCCAACAACACCTTCAATTGGTAAAAATACTAACAGGAACGAATGAAAAATAACATATAACATCCCAAAGTGTTATCTGTTGAAACCGCGCATCCTGCTGTTGTCGTTATGTAACTTCTGACAGTGTAGTATTTTTACTTATTGAAGGTGTTGTTGGAGATCTGGGCACGAAATAGTATAAACTTAATTGGTCATAACACTTTTTTTCTAAGTGAAAAGGTGTTATTCTTGAAAGTGTTATGCGCAATCTGTTATGAAACTTCTGACAGTGTAATAGTTACTATTTTCGTTCCAACTTCGTGAAAAATTACTACGCTGACCGTTCCAACCTTCTCGAAACAGTAACTAATGGTAACAATTTGCTTACCATGCTCGGGAGCGTGGTAAGCGTAGTAAGCGTGGTAACTACGCATCTCTGTTACGTGATTAGTCGAATTCGCCCTTGGCATGATATTCTTCTGGAAAATAGAAAAACCGTTTCAGCCTTGATGGCAAAAAGCCAGGATTCGTAACGTCACGCGTAGTAACTACGGTAATGAGGGTGGAACACGCTCATAGCCTTCCCGTCTTTTCACTGTTCCTTCCTTGCAGAATATTGGATTCCCAGTCGCTTCAGCCTCAAAGCCAGTTCACATGGCACCGTCCAAGAAAGTAAAGCGGGTGTTGAGGTAAGGCACAATGGTTGGCGAACTGGGCTAAACTATTTATTTCCCCCATCCGTCTCGACAATAATACTATATTCTTTCACTGAGTAACCGTCTACTAGGCAGAAGTAACCGTCTACTACTTTACAACAGAAAGGGAGAGGCCTCAAAGACAAGCTTCCGAACCACTCCCTATCCTTCAACCAGTGTTTTGCCGACATGTGAGATACAAGACTAGTTTTGTCCCCTCCTTTGTTTCCCAACGTAACAGAAATTAGTAGGTTATCCCCCGTTGTCTATTACCCCAATCGTTACTTTTTTATAATGTTTGTTCTCGGTATTTTATTTGTAATTCGGCCATTTTCTAGTACAGTAGAGGTATGCTTATGTGAACGTCTGCTAACAGTGAACGATCGCCGAAGAAAAAACTAAAACCCAGACCAGGCATTTTTACTATGAATAACTGTAATAACCACTCACGCTTTTGTCACTTTTTGAATATTTTGCTAATTCACGGCTGAAAGTGACTCAACTGGCAGCTGGTTTGCTTTTTATAATTTGAAAAGTTTGCCGCGAGGAACGCACCTTCAATGGAGAAGATGGCGATCCGAACCTGCAGATGCCTTCGAAGGAGGAAGGACCTTTTTAGTAAATTCAAAATTAAAGAAACTTAATTGAGTTTCTAATTCAAGTATATGCCAGAGTAACCCTGAAATAGTTGGCTGTTAGTTGATACCAAGTTTTTAATTTTTCTTTTCCATTTTACTTTTATATGCAAGTAACAAAAGCCAAGGTAGTGGAATAGTTAAAAAGTGTTCAAATAAGCATACCTCTACTGTATATGTTGACAATCTTGGTTAGCTTTTAATGCATGTTTTACATTACCACCTGCTATTCGGCTAGTCCGTAATTGGTGTTGAAATAAAATTGAATTGAATTGAATTTAAAGTCATAAAACGTCTATAATGTGATGATATGATATTTATTAACACCGTAAGCCCTAACGGGTCACGGTTAATAACTAATTCGAAATAAATTCAGTATACAAATAAATTAGTTTTCAGTAATATAACCAAGAATTTTTTCTTGAACAGGTATTTAATTCATATCATCTTATGTTCCCACCGGTGCTAGTAATCTTCGCTGACTTTTGTTTAGGTGGATATTACTCAATGAAATCGTCGTTAATAATCCTCTCCTTGTTTTTAAATACTTTAACAAGCTTTCCGGTAATTCGCAAATGTGTTATGCGAACAAAGACAACAAATGTAAAAAACATTTAGTGTTTTAAACCTACTTTAAAAGCACTGTGCCAAGCAATATTACTTTAATATCCACCACTCGGAGAGATGGATATTAAAGTAATGTCCACCTCGACAAAATGTTTGTTCTTCGACAAATAGCAAAGCTGGCCTCTAAAAAGCTACTTTAACAGAAAAGATGAATGAGATATTACCGCAGAGTAAAATTAAGCGCACAGTCAATGGTTCTGTTCGAACAATAATAACAGTTAACTTTCCTCCATCTCGGTTGATATCGGAATAATTCTCATCGGCCATCTAAAAACATCAATCTCGCTGTCGGTCTCAATTATTTTCCTATTTCAACCTCTATGTTGGAAGTTAAACCTTTAATAAATACAACCCTTTCTTCCTAACTCACCTTAACTTAAACCCCAACAAAACAAAAAATCTACAGATAGTTCAGCCGGGAAGAACAGCTTCATATGCGCCGCAGCTCTCTACGAGATTACTCTGTATACGGTGCTAACCGGCTCTTTGTTTCTGTCGTCATACTTTGAGCGTGTTCCACCCTACTTACCATAGTTACTACGCATGACGTCACAAATTCTGGCTTCTTGGCGTTAAGGCTGGAACGCATTTTTCTGTTTCCACCAAAATACCGTGCCACGAGCTAATCCGGGAAGCAAATTTTGTTTTAATCTTCGGTTTCTTGGCTGTTGATCTTCATCCTCGTTTTGGCATTTTTCCTCGAAATTTTCTGTCTGCGCTGAAGAAGGGAGGCGGTTGTCTTCCCCGTCTGCGGCTGTCCTGAGATCCATCAACAGGATGAAGGAAAGCTGTAGCCACCCATGGAGGTCCATGATGTTCCGGTTTACTGAATTTTAATTATTTTGGTTGTTGTTGATGCTATGTTGTTTCTCTCTTTTTTATTTTTTACCATACTCCGTCTTTACCTAGACGGGTTACAAATAAAATTTAATTTAATTTAAATAGTTACTATTTCGAGAAGGGTGGAACGGTCAGCGTAGTAACTTTTCACGAGGTTGGAACGAAAATAGTAACTATAAGTCACTATTGTTAGAAGGATGGAACGCGCTATTTGTATCAGTGCCGGGTTACCAAATAGGTACACCCGTGGGACCCGCTTCTTCCCCCCGCGATAAATACCGATTTGACCTTGAAGGCAAATTCTAATCGAGCTTTCTTAAATTGTTTCGGTTCAAACTAGTTATATGTCATCTATAGTAGAGATGGTCCTCCGTATCTAGCGGCCATCGTGCACACTATCAGGAGTGAGACCTGAAAAATTCGACTTCTAGAGGGTCTTCACAGGCTTTAAAGTTTAACTGAAAAGGCAGATTATTTTAACTTCCGATATTTGAATGCATTGAGTATTTTGACTTATCTAAAGGATTTTGTATTTTTTTCACCCTGGGCTCAGTAACGTTCAGAATGTGCGCTGCTTGCAACACAAACCAGACTTCATCCAGTCACGTAGAATTTGAATTTCAGCAAAGGCCTGCTTACATGGAAAAATTACGCCTGTAGAAAGTAGGAAAATGATTTTAGGATAAGCCTTGCAAGGAATCTGACATTTTTATTTTAATTTTCGGCAGTTGCTCACATAAGGCGTATTCTCGCCGTTCCCCGAGGACTCCAATTGAGGAGTCCCCGCGTTTTTGTTTGTCCCGGGGACTAACTCCCCGTATTCTCGCAAGTCGTCACGGAAGGGTAATGGTCCGATTATCATCACCGTCATCAAAAAGGACTCCCTTTCAGATTCGGAGGGGAATGAATTTTTGCTGGTGTTGGTGCAATGTAAAATTAATTAAAAACAATCAGAATAAACAAAAATTAAGTGGATCCAGACTAATTCCATCATTTGCATTTTTTTTTTTCGAACAAAATCCATTTCGGAAGCATTCCCCGTATTCTCGCTGTTTCTGTACGCGGAGTCCGCGTGGAGCGACTCCCTCTATTCTCGCCGTTCTCTTCGATTCCCCGACGAGTCCTCGGGGAACGGCGAGAATACGCCTATAGCTGGTACATATTTCAAGCGTAGAGGGGCAAGCATATAGGTACCACCAATCGGAAAGAATAACTTGTGGATAAAAAGGCGAAGAAAGTAACGCATTTTTGTCGGGTTTTCAAGCCTATTTAAGTGATAAGTGATGTGTTACTAGACTCTTGGATCTCAGTCCTATTCAGTTAAACTTTAATCTGGCACTGTTTTGAATAGCCATTATGCGGTGCTTATTGGGAAAGGGGCGGACCGAAGAATAGTGTTTGACAGAGAATTTTAGAAGGAAAGAACCTTGGTCACGCTGGACCTTTAAAAAGTCAGCCTTTGCTAGCATATAGCTGTTGAAGATACATACTAAAATTATAGCTTTGTTAGCGAACCGTAGGATGTGACAGGAAAAATAAATTATTAGTTACCACTAATTTAAAAGCAAGACGGTTTTAAGCAGAGCCCGAGGAATTCGTGAAGGACACCATGCGGACGATATGCTGGATGGCAAAGGGCAAATGGCAAAGGTTTTCAAACAAACATGTGTTTAAGCTGTAGTGCTGACGACCTTTACAACGGCAACTTCTGAATAAGCGAAACTAACGGCATAGGGACGGTGAACTTCTGATAGGTCAGAGGCCGAGAAAAAATCCGGTTGAAACCGGAATCCGAAAAAAATAGTTATCTAAACGAATGTCTTTTCATTATATGTCTTTATAACTTTTTATTTTGCCAAACTCGGAATACGAATGCTAGGATTTCACCCTAGTGCGATTGCCGTAAAAGCTCCTGGAATTTCTCAGCGGAAAATTTGGGAGGTTTTCCGGTATGACCAAGCTCCAGGAAACTTTCGAAGGCCGACGATAGAGATGAGCACACAAAAAAACAAGACCAAAGTTTTCGATGGGATCCCAAAAATTCAATATCTGATCCAGACAACTGGGTCTTGTCTTAGCCAGATCCACAGAATCCTTGAACATTCTTACAATTAAAATTCAGAAACAGATTAAGGCCAAATAGCTAATCATCTGAGAAAACCAAGTTCAGATATGGATTCAGCATGTGTTTTTACCCGTATAAGTCATATCTGTTTTGACGAAAAGTTCCTGGCACTTCTGCCAATTTCCCGCTTTCGGCCGAACTCTAGAACTACTTGTCCGGCGAAAAAAGAAAGCTCAAAAACGAACTCAGGGTATCTTCTTTCCCCAATAATGAACATCTAGTCAACTTCAAATATAAATTTAACTTATAACAAATTTTCCGACTCCAGCCGGATTCCGGTCGAACTATATGTCCGGGTAAAATATGATTGTCACACACGGATTCAGCGTCTCTTCTTACGCCTAAATCGGTTATCTAATCAGCTAGAAATAAAACTTTAACTTCTAACAATTTTCCGGTTCTGGCCGGATTCCGGGCGAACTACATGTCCGGGTAGAAAATTGTTTTCACATAAAAGTTCAGCATGTCTTCTTGCCCTAAATCGGACATCTGATCAACTCCAAATAAAACTTTTAATTTTAACAAACTTTCCGGTTTTGGCCGGATTCCAGGCGAACTACTTGTCCGTCGAGAAAATGGTTTTCACCATCGTCTTCAGCATGTCTTCAAATAAAACTTTTTCAAATCAACTTCAAATAAAACTTTTACTTTTAACAAACTTTCCGGTTTTGGCCGGATTCCGGGCGAACTACTTGTCCGATTACAAAATGGTTTTCACCATCGTGTTCAGCATGTCTTCTTACCCCATAATCGACTATCACATTAGCTGTTTCAAAATATTTTGTTTGCCTCTTAATTTGAACCCCCTCCTCCACCCCTAAATGTAGGGCTACAAAGCCCTTTTACGAACTCGACTGGTCCGCCGACCCAACGAATCCTCACACCAAGTTTCATCAAATTATCTCATTCCCTTCGAGAGTTATCGTGCTTACAGACGGACGGACGGACAGACGGACAACTTTTGCGATGTCATACGTATCCCTCCACTTACGTTTTGGGATCCCAAAAACAGTTTCATGTTTTCTAGTCCTCCCCATTTCGAAAATCGGGGGGGGGGGAGGAGGGGGACATATTTTTGCACGACACTAGGCGTACTATTAATATACACGCTTTCCAGCAATACATTAATTAGAGGCGTAACTTGTTGAGATTTTTATTTAGGGCGTGAAGAGCTACAAACTACAGAGCGTTGTTTACAAGATTGTAGACTCTCGCAACAGCACCAAACACCATCTTGTATCCTGCGTCCGAATCAACTCATTCTACCATGACATCCATGGTAACAAAGGAGAGAGGGGAGAGTGGTATCTCTTCAACGATTATAGGTAAAATGCTTCAGTTTACTTTTGCTTTGGTTTTGTCGCGCCAATTTTTGTGGTGACGTCCGCCGAAAATTCCAAAGCTCTAAGCTCTACTGTTATAGCAGAGTGGCAAGGCCGTTCAGTATTACCGGTTTCGCGAAGCATTGTGCACGTTGCTCGAAAATTGTCTTCCGGATTCCTGGCTTTTTTTTTAACAAAAACGTTTAAAAAAAAATTCAGTACGGAAATGATGCGGAAGTTAGAAAATCCGGTCATAAATTCCGGCCATGGACGATAGAACCCGGGGCGTGTTTTTACACCTTACTGTACCCTAGCTTTTAATTCCCCCTTGCTTGGAAAATGGCAACAGGGTTAGACGTTTGAAGTTGATCAAAACTATGTGCCCTTTATTAGTTGCGGTGCTACTGCGTTTCATCCAAAATTCAGGAACTCATCACTCGAAAAATTCGGTTCGTTTGGTATTGAGCGGATCTGTAATAGTTTTTTTTATTTATTCATCACCCGTCATTTCAAAAAGAAAAAGGACGGAGTACAAAAACGAAAAGAAAAGTAAAACAAGAGAAAACATAACACTTAAATAGGAAAAAAAAACAAATACAACTGAAAAACTCTCTGATTGACAACTGAACACGATTACATACATGCACACTTATAGACTCTGAGAATTTTGCTCCAGGGGTGGGACTGGATTTTTTAGTTGTATTTGTTAATCAGGTTAGCAATAAGTTATTATTTGTGGGATAAGCATATCACCAGCTTGCGCACTATGTTTTTTTTTTTATTTTTTAGCGTTAAACGGATTGGCTTAGACGACGCGTTGGTGAGTGACCCTCACTGGAAAATACCTTGTGTTGTTTCTTACATCTCTGAGACTTGTGAGACTCCGTTAAGCACTCCAGAAAGCCCGATAACTCGTGAAGTGTTTTCGGATGACTGGGAGTTGAAAGTGCTAAAGAACCCACGAGAAGGACCGTTCAAGCTCCTTGGGGTTGATGAAAACCTGGAGAAAGGTATGGAAGTTCTTGACCCCCGCCCCACTTCTAGGGCCTGATGTTCCTAAGCGTGACAAAAATTTCTGTTAGCCAGTGGTTGTCAGTTCTCTTAGAATTCTGCTATTACTACATTGTAAAAAGTATCTCCGAGTAATGATTAAAGTTAATTGCAGTATTTGCTACTGGGATTCATCTTACTCTATTTCGTATTAATCTTATCTCCGTAGAGACAAGAATAATCCGAGTACCAAAAATACTGCAGCTCTACTCGGAGATACTTTTTACAGTGTATGAGGAATTATATAAGTCCGTACAAGACGGAGTTACAATAAGAAAGAAAAAGAAATAACAAAAAAGGAAAAGAAATAATCATTGGCGAGTTAGCTTACACTTGGCCAGATGCCTGAGAACCCCCTTTGTAGCTTGTTTTTCGACTTTTATCCACGCTTTGAATCAGGAGAAAAAGCGAACTTTTCTGCATTTTTTGGCAAAACAGGTCAGAACGCGCCGAGCAAGACGAAATTCCTTGCGAGGTATAATATATTTTTTTTAATTTTTTTTTGCAATCAATCAAATTTATGACCAAATAGCTTAGAGCTAGAAGAGGAATAATAATTTTAATATCACTTACAAAATATGAAATAAGAGATGGGATGAAACTATGTAAAAATTAGGCAGAAGAATTAGCAGGATATGGAGGAAAGTGATTGCCAGTGTTGCTCTCCGCCCCGACGCACGGGCGACGGAAGTGGAGGGGAGAATAGTGGTGACAACACACTATCTTTTCTTCAAAATACTGTATAGACAGTATCGAGTGCCAAGAATATGAACGCCATTTCACTTCGATAACATGTTACATCCTTGTGTTAGATGTTATGACGGATGCAGAGTATGTTTATGTTATTACCCTTTTAAGTGTTCTATCTCGCGAAATTAATAAAAGTTTAACACACTTAAAATGACATCAGTATTCTCGGTGTCCGCCATACCGTTTAAAACAAGGGTGCGCATCTATGTGTTAAACTTTATCAAACTTCTGACAGTGTAGAGATCACTCTAGCCTCCAATCAAAGGGGAATAACTACACACATGAAGGTAGAACGCCAAAACAGCCACATAATTTATTTTGTGGGAGATTATTTGGAATTGAATTTGTTGAGACAATAGTTGTTTGGAGTGACACTGTGTGGGAGAGAGTGGACTTTTGAGATAATGAAAAATGAAAGATAAAGTTTCTAGGCTATTCAACTTTTTGGAAGGTTCCTCCGGGTAGGACTAGCCCACAGTGAAAATTGTATATCCCTGTAGTTTCAAATGCTTAGTATGTTTTTCTTGCTGTTTTGGTGCCATGGCCCTTTTAGCTTTTGTGCATTAAATCCACCTGTCGATCTATCTAATGGACATACGGTGGCCCCACAGCAAAACAATGTAAATGTGTTTTTTTTTTGTTTTTTTTATTAGTAGTGAACTGAAAGACAAAAATGCTCCTCAGCCGGGATCTGAACCAGGACCCTCTGCCGACAAGGCGGGTGCTCTTACATTTGAGCTACCGAGGGGCTTGTGAACAGAGTTCGCAAACCACTACAATAGTCTGGTAGAAGCCGGCCTTAGGAACAGTGATCCTGCCCAAAGGCAAATTCATCTAAAAAATTATATATTTGGTTTTATTTGGTTTTCCATGTGACCCCACCTTGTGGGTCCTGGTATGTCTACGTTGCTCCGACAATGGAGTCCTAGACTTCTAAAGTATTCGAAATAAAAATGTTTCTGGTTTATTGGTCACGGTACAAGTCCCTTGTGTAAAGTGCCATCTATGTATTATTAATGCAAATGTGTTATTTTAGGCTCTTTGGTGGCGATGGACGCCGAGTTTGTTACCCTTCAAAGCGAAGAAGCAGAAGTAAAATCAGAAGGAAAGTCTGTGGTCATCAAACCCTCTCATAAGGGCGTGGCAAGAATCACCGTCGTAAGGGGGTAAGCTTTTATCTGGGCTGAATAGGACGGATACAAGAGTTTAGGTTTTAGATGACGGCCGTAACGATACAGCGAACCGAGTTTTCCGATTAGTTCGTAGCTGGTACTGTCGAACAAGCTTCCTGCGAGGACTAAAGACTAGTCGTTGGTGAATTTAAGCTTTTACGTCTAGGAAGTGTCTAACGAACTTGACAAAATACGAACGTGTTTTTGTTCCCATTTTTTTAAACTTTACAATGCCGGGTCGGTGGTTAGTCCGCAACAATACTTATCGATTTTACAGTACTTTGCCACTTTGCCATTTTCGTGCACTTGCTGTGTCTAAAGCTGAATGCCAGTTAGCCAAAATAGGTAATTAAAGGCATCTGAAAACAGCTGAATGGATATTTTGGATCTCCATTCTACCACTTAGCCCAAAACTGCACTGTTCACATTAAAGTAACTGTTCACATAAACATACCTTTACTGTACATATCTCAGTTTCAGTACATGGTTGATTTGGACTAAACTATACAGTCGCACAAAGTTGCACCACTCTCGAAAGTTTTACCTCAGATAACGTCTGTCAAGCAGTCACAAATTCCTTGTTCTCCCACTGTGCGCATCGCGGAAAAACTCGGACTCGAACTGAATATCGTTCTGTTCTCACGCTCGGTGTCACAGCTTGGTCACACCTGGCTCATTTCCTGGCTTTTTGGGTTGCGAAAGTAGAAAAAAGAAAAAGAACAAGGTACAACTAATTCTGAATGTTGTCGTTTTAAATTCAGGAGATCAAATAGAGCAAAACAGCGTGTATAATTATGTTTCAGGAACCCTAATTGACCCCTAATTGCAGTCTGTCCATTATCCCCAAGCTGCCACAAACCCTATCAAAATTTGTCAGTTTTTTGTCGAATAGGCGGCTTTTCGAGCCCTGTGTGACCAAGCTCTCAGCGAGACACTCGGTCCGGACCTTCGTTCTCATGAACGCCACGTTTGTCACATCGAGAGAGTTCCGGCACAGCCGCAGACTTGCTAATGTTTCCTGTAAAAGAAACCCCTTGTCTTCTCATGCGCATTCTCGCGGAATGGGCAGTTATCGATTTCTTAGCGCCTGTATCGAGTGAACCCCACCTTTTCCTTTCCTTCCAAGTCGTTCAAACCTCCAAACAGATGACTGAAAGAAATGTTTGGCATATTGCCCAAAAATTGGCTCTATTTTTCATATCTATTCTAGAGCTTGGTCACACTGGGCTCAAAAAGCCGCCTGTTCCACAAACAACTGAAAATCCCTAGGGGACGTGAGATTTGATTTGCTCTGTGGCAGCTTGGGATAATGAGCAGACTGCAATTAGGGGTCAGTTATGGTTCCTGTAACATAATTATGCACGCTGTTTTAATCTAATTGATCTCCTGAATTTAGAACGACAACATTCAGAATTAGTTGTATCTTGTTCTTTTTTCTACTTTTGCAACCCAAAGACCCAGAAAATGAGCCAAGTGTGACCAAGCTTATACAAATGTTTTTTCTTTTTGCTTGATTTTCTTGTTAAGGTTTAACTGAAAAGGCAGCCTATTTTTACATGTGACATTTGAGATCGCGGAATGTGCAAATATCGACTTCTTCTGAGCGCCTGCATCGAGTGAACCACATCCTTTCCTTTCCTTCCAAGTCGTTCAAAAACCAACTATTCTTTTGCATTTAGTTAATTTAAAGTTTTTTTCTTTGGCTTGATTTCCTTGTTTTCAATTTTAGTTTCAAGTCAATTTATTTTCAAAAATTCCTCAAACAGATTACTGAAAGAAATGTTTGGCATGTTGCCCAAAAATTGGCTCTATTTTTCATATCTATTCTATCATACAAATGTTTTTTCTTTTTGCTTGATTTTCTTGTTAAAGTTTAACTGAAAAGGCAGCTTCTGTGACATTTAAGATCGCGGAATGTGCAAATACCGACTTCTTCTGCCAGCCTGCGTCGAGTGAACCACACCCTTTCCTTTCCTTCCAAGTCGTTCAAACCCCCAAACAGATTACTGAAAGAAATGTTATGCTTACTGCCAATTACTGCTGTATACTTTTTACATTTAATTCATTTAAAGTTTTTCTTTCTTTGGCCTGATTTTCTTGTTAAAGTTTAACTGAAAGGGCAGCTTATTTTTACATGTGATATTTGAATACACCGAATTATGTTGACTCATCTAAGGGTTTCTGTATTTTTTCGCCCGGGGCTCTAATAATAATAGTCAGAGTGTGCGCCGCCTGTACGACAACCCAAAATTCACCCAGACGCCGAGAATTTGAATGTCAACGATAGCAAGCATTTCCGTCCCTAAAACGCCAAGTTCGGAAAAATTACGGCTGAAGAAAGCAAGCAAATGATGTTAAAATAAATCACAGTAAGTCATTTTTAGTTAATTTTTCAGCAATGGCTTACATTTTTGTTGCGATATTTTCAAGCATAAATGGGACAAGCACGCAGAGGTACTGCAAATCCAAAAGAATATTTTATTCGATGAAATTGATCACCTGTGGATATTGGACAAACGAAGCAACGCATTCTTATCGGGTTTCGACGCCTATCTGAGTATGTGTAGATAGTCTGTCGGGTCACAGGCCTGTTCGGTTAAACTTTAAGATATACTTATGGTGCCAGCTAATGTCGCACTAACCGCTACTCGAATTCCTTTGTACCATATTCTACTGAGAAAATTAAGAAAAAACAAGTGAATTCCAAGTAATTGATTTTCTTTTATGCAATAATTGTATATATTCAAGTGCCATGTCGGCGCTACGAGTTAGATCATTCTATCTACACTGTAAAATGAAAAAGTATTTGCTACTGGGATTACTCTTGTCTTTGTCGAGATGAGATTACCCCTAATTCGGATTAATTTTATTCCAATAGAGATAAGATAAATCCCAGTAGCAAAAACTGCATCCTTATTCGGAGAAACTTTTTACAGTGGATCTATCGATCTTCCTTGCTCCAAGCTTGCCCATTCGAGTGCTTCCGAATCGCCCCTAGATGATACAATGGTCATAGTCCTGATCAGGAGTTACGCCTCAGGGTGTGACCCGGACATTTCACATGCTAGGATGCGATTTAGAGCCTTTCTTTCAGGGAGGGGGAGGACGAAGGTGTTCCGTTCCTGGATGACTACATCTCGACATCCGACCGAGTTGCCGACTATCTGACCGCATATTCAGGCATCCAGCCGGGAGACTTGGATGCCAAAAGATCCGCTCGGTGTCTCGCTACACTTAAATCTGCTTACGTCCGCTTGAGATATTTGGTGGACAAAGGAGTCGTCTTCGTCGGTCACGGCCTTAAGAACGATTTCTTGTAAGTTAAGAGCGTGTTTAGTAAGTTAAGAGCGTAACTACTTACCGTAGTTACTACGCATGACGTCACGAATTCTGGCTTTTCGCCGT
Organism: Branchinecta sandiegonensis; assembly: GCA_030848855.1. Taxonomy (NCBI): domain Eukaryota; kingdom Metazoa; phylum Arthropoda; class Branchiopoda; order Anostraca; family Branchinectidae; genus Branchinecta; species Branchinecta sandiegonensis. Next base: position 10,399,751 of record JAUPMV010000011.1, read on the forward strand.
CAAGGCTGGAACGATTATTCTATTTTCCAGCAGGATATCATGCCATGGGCGAATCCGACCAATCACGTTACAGAGGTGCGTAGTTACTATGCTTACTACGCTCCCGAGCATGGTAAGCAAATAGTAATTATTAGTTACTATTTCGAGAAGGCTGGGACGGTCAGCGTAGTAACTTTTCGTGAGGGTGGAACGGAAATAGTAACTAATAGTAACTATTTTTAGAAGGGTGGAACACGCTCTAAGTTAGGATTCCTTATTTTAAAGGACACCTGAACGATGAAACCATACTTGAACACACCATGGAGAATGCATTTACAGACATGGCCACGGGTAGCATTCTTCTCCTGAGCGTGATGTTTTCAAAATAGGGATGTTCGTTTCTGGAGGTTTGCACATGCAGACACCAAAACAAAAAGCGCAATTCATTAAAATCTTGTACAGCGCTGGCCGGATCGTATTGGAATTTCGTCTCGATATACGTTTGGGCTGAACTGGTTAAAAAAATTCCAGAAGAAGGGTTGATTGAAGACATTTGTTCATTTCTAAAAAATTTCAGTACTGAAATAAGGACAGATGCAAAATGGAGCAAAAATCATAGCTTGGAAACACTATTTCGTATCTGGATTGGGTTTTCTGCAGGCAATGTTAACGGAAGTCATACAGATAGGGATGATACTTGGTGCTCTTCATTCAGGTGTCCTTTAAGACTGGAAATGATAGAAGAGCATAGTGCATGAAATAGTGTAGTAAAAAATACATACAGAAAACTAAAATAAATATTCCGAGCCCAAGTTGACTTCGAAACATATATTCAATAATGTGTACAGCGGATACGTCAGCTACGATACCTGTCAGGTTTGTTTCCTTCCCCGACGTTAACCCTGAAGATTGACAGCCGGAAGAGGACCCTTGCCAAGAAGGGCCGAAATATTGCTGATGAAGCATCGTAGCTGACGTATCCGTTGTATAGCCTACATTATTTGAATATGATACTATAATGTAGAACAAGTAAAGTAAATTTTATGTGCAAGAGAGTAGGCTATATAAATGACGGTAAATGGTAATTTTAGATGTCAAGGAGTACTATAATTTCACTGAGTAGAGGAGTAACTATAGCCCTGAACAGTAAAGACAATACGAGGAAAAGTCATAAAAGGTGCTAAGCGGGTTTAAAACAGGAGCTACGAGCTCGTATGGCACTTGTTACTGGTAGGCGGTACAAGACAGTAGATGAGAATATCACAAATACGACCGCCATCCAAAAATGCGGTTCGGACCTAGCAATAGAATATTTAGTTTTACTCAAGTCTTAGCACTGCCGGCATCGCCTTGCGGCCTGGTATCATCTGAGGCAAATGACTGTTGCTCAACAAATCCACTCGTTTGATCCCTATAGACGTGCCACACGATTTCCAGTACCTCCCACCAACCCCCCCTACCGCGGCCGAATTTGGTTCGGACTCATGAATGGATCACTTAAAGCTTCTGTTCTTACCGCCAATCAAGTTTCGCTCGAACCTAAACATTTTTTGGAAAATTCCGGTACCCCCTCCCCTCACCCTTGGTCAAATCCGGTTCGGAACCTAAAATATGTCATCTAGGGCATATGCTCTCTGCCTCTCTCTATATTCCAGCTTTCATTTAAATCGCTGCTCTCGTTTCACCCCTATGCGAGCCACAAAATTTCCGGGACTTCCCCTACTGTGGCCGAATACGACTTAAAAACATAAAAGCCGCATCTCTGATGTCTCCTCTTCCCGTTCGTCAACTTTGACTCGAATCGCCCGATGAAAAATTTGTAGCCTGCGTAGTTGCATGGTAGTTGTACGAAAAAGTAGCATGTAATACTATTGTAATAGCAAAGAATACTATCATTTAATGTGCCTCAGACTGGTCTAGTCTTATGCAGTTAGTATCCAGTAGCATCCTGTCTTGCCATAGTAGCATCCAGTCATGCTAATAGTAGTATGCAGTAACACGGTAGCCTTGAAGTAGAAGCATGTAGTAGCATCAGTTAGTACTGCATGCTACTTTTTCGTACAACTTCTTAGCACTATTTTGAGATAAATTTTTCATCTGGCGGAGCATACCCTATCTGCAAATTTCCGGTTCCCGCCCCCCCCCCCCACTACCGTGGCCGGATCCAGTCCCGACGTCAGATAACAAATCTAGGTCGCATAAACTCGGTACTGTACAACTTGCACCAGTTGCATCCCGTTCGTTCCATCCGTTTGGTTTTTGTTCATGTCAAAAGTTTCCCTAACCCCACTCCAACTCCCCCAGCCGTGGCCTCGTGTGGTTCGAACGCATGTTTTGCATGTCTAGGTCATCAGTCCTTGTCACCCATTAAGTTTCACTCGAATCGGACTGCCCGTCCGCAAGTTACGAAAGTCCGTTTCCATATTCCCCTTCCCTCACTCCCCCAAAATGGTCGGATCTAGGTATGGAAGTTTTCTGAGGGCATTGTGTGGAGTTCTCAATTCGATTTAGTCCGGTCACTAATAATAATAATAATAATAATTGTATTGAAAAAAGCCCGAGGGCCATAGACACGTTCAAGACAAAAAAGATACATATACACGGAAAAAAGATAATTAAACTAATCAACAAAAATCTTTCTAGCTTCCAACGCTCTACTAATGTAACGACCAACCCTACTAATAGATTGAGCAGAAGTACACTTCAGAATACCAGGGAGTAGGGGAAACCCCACCCCCAAAATTTCCCTACGAATACTTGAAAGCTCTTGGCACCGACTCAAAAAATGACAAATGTCCTCCTCTTCTCGTCCACAAAGAGGGCATGAATAATTCCTATTTGGGATTCTCGCCTTCCTATCAAAAACTTTATTTCTACCATGCAGTGGTAGACAATTAGCTCTCAGTTGGATCCAGTACCTCAAATAAGTAGCAGGCAAATTAAGCTTGAAATAAAACTCAGATTCGTACAGTGTTTTAATCTTTCCGTAATTTAACAGGGTTTCCGATGAAGATATAATACCAAACCATTTTTGTTTTTCCTGGTCTTCAAAAACTCTCAATATTTCATTCAGGAGGGCTGGAGTTTGCTCAGGAGGGCCTAAACCGCCATTCCATATGTAAGAAAATCCAACATCATCAAGTATAGATTTAACTTGAAACGGCCATGATTTGAGTTTTCCTGAATTCAACATTTCCATGTAAGCTGCTTTAACTAGCCTATCATCAGGCAAACCAACTATCCTCTGCCAAAATCTAATAATTTGAGCTACCCTATGCCTTCGAAGCGAATAAATTCCTAGGTCCCCCTTAAGTGCCTGTGTGTGGGTTGTAGGATTGCTAAGTTTCGTTGAGCACATCGGCCACAAAGCCCAATGGACCAACTGCCCCACAGAGCCCCTATACGATCTGGCCCTGTCAGTTGCGTATCTAGGCCTAATGCTTGTTCTCCCCACCAAGTTCCATCCCGATCCCTCGACTCCAAGCGTTTCACGAGCTTTCCGCTTCACCCCACCCCCCCCCCCCCCCCCCCTCCACAAGTATATGATCCGATCCGGACTTGACGTGGGACATCTGAGACGATAAATCTTTCCATTTGGCAAGTTTCATTCAATTCCGATCACCCGTTCAGAAGTTATGCATGCCACTAGATTCCGGATTTCCCATCCCTCCACTCCCCCACGATGCTCGGATCGGAGAAACGAATATTCTCAAGCCAGCCTGTTTGGTCCCTGACAGGCCTGCCAAGTTTCATCGGCCTAGCACATCAGGAAGTACTGAACTCACGGGATCACAAGAATTCCTCCGCCCCCCCCCCCAACCGTGGCCGCATGTGGTTCGGACGCATGTTTTGCATGTCTAGGTCATCATTTCCTGTCACCCATTACCGTTAAGTTTCACTCGAATCGGACTACCCGTTCGCAAGTTACGGAAGTCAACTTCCATATTACCCATCCCTCACTTCCCCAAAAATGGTCGGATCCAGGAACAGAAGTTTTTCTAGGGCATTGTGTGGGGTTCTCAAGTCTATTTGGTCGGGTAACTAATATGCCTGCTAATTTTCATCGTCCTTAGCACATCTGGAACTCGCGATTACCGGAATTCTGGGAAACCCCATCCAACTCCCCCCACAGAGCCCTGATACGATCTAGTTACTCTACTCTACATATTACTCTACATATCAAGTTTCATTAAGATCCGATCACCCGTTCGTAAGTTAAAGATACCTCAATTTTCCGGATTCCCTGTCCCTCCTCCCCCCCCCCCCCCAGATGGTCGGATCAGGGAAGTGACTATTTCGAATTTAATCTGGTCGAGTCCCTGATATGCCTGCCAAGTTTCATCGTCCTGGCTTATGTGGAAGTGCCCGAACTAGCAAAACCCGGACCGACGGACAGACAGAAACTGCGATCGCTATGTGGCATCTATGTCCAACGGGATCTGACTAATTTTACTTGCCCCAGGTTATGCCTTTTTCCTTACCCTTTTTTTTTTTTTACAAAAATTTGTACTGCTGACTCACAGTGCTGCATTTTATATCGGCAAAAAACCAGGATTTGTGCTGCACTTTTATTTCAAAAATCGGTACCAGGATTTGCTGCCGGAAGTCCGAAAAGAACCGGAAACGGATAACCCGCTTGGAGAGTAGAAAGTGAGCGATAAACGCGGCTTAAATAGAAAGGCAAATCTGACAGTCCCGATGCGGGGAACTGGGGGGGGGGGGGGTGAATGGTTTGAATGGACCGGATACTAGGGAGCACCGGTGGGTCGATCTCAATATTGGATGCCCTTCCCAAGGTGTCCCGTCTATCTACTGTGCTGGGAAAGAAGGCACTGTCTAGGGAACCGGGAGCCGTACTTTATGTCGTACGGGCTAGGGAACCGGTAGTTCTCACAGAAAGCAAACCATACGAGCTGCGATTCCGGGATCTGACGTCATTGACTAACGGAAACTTGTATGTGCTGGCTCCCGTTCCGGTAGTAATTGCAAATAGCTCACGGAAACTTCATCGAGCCAGCTTCTCGTCCGGTAGTCTCACGGAATTGTGTACTCAGAAGCTAGGGAGCCGGTAGTTGATACCGGAAACTGTATACTTGGAGCTTGTGTTCCGGTAGTGTCTACGTATGATATAGAACTCACGGGATAGTTTGGATGAGAGTTAGGATGCCGGGATTTTCACTGACTTAGAGAAATAACATGGGAAAAAATGCACTACCGGCACCCATATATTGAGAGCTAAGGTACCGGTAGCAATAACTATTTGGTTGAAAATGACCAGCTCACGGACACTGGCTATTGGCTAGGGTTCCGGTAGTGCCAAAAAATAAAAAAAACTGAACTCACGGACCCATGACAGTGCAGACTAAGAAACCGGAAGTGAATATTTTTTTAACTCACGGAACCCAACTCTTGCGGGCTAGGGTTACGATAGTGCCAAAAAATAAAATTACAAACTCACGGACACGTGTCAATATGGACTTTCAGTCCGGTACAGCTCACGGAATCCAACTTCTATGGGCTAGGGTTCCAGTAGTGCGTGATACTAATTAACATTGCTTATCCCATGAATTGACAATATTTGCTACCGGACTCTCTAAGTCCATATTGAAATGTGTCCGTGAGTTCCTTTTTTTTGCACTACCGGAACCCTAGCCCATGGGAATTTGGTTCCGTCAGAAAAAAATATTCGCTCCCGGACTCCTATAGTCTGCACTAACATGGGTCCGTGATTTCAAAAATACTAATTTTTTGGCACTACCGGAACCCTAGTCCATCGGAGATGATTTCCGTGAGTTAATAATATTTGATACTCGAATCAAAGTTCATATTGACGAAGTGTCTGTGAGTTCGAAACTTTCAGTTTTGGCAATACCCGAACCCTAGCCAATAGCCATCTGTGTCCGTGAGCTGGTCATTTTCAACCAAATAATTATTGCTACCGGTACCTTAGCTCTCAATATATGGGTTCCGGTAGTTGATTTTTTCCCATGTTATTTCTCTAAGTCAGTGAAAATCCCTCATCAAAAATAGTCTCATCCAAACTATTCTGTGAGTTCTATACCCTACGTATACACTACCGGAACACAAGCTCCAATTATACAGTTTCCAGTATCAACTGCTGGCTCCCTAGCTTCTGAGTACACAATTCCGTGAGACTACCGGACGAGAAGCTGGTGCGATGAAGTTCCCGAGAGCGATTTCCACTTACTACCGGAACGTGAGCCAGTACATACAAGTTTCCGTTAGTCAATGACGTCAGATCCCGGAATCGCAGCTCGTATGGTTTGGTTTCCGTGAGAAATGCCGGTTCCCTAGCCCGTAGGACATAAAGTACGGCTCCCGGTGCCCTAGACATTGCCGGGAAAGAATGCGAACGTGTGAGTCTATGGTTAAAGTTACATACATCATTAGTTACATTACATAAAGTTACTACACCCGTCGCCGAATATGGATTCCAACCGGAAACTATCGAATCGTAGTGACAGAGACTGTCACTCAGATTTCTCGGTATTACCGATTTGTGTGACGTGGCGAGATAGCTGCGAAGGGGCTATCTTCCAGTCTCTTCTGGTTATAATATTTCTGTCATGTTCTAGCGTGATAAACTTGCTCGTTCCTCCGGACCAGATTCGAGATACTGTTCATATCTTCCATTTGCCTCACCAACGAATGATCTCCCTTCGGTTCCTGGCATGGTATTACTTAGGTAAGAGAATATCGCTTTCTCGCTCTGATTACTAAAAGAGTACTGAGGGAACAACTTCGTCCGCCATCTTAAAATTTTCTTCCGCCTGTAATACTCTGTATGACTAAGTCCAAAACACGCCAGTGATGCTCAGGAAAAACGAGAAAACGTCTCACTAACGACTCAAACTCAACAACTCAAATCCTGTGTCAATCAATCACGACGGACAGATGGGGACAGATGTGGTGCCGCTTCTGGCTCTTCCGTTAGGTACACAGCGATTTTCCATCGGCAAGGAGAGTTAGTCATCAAGAGTATTTGGAGAGCCGACAAGGGGCATTTCTAGTATCTAACCTAAAATTAGGACTGCTCGCTTTCTGGATGGTGGGTAGACAGTCCCACGCAAGTTTTTGAGATAAAGCGAGTTTTATTTACTGACCCAGGATCCTGCGTTCATGGCTCTTTTTCAGTAAAAAAAAGATAGGACAGAATTATCAAGTTTCAAGCTTCCGAACAAATCCCTAACCTTCGGGGGTAGTGACGGCGACCCCTTCAACCAGTTTTTTGCCAGCGTAAGATACCAGAATAGTTGTATTCCCTCCTTTGTTTCCCTACATAAAAGAAAGTAGTACCTAATTGTTTTACCCTTCCCCCGTTGTCTGTTACCCCAATCGTTGTTTTTGTATTTGGTTTGTCTTCAGTGTTTTTGTACGTGATGTTTTGGTTAGTCTCTTTAATTTATATTTGACTTTACCACCTGTTATTCGGCTGTTAATTGGTGTTGTAATAAAATCGAATTGAATTTCACGTAAGCAACCGTACAACCGGTTGTCTCATATCGAGAACTCTTGTTCTTGTTCGGATCTTGCTTTGTTAGAACGCAGAGCTTCTTCAGCGGGGGTCTTCAGAATCTTTTCCCGGAAAAACTGCAGTCGTTTCCAGAGCTCGAGAACGTGTGTGATAGGCTCGGCAATTTTCGTAGAAGTCAAACGAAGCACAAAACTGTCGGAAAACAGCCCGCAAAAAAACTTTTTTCCAAGATATTTGTTGGCGCCAAACGGATAGTCAGCTGTGACGGTCCCCGTCTTGACAAAGGGTCCTCTTTTGAAGCACAGGTTCGCTCACCTAGCTTGAGCCTGAAAAAGACCCTTGCCAGAAGAGACGAAATATCTCTAGATAAATCTCAGCTGACTTCCATTTAGAGCGTGTTCCACCCTTCTAACAAGTTACTATAGTTACTATTTTCGTTCCAACCTCGTGAAAGTTACTACGCTGACCGTTCCAACCTTCTCGAAATAGTAACTATTTGCTTTCCATGCTCGAGAACGTAGTAACCGTGGTAACTACGCATCTGTGTAACTTGATTGGTCAGATTCGCCCGTGGCATGATATTCTGCTGGAAAATAGAAAAACCGTTCCAGCCTTGACGGCAAAAAGCCAGAATTCATGACGTCATGCGTAGTAACTACGGTAAGTAGGGTGGAACACGCTTAGCTTCATCAAATATAATCTTGGGCTTCTTTTACATGGTCTTTTAACTTTTAGAGACCAATATTCAAGTTGGATCGCACGACTCGGTTGAGGATGCACGGACAGCATTGAAGTTGTATGGAGTTTATAAGAAGTTACACGGCGAAGGGGAGAAGAAGTGGCAAGAATACTTGACGGTGAGACCATTGTAACGATTGTTATGCAAAACACAATCTAGAAAATCTCTGGCTCTCCTTGGAAAAAGACCATGGGCCTCGAATCTGATTTTACCAGCCTTATAAGAGACACACAGCCGAGCCGAACCGTCAGTTGTGATTCGGATTGCTTGCAACACTTGTCAGAGTGACGGTGTAGGTATTCGGCTGTGTGTCTCTTATAAGACTGGTAAACAAGACTCGAGGCCCGTGGTCTTTTTCCAAGGAGAGATTGTGCTTAGCATAACAATCATTACAAAAGATTGTGCTTAGCATAAGAATCGTTACACCATCATGCACAATTTGGGGTTTTACCGAAGTATCACTGATTATTTGGCAGGGAGAACAGTCCTTCAGAATGTTCCTATTGGTTGTTTATTCTATTTGCTCATTCTAGCGTAGCTTAAGAAGCTCCAATCGGACTCAAAGACAGTCTAGCTCAGTGGTTCCCAACCGGTGGTACGCGTACCCAAAGGGGTACGCGAGACCCTTCCAAGGGGTACGCGAATGTACCAAAATCTGTTTAGTCTGTATTTTCAAGATATCACCTCACTCATTTTTGATTGCCGAAAGCCTAATATTACCAGCAGAGGCATCAGTAGCTAAAAAGTTTTTTGGGGGCGAGATATTTTTACCGAGTGGCTGGTAATTTTTACGTACTGTCTTTCGAAAAAAACAACTGTAAAAAATCAACTTCAGAATTTCAAAAAAAACTTTCGCTTTTAACAAACTTTCCGGTTTTGGCCGGATTCCTGGCAAACTAGTTGTCCGGTAGAAAAATGGTTTTCACCATCGTTTTCAGCATGTTTTCATACCCTTCAATCGAACATTTAATCAACTTCAAATGAAACTTTTACTTTTACCCAACTTTCCGGTTTTGCCGGATTCCCGACGAACTACCTGTCCGACAAGAAAATGGTTTTCACCATCGTACTCAGCATGTCTTCTTACCCCATAATCGACTATCACATTAGCTGTTTAAAAATATTTTGTTTGTCCCTTAATTTGAAACCCCTCCCCACCCTCAAATATAGGGCCACAGAGCCCATCTTCGAACTTGACCTGTACTTTGACCCAAAGGATCCTCCCACCAAGTTTCATCAAATATCTCAATACCCTCGAGAGTTCTCGTGCGGACAGACGGACAGACAGACAGACGGACAACTTTTGCGATGTAATAGGTATCCCTCCACTAATGTTTTGGGATCCCAAAAAGTAATATTTTGTCTCTTGACTGTCAGTACATTTCATTTTAACAATTTCGCGGCAACATTCGAGATGTATAAAAACGAGTGTCAGGTACAAAGTGTTATGTACAACCAGGGGCGTCCCGAGGGGGGGGGGGGGGTGCTCCCCCGGTGCTCCAAAAAACTCCGGTAAATTTTGACTGGTGCGGCGAAGCCGCGCCAGTCAGAATTTGTCAAATTCAGCTGAAGTTGATGATTCTTATGGAGTCTACCGGATCATTGCTCAGGGCATCTACCGGAATATTACCGGAATATTTCTGGTATAAAGATTATAATCAAGGAACTGATATCAACCCTATAACTAGTTCATTTACCGTACCTGCAGGTGGAGCACTAGCAGCAGGAAATGTGAATGTCACTTCTAAGCCTAATCCCAATTATAATAAAGGGTTTGAAAAGAGATATAATAGAACTAAAAACAGCAAATTAGTGAATATGTATTTACCATTATCAGAGTTGTTTGGATTCTTGAAAGGAAACAAACGATTTTTTAGAGGTGCATCACACAGAATATGTCTAAGAAGAAATGATGATAATAATATGATTGTAAACAATGGAAATACTAATTTTAAAGTCGTCATTGAGTATTTATCCTGGAAAATTCCTGTTATAGCTCCTAGTATTGAGATGAAGATGATGAGTCAATTGGAAAAGGGTTTGGCAAAGGATAAAAAGTATAATTTGATGTGGGAAGCTTGTAATACTTATAAAAGTGATGTTAGTCAGAATAAGGAACACACCTGGAAAGTTGTGTCTGAGAGAAATAGTCCGACGAAAATCGTTGTGATGTTACAGAAAAATGAAAAGCATAACAACCAAACAAATAATAATATGGTATTTGATCATATGAATTTGACGGATATAGAGGTTAGAATTAACGGGGATAAATATCCAGAAGAACCCCTCAAATGCGACTTTAGTGAGGAAAAATGCACGTACTCGAATGTGTACAACAGATACATACATATGGGTTATAAACAATTGGCGTTCGATACTGGTAGTGTAGTCAATATCGAAGAATTTAAAGAAGTATATCCACTATTCTGTTTCGATGTTTCTAAACACGAGTCAAATATTTATAATGGAACCACTGCTGATATTGAAATTAGTATAACTTTAAAAGATCTTCAACCCGTACCATACAATATTTACTGTGTTCTATATTATGAAAGAAAAGCTACATTGGATATCATTAATAAAAATATGTATGTGAGTTTGTGATTTGGATTTTTATTAAAGAAAATCAGCCGCTAATAAATGGAGGTCTTGAATACAATCAAAACAAACAAGTATAATGAGACAATCAAGAAAGAACAACTAGTTCTAGGATTGAAATATACCATCGTTAAAATGAGAATGGCTAAAACAAAATATGGAGATAAGTTAGTTGTAGTTATCAATCATAACAAGAAGATGTGTGATCTGTTGATACCGCAGAGATACAATGCAATTTCTGATGAGTTACTTCTAAAGAACAATCTTATTTTGCAGCCTATTTTGCGTGTAAATAAGAACTCGGAACAATATGTTGACTTGGAACTGTTTACTCAGTAATTGGGGGGTATTTGGATAAAAAATTGAAAAAAAAAGTAGTAGTTTATATGTAGTATAAAGGTTAATATTTCCTATTTCTTGGTACCTTTATTTGGAAAAAAAGAAAATACAAATATCTATAAAAAGGGTGAAATTTCGGAAAAAAGCATGTTAAAATTTAAGAAATCGATGTTAAAATGGGGTTTTGAAATGTGGGGGAGGGTGGGGTAGAACCCGGCTTATATAACTACTTAGGCGTGAGGTCCAGCAGGTCTAGTAACATCTCACCTATTGACTTGAATATTTCTGAAAACCTGATAAAAATGCGTTTCTTTCATTTCTCCTTCATCCAGGGATAGTCGATTTCATAGAATGAACTTCTTCTTTCGGATTTGTCATACCTCTATGTACTGTCCCTCTACGCTTGAAATATTTACCAACTAGAAATGTAAGCCGTTGCCGAAAAATAAAATAAAAATATGAGATTCATTGCAAGACATATCCTACAATCATTTTCCTACTTTTCTACAGGCGTAACTTCTCCGGTGTCGCATCTATCGTCCTGGAAATGCAGGTTTTTTTAAAGTTCAAAATCTCAGCGTCTGGATGAGTTTGGTTTGTCATGCAAGCAGCGAACGCTCTGAACGCTTTAACGAAAAATACAAAATCTCTCAGATGTGTCAAAATATTTCAGTATTCAAATATCAGACTGAAAAATAAGCTGAATCTTAAGTAAAACTTCACCGAACCTATTTTTTGTTGTTAGTATAACATAATAGAACTCAGAAAACAACAGTAGGCCTATGCTAGAGTTTCTGCAGAGATGTTCATTACGGAGACATTTCGGCTAAAACCTGGAAAAATTCCGGTAAAACTTCGAAAAATTCCGGTAAAATTCTGAAGCCGCACCCCCCCCCCCCCCCCCCCCTATCAGGAAGGTGTCGGGACGCCCCTGTGTACAACAGTGGCCAGATCAGGAGAAACTTCCAAGGTGGGAAACTGCAACAGTGGTATAGACTGCATACAGCAAGGGTACGTAACCTCATTTAAACACGGACTATCTTATTTACATGCCTGACATGGAAGGCATATTAAATAAACTAATTTGTTGCTATCCCTGTAAAACAGCAGCGCTAATGGCACACACTAATTATTCTGTTCCACTTGTGGCCAAAATGAGCAGCAAAAATAAGGCACTATTCCAAAAGCTACCATCGCAACTGCCAAATTAGTAGTTCTACAAATTTCAGCCTGTGGGTAGTGTGACAAACTTTATTTATGTGACCAAAACAGTGGCACACCAATATGCCATGAAAAACGTCCACAGAGAAGAACAGACTTTTCAGCATTCAGTCCTTAAGAGCTGGTCCTCCTACAGGATTTTCATCTGTGAAAGCACAGATTTGCGGGATGTGTCACATGAAGCTCAGATGATAGTATTTGTCCGTTATCGAGATTCTGACATAAAGAAAACATTCTGTTTTGCGAAAACCTCCAGTACCGAGGACAGCATGAAAAAACTATTGGTGTGCCTGTTATTTATCAGTTTGCAGTGACGAGGGAGAACTTATGACTGGTACCGTTTCCGTTTCCGTACCAGTACCGTTTCCAGTAAAGTAGTTAAATTTGAAGAGTTTGAGTGTATTTTGAGTAGCCGGAACGGAAGATGGAAATTTGTGTAATATAATGAAAACAATTTGTATGTTTTGTCGTTTTGTCCTTTGTCCTTGTTTTTGTGCCAGTAAAACAGCTGGGGTTGATGACCTGATGTGTGAAGGTGTGTTTATTGAGGATCTTTTATTTTAATGTTTACAAATTTTTAAAACCGTAATTTAGATTTAGTTGTTTAAAGAAAATTGTTGTTGTTGGTAGTTATACAAATCATTCCAAAAATTTAAAAGAGAGAATTAATTTCCAAATATTAGAGGGGAAGAATAGTAAACAAAATATGGGTTTATTTTCAAAAGTTAGGTGACGTGAATAGTTAAAAGTGGGTAAAAATAGATTAAAATTAACGTCACTGAGGGATGGAGGAGTAGCCACAAAAAGTACGAAATCTGATTTCTTAGTTTTTCAAACGATATAAAAATAAGTAAATGAAAAAAGATGCTACGGGAAAAAAAAAAAAAAAAATGACTGGATTCAGAATCCATTTAGTGCAAATGTGATGTCAAGCTCCGGCAGAAATGTGATGACAAAAATGTTGCCGTTAATGACATGGAACCGAGATCTTGACAAAATTTTCCTTCAACACTGCCTCAAATGTCTCATTGATTTTGTATATATTTCTACACGTGTATGCCTTTTCATTTATGACATAAATATCGCCTTTTTCACGTTCTGAAAATGGGGGTATGCAACCTCTTCGAACATTGTTTAGGGGTACGCGGTACGGAAAAGGTTGGGAACCACTGGTCTAGCTTATTCAACTTGTTAGTACAGTGCTTTACTGTCTCCAAACGGGCTCTGGAAACCCAGTGTTCTTCTACAGCAGCACTCTGCCGGGAAATGTTCGTATCCATGTGCTGTTGTATGCCGATCCAAGCTACTTAATTCTTTGGACAAGACATTCTTGCACTCATTTAGCTGATTTGTTTCAGCTAGTGGTTTTCTTTTTGCTTCTGTAGTCGCTCGAATCGGTTGCTGTTAAACTTAAATAGTGTTCTGAAGTTCTGGTGAGCCAAGACTCAACGGTAGCTGACGAATCTTTTTAAAGACCGGCCATACGTCTAATGCTACACTAATGCACTCTTATTCTTGTAACTTTACAGTTTCCTTGAATTCGGCGCCATCGCCTCTTTTCAAGGTTCGGTCTTCCGAAGCATTTTTTCCGGTAAATTTTCCGATTTTTCCAAATGAACCGGTAACAGGAACAGAAGCCGTGTGTAATTTCAGGAACACTGAGGGTGAGCGTGCTCTTCTCATACTGAGAGGTATGAAAATTATACGTTGGAGCGGAAAGACAAAAATCGTCCTCGGGCGGGACTTGAACCCGTGACCTTCGGGTGAAGTTGCCGACACTCTAAGCTTACGAGGAATTTAGTTTAGCTTTAATACCAAGTTTAAGTCTACGAGATTCCGACAATGGAGTCATGGCCTTCTGAATTTAGTTGAAAACTGTTCCAGCCTGTGTTTACGTCCGTCCTGGCCGAATGGGTTAGCGCGCTGACCTCACAAGCGAAGGGTCGCTGGTTCGAGTCTCGGTGCTGCCGACCGTTTGGTTTAGGGCGAGGATTAATGGCCGTTTCCCCGTAAGACAAGCTAAAAGTTCACCCAGCTTCAAATGGGTACCTAGAGAAATTTAGGGAATAGCACGGGAAAGGTCGGATGATTTACCCCCAACCTCGCATCGCGGGCAGAGTAGCAGGAGGCGCAACGCGAACCTGAACTGGTTTGCATGCGAAAGTTTGCTTTGCTTTGTTTGTTTGCAGGCTGATACGGCCAAAGGCCCTTGTACATATCCGTCTCGACGTAAAAAAGTTTTAGTATGAGTAAGCCTATGCTGACAAATCGGGGAAAGAAAAATATATGCTGCTTGGTATCGCTCAGGAACTTGTTCTTGGATTCCTGTAACCATCAGTATTAGCCAGCCTATTTATTGTTGGCATGGAGGATAATCCATCAGAGTAAACTGAATTTTCGTTTTTTTTTTCAGAAACTTTATGACGTTGGTTCGAAGAGAAACTGGGCAATCGATATGGCAGCCCGTCCTTGATCAAATTTGGTAGGAGAAACAAGTTACAGAACGTAGGCTACCTACTATTTTTAACATTTTTCGCGTAATTTTTGGTGACAAGTTTGTTGAGGTTTTGCATGGAATTTTTAGTAAATTTGGAGAATACTTTATATGCTACTTCTTCTTCGAATTATCTAAAATAATTTAGGTTTAATTTACCCAAAATGAAAAACACAGTACAATTCTACACACAAATATACCAGGGACCGAATCACAGAAACCCCGAAATCAAAAACACTCTTTTTCACATCTTTCTAAAAAATGCTATAAAGTTTGCTCGAACAAACAAAATTCGTCTGAAGGTACACACATCCTTCAAGCCGCACACACGATCCCGGGGAGGTGCCGACCCTTCGCTTGGTTCCTTTAAATCATGTACAGAATTAAGCCGCGCTCGCATGATTTGCAGAAGGATAGTCAGGTGAATATTCTTAGTAAGGTAGCCTTTTGGACAAGAAACTTCAAGTTGGATAGATTTAAACAGATTTTTTTTACTGAGAAGAAATAAAAACATAACTAGAAAAAATTCGACCTCCGGAACCGAATCGTTTCTTTTTGTCAAAAAAATGTGTCCTTAAGCGAGTGGACACAGCGGATCGTGAATAAAGTGGAAGAGCGCTCTATCTATTACTGATAACTAGGTCAAGAACAAGTCATTGTGGGCCCTTGATAGTAGCGAAAAAGGAAACTGGACAGTGTTGTAATAGAGTATCTGGTGACGCCCTGTGGGCCACCGAGGACTCTGGAGAAACTGAGGTCGAAGGACTATCTGAAGTTACGGAGGGCCCTTAAAGGACCTGTCTTACCTATAATACTAGTGCAACTTACTTCCATAATCACTCCATATATTTCTAAACACGGAGACCCCAATTTCGTACGGTACATTCTAACCCCTCTAACAAAACCACGCTGATTTTCTCACTTGCCGTGTTTTGCTACCTTCGATGTGTATCTAGCTGTAGACGGTTGTCTGCGAGAAGTTTTTCCATCAGAAAAACCGGTTATGTAAATTTTTCCCCTGTTTTCGCTGTAAGTCAACGGGTCTCGGAAAAGGCTTAAAACAGCCAAAACCGTGGGTTATTTGTTGAAAGCACAGTCTAGTTTTAATGTATTCCAATATTTTAAAATAGTGTAAGTTGAATAGTAAATAGTACGAGGGGTCCTTTAAAGCTTCCCATGACATAAGAACGGATGTTCTGACATCCGCGCCTACGGTTTGATATCCGTGTCCAGGACGCCTGGCTTGATTTCTTGTTGCAAGCTGAGCGGCCACCGACTTATTTGCTTATTATTCTCGCAAATAACTTTATCAGGTTACAAATCTTTTGGAAACTGGAATGAAAGAAGCCTTGTACAATCGCCTTGTACCTAAGTCATCCTAAGTCGCCCTTTCCCATAAAGTATTTCAACTTTCGTCTGAATACATTATTTCATTTCCAAATACACAAGACGTCCTTTACGAGTCAGTTTGATTTCCGTAAATTCCTAAAAACTTTCGTAATCACAATTCAGACGGGTCGTGGGCTGTCCTCTCTTCCGCCTTTTCACTTGAATTTCTATTAAATTCACTGAGTAATTCTTTAATTTCGTTATCATAGCTCGACCATTCAGCGATAATCCTCTGGGCGGCTGTCAATTTTGACTCTTTGGTCATCGGATTATTACAAAGGTCTATGGTTTTCGCAGTTGCTTTCGAAGCATTGTCGCACCAAGTTTCGCACCACAGCCACTCTTGCGGCAGGGACTTTATTGCTACTTGATGAATCATGTTGTTGGGAAGATCTTGATCCAAGTTGGAAAGGCTGTTGGGGTCTTGGCTTAGGGCTTGGTACTGTCCGCGAAGTCGGTCTCCGGCGGCGATCTTCCGGAACTTCTTCAAGTCTACGACGTAGAGTGCAGAAATGTGGTATCTTCGTCCCTGTAGAAACCAAATATCAGTAACGGGTCTGAAGAAGCGGGTCTAGACAGGCTTGGTCTATCCACTCTGTCTAAAAGACGACACAAGCTGACGTAAAAGGACGTAAAAGCTTGTCCTCTGATCTTCATAGATCTCTCCTACCGGATAACGAAGCCCCAAACCAGACTCGACCTGAAACAAGGCTTCGCGCTGCAACCCGTAATTGTACCAGATTTGTTCGCACCGATATCCACTCTACTGACCGGTATCTTTCGTCATTTGTACCATATTTCGTAAATTATTTCAATTCTGAACTGTGATGTATCCGTTATTAATTGTATATACATATAAATATTTTAAGGTAATTATTGAGAAGTGATTATTAAGCTATAGCCGTGTTAATAATTGTGTGACAATCCGACGCTAGCGAGTAATTATATGAGCTATTCAGGAAATAAACGTTGTTATTATTATTATAACACTTAGAGCGTGTTCCACCCTTCTAACAATAGTAACTATTAGTTACTAACTCCGTTCCAACCTCGCGAAAAGTTACTACGCTGACCGTTTCTCGAAATAGTAACTATTTGCTTACCATGCTCGGGAGCGTAATAAGCGTGGACAGCGTGGTAACTACGAATATCTGCAACATGATTGGCCGGATTACACCGTGGAGTTATATTTTATCGAAAATTTTCCAGCCTTGACGCCAAGAAGCCAAAATTCGTGACGTCATGCGTAGTAACTTCGGTAAGTAGGGTGGAACACGCTCTAAAAGTAGATCTGACAGATGTATGACTATTTTTCACCAGCTTGCTACATCGCAATGAAGTCCTATATTACCGCGTGGGCCGAGCTAACGAGCTTGTATCTCTGCCGGCCCCAGTGATCTATTCATATCGTTATCAATTGTTTTAAAATAAAAGAACCTGAACCGTATATTTCTCGGCACATGTGGTTTGGTTCACTGTCCAGTACTGATCTGAAAAGTCAACCGAATAGGTACGCCAGCGCCATTTGCAGCGCATGGGACCGTGACTAAACAAACAATGCCGAAATTCTGTTCAAAAGATGTCCATTCACTCTCCGTCTCCAGTAGAGTGAGTTTTCTTACTGGATATTTTTGAGGGTTAAACAATCACCAGCAAGCATGCATGTTAGGAAGATGAAACCAAAGGCGTCTTCTCGCAGTTCCACGAGGACTCCGCTTGAGGACTCCCCGCGTTTTTGTTTGTCCCGGGGACTCGCTCCGTATTCTCGCGAGTCCCCACGGTCGGGGAATGCTCCGATTATCATCACCATTATCAAAAATGACTCCCTTTCAGATTAGGAGGGGAATCAATTTTTGCTGGTGCTGGTGCAATTTAAAATTAGTTAAAAACAATCAGAATAAACAAAACCAAAATAAAGTGGATCCAGACTAATTTCGTCAACAGCATATTTTTATTTTTTTTTCGAACAAAATCCATTTTGGAAGCATTCCCCGTGTTCTCGTTGTTTCTATACGTGGAGTCCGCGTGGAGTGACTCACTCTATTCTCGCCGTTCCCTTCGATTCCCCGAGGAGTCCTCGAGGAACGGCGAGAATACGCCTCAAGAAAGGTGTAGCCTATTAGGAACGCGGACAGGTTCAACGGAAACTCCAATAATCCCCCTTGGATGTGTTCTGGTCTCCTTTAAGCGATAATCCCCGTAATAACCTATATGAACGGCACTTGAACTTAACTTCTAAAGGGGTGATCTGGTTCGGATGAGAGTTGCTAGCTGGTACAGTAGAAGTAGCCTATGCTTCTTAGAACGTCAGTTACCTTTAAACAGCGCAGATTTGGGCCAAAGTGTAAAACGAAGACACAAAACACCTATTCAGGATTTCTTAGGAATTAGGAATTTACTTAGCTATTTCGGCTGATTGCTCGTTGACTTTTATCACATAAAGTTGACGAAAAGGTAAATTCGAAGTCAGCTAACGTTCAAAGAAGTATACTTTTTACACGAGCGCATGCATAAAATCAACTGTCGGTCACACCTGGCTATTGCGGGAGGATGGGGAGGGCTACACAACTGTAGTGGGCCGAGAAATCATAACAGAAATGGCAGGATCGAAACAAACCTTGGCGTGCAGAAAGATTAAATGCGATTTCAAGCTCTGGGTCAGTTCGTAATGACCGCCGGAGTGGGGCTCCCCTACGCACGAGTAAAGCTAAAAGAACTAATTGGCTTGGCCGTAAAGACGGTCGGAACAAAAGATGGTTCACAAAACTACCCCCAAACTTCTCCGACTTACCTGCATATGATTTTTCCAATATCCCTGCTTCCAGAAACGGTATCCATCCATGTCCTTTCGACTTTCGCAGAACGGTGTATACCCATACGGCGCGCCCCCAAGATCCAAATCCCTCAACTCTGTCAAATCCGCTCTCACAACTTGATCAGCGTCCACGAAAATAAACTTCTTGACATCTAGCGGGAAGAGAACGTCTAGGAAGAGAATTTTGTATCCCCAGATGACTCTCTGCTTCTCAGTTTGCTGGTTCAACCAGCGAGGCCACTTGTACTGAACCAGCTCATACTCAAATCCGTATTTTTCGGACATGGTGGGTAGAAAGCGCTTAAAGGTGGGAGATAGATAGTTTTTCAAGAACCAAAATTTCACTGGAGTTTTGGTATTTTTTAGCACACTTAGCATCATAATTCGTAGGAGGCGCTCGTACAAGTGTCCAGACGCGAGTGAGAATATATTCAGCGTTTCTTCCTTTTGCTCACTGGGTGTACCGGTGAATTTACTGGCAAAGGAGCTCCAAAGTCCTCCTTCCTCACCTTCATCGCCGAGCAGATCCTCCAGTTCTTTACCAGGTTTCTTTTGCACTTTAAGCTTCAACATATGCGATTTGAAGGAAGTGATGAGTACGCGGTTTTCAGAAGATTCTGATGTTTCCATGCCCTCTTGGCTCGCGATGGTATACAGTTCATCCGAGCGACCCTCACGAAGCTTTAAAATCCACATACCCGGGTTAGCTTTGAGTTGGAAGTAACCAAGGTTTGCCATTACAATTGTGTCAACCGCATTTGGATTATTTTCAGTGCCTAGGGTGAGTTGGAGACCCCTCGGAGGTGAACCACTGGGTAGCTCAAAGCATTGGCCTTCGAGTAGAAGGTATTCAAGTTCGAATTCACTATGCACCCCACCCTCGACATCAGCAATCTTAATATTGTCCAAATCGTGTATCGATTCCACTGCCTCAACCAGCCAATTATCGGGTACATGCATATTCAGAGTCAATAGTGGCGTGGCCTGGGGTAGGCCAAACACAGCTACTGGTCCTGACAGATATTTCCCTTCGTTCGAAAACTGAATTTCCGGTTCGAGAACAAATCTGTAAAAGCTCTTCAAAGGCATTTGGCTATGTTTTGCTATGCAGTTGAAAAATACGCGAATATCTGCGTTGATCATTTGGCTTAAAGGTACCAAAATACCTGACAGCTTCTGTCCACCAGTTGTCAATGGGTCCAGAATAACATCGAGCTTAAAGACAGGCACTGACGGGTCACGAGCACTAATCTGTAGCACACTGTGGTCAGTCGACACGCCCATGATTTCATGCCTCTTCCGTGCTCCAGTATTCTGAGCCACTATCGCATGGGCTTTAAGGATTAAATTGCTCGTACCCGGGTCAGAGAATTTACCAAGCTTGACGTAAATATGAGTAGCGTGCGTGATCATTACTTTCATGGTCAGTTCTAGGTCGGAGACTGAGAAGGGCTCATCAGAATCTAGGGGGCCGAAGACTCTCCCGTTGGCAATAACTCCCCTAACTCCCGTGCCCCACTGTAAGACGCGCTCAACGAACAGTCGATCACAGTGCATCACTTCCGAAGCGTGCTCATACTTTGCCTCCATGTCTAAAAGTCCTTGTATTTCCGAGATTTTCTTCGCCCCGCTTTCCAGTGCCTTTGCATTCGCAGGCTTCAAAATGCTATCGATTAAAGCAGCCCTTTTGTCGGTTGGAGCATGATCCATGATGGTCTGGTAAAGGTTAGGGATTGAGACTACATGTTCCGGCTGGGGCTTTCCATTATGAATGACTCCAATCCGCATGTTTTTGGATTTCTTAACAAAGCCGATGTACTCGCTCATCGTCTCGCGCTCCTCCGGTTTGGACAAATCCATCACCACCCATACTGTGACAGGACAGTATGCTATGTCTTGGCATCCGCTTATATAGTCCATATGTTCAATCAAGCTGGCAGTCAAATCCCTATCTTCTACTTCTATCAAGCTAGTGGCGCACATTCGGGGGAGTGGATTACCATCGACCTGCAAGAACTTAGGCTCTGCGCGGAGAATTCGATTGTTGAACCGCGTGACAACGTTGGGTTGGGACATGAGGTAGTCGAGAATGCTGTCATGGTCGGTGACTTCACCTTTGACGACTGCTTTGGTGATGATGTTCATCGTCTTCATTATTTCCATGATCACAGCTTCCTCAAATTCTGTGTTTTCTAGGCTTGATTTTTCCAAAGGTTTACCATTGAAGAGGACCTGAAACATTAAAAAAAAAAACTTATGATCTATAATAATAGGCTAGTGATAATAATCATTTTTTCTCGTAATACCTATTTACGAAGTGCTAACTGCGGATCATCAATATAACAAGACCAAAGGTTTCGATGGAATATTTTGTTCACCCCTTAATTTGAAACCTCTCTCCCACCCCTAAATGTAGGGCTACAGAGCCCATCTACGACTCGACCTGTCCCTTGACCGCAAGAATCCTCACACCAAGTTTCATCAAAATATCCCATTCCCTTCGAGAGTTATTGTGCTCACAGACGGACGGACAACTTTTACGAAATCATAGGTATCCCTCCACTTACGTTTTGAGATTCCAAAAACCTTAACACCGGGGTAAAGTAGGAATATCTGAACCGAAATAACGAAGTAAAGCAAAACCGAAGATTTGTAAATTGTTTTCAGCACTGGCAAACTGGTGAAGGATAGCAAAAGACTTAACAAAAAAGGGGTAAATCTGCTCTGATCCAAGAAGTTCTACGGCAGTTTTTACTTTGTTATTTAGATCACTGACCGGTTTTGAGCATTTTAAGATTTCTAACTTTTCGTGGATGTATATTTTTTTTCTCCTCCGATTCATTGGGAGTAAAACAGTTTTAGGCACAGCTGTGGCAATTAGCTTAATGACCATAAAACGAGCTGAAAGAGGGGTAACGATCAAGATCACATAACAGTGGAATTGCCGCCTGCCCTTTATCTTGATGGAACATGTTTGAACTCCAATCACAAAAAATCAACGAAGAAACCAACGAAAATGGGGTTTGTATAGGCCAACGATAATATTTCGGGAGGACAACCGCCTCCCTTCTTGAGCGCAGACAGAAAATTTCGAGGAAAATGCCAAAACGAGAATGAAGATCGACAGCCAAGAAAACTAAAACAAACCAGAAAACCAGCAAGAAACCGAAGATTAAAACAGAATTGGAATAATTGAAAGCCTAAAATAAAGACAGCGGGCCACCACCAATACCTGCGAATAACAATCATGATTGTTCTCGCTCGATACTAGCGATTGACTCAGTCACTCGCTAGTATTCCTCGAAATTTTCTGTCTGCGCTGAAGAAGGGAGGCGGTTGTCCTCCCGAAATATTCGCCTTTTATTTCAGTATGTTCGTTGGCCTCTACAAACCCCATTTTCGTTGGTTTCTTCGTTGATTTTTTATGATATGTCAGGCCAATGTGGTTTACGAAATTATCTTCCTTGAACTCCAATCCTGAAATAGTTTGGTAGGGCTGCTAGTACGGGATTCCAGGTGCCTAAGATTGTAAACACACAAGTGGAACAGTGCGTTCAAGTTCCTAATTTCCGGTTGGTGATCGAAACAAATTCTTACCTGAGGTAGGTCCTTCAAATCGGTTCGTCGAACGAAGTCCTGGGCCAGTCTTCTGCCAACATCATACTCCGAATCCTCACCGAACACGGTTTCAAGCTCCACCTTCTTATACTTCTTCTGGAAAACTTTTGTTACATCATGCACCTCGACCTTCCGAGTTCCAGCAGCCGAGTACACATCGGTGATAAAACTCAGTGCCGTTTTCGAATCTTCCTCTTCTGTGATGAAGTTGAACGCATTCACAAGAGCCACACCTGGATCGGTCAATCCGGTAAGTTCTTCTGAAGATTCAACAGCGAACACAAAGCCAATTCTCAACGGCACATTGTGGAGCAGGAAGGATTCAGCGAACTTGACGAGGACCTTGGCGCTAGGGACGGCTGGGTCCAGAACAAAGACAAGATGGTTGACGTTCTTACGCAAGGAACGGATCATTCCGGGGTAGGTTGGTCGGAGAAGATCGGTAACAGAAGATGGCCAGCGTGCATACTGCGGCTCGCTCTCGATATCGTTCACATATCGCACCGCAGCATCTCGTATATCAAGAACATATTCCTGCTGATCGTCTTCTACTTTTAACAGTAGAAGGTCGTGGATCTTGTCCGAGGGAATGCCAATTTTGTGGAAGCCATGCATAAGCTTCAACTCAGACCTGATGGAATCAAGAAGTGAAAACATATCCAAGGAATCAACATCAAAATACTGTCCGTTCAGGAAAAGCGCAGAATCCCCAGGAGAGAGATTTAGGAGATCTCGAAACTGCGCCTGATTTTTCTTGATTTCCTTGCGTAGATTTTCTGTTACTTTCGTACGAACAAGAGATCTTGCTTGAACCGGGAAATTCTGGGAGATACTCGCCAATGTTTTGAGATGCTCGCCCTTTGGGGATTCCAGAACACGGCTAGCTGCCTGGTTACTTAGATCCTGCAGCTGCCACACTTTCATCGGGGTAAAGTCCGAATTTTCAATTAGCAACTCGGCTTTCAGTGCTTTCAAATCATTTACTCTATCCGGGTAAAGAGCAGTTAGTTGCTCAAAGAGGAAACCTTCCACCTCGTCCCCAGCCGCAGCTTCTTTCCCTAGCTCTTCGTAAGTAATATTTCCTGTGATTTTTGCATCGTCACTGGCTTTATACTCGGTCGACTTGATTTGCAGCTCCACACCATATCCAGACAACCTGGTTCGCTCATGGCTTGGCTTTTTATTGAAATGCCTCAGAATGTAATCAACACGGCCCGCTTTGGCGAGCCCGCGAAGTGTATTGTGGAACAATGCAAATTCTGGTGTTCCTAGTTCACCATATAAAATTGCCACAACTGACCGCTGCTTCCCATCAGTGAGTGCTGGCCCAGGATAAACGTGGTCGATTTTAAAGGTCTCAGATCTACCCATTTCGCGGGCTGCAAAAATGACCTGGTCAAGCTCATTATGATCACAGGTGGAGACTCCGTTCACATCCACAAATGCAGCACAACCAGGGTAGCTTTTTTGGCTGGCAATTTGGTTGTACATAGCAATCGTAGGCGAATGGGTTCTTAGAGAGAGTGTCAACTTCAGCAAACTGACCTTGTCCTTCGTCAAGTATCTTTCTGACTCACTAAGAAGAAAGTCATACAAATCTTTGTCACTAAGTTCGGACTCAAAATATGCATTTTGAGAAACAGAATCAAGGAATGACCAGAAGTAACTTGAATCTTCCTCCCAAAGGAATTCACTTATTTCTTGTATCAAGGGGTAGTCCGGCCATTTGCTTTTCAGCACAGTTGAAACAGGTTTTAAAAAAGCATCGGTCTCACATAAGAAGCCAGCAAGTAGGACCAGGAATACAGAACCCCTCATCTTGAGTTTTCTCTGGAAAAGAAAAAAAAATTAACACAACAGCTAACTACTTACTCCGGAGTTAAATGAAGTCTCAAAATAACGAAAGTTCTAAGAGTTCTCCGATCAAAAAAAGAAGAAAAAAAGAAGAAACTGATGTAGCCTAACAAATCATTAGCAGAGTCGGCCGGAGGCTCGAAAGTCTTCTTTAGTACCAGTTTTCTCGAATCCATTTCTATTCTATACAATACAACTAATTCGTATTTGATTGTGCAAAACGGATATGTCAGCTAAATTTTATCAGAGCTATATTTCGGCCCTTCTGAACTTGCGGTTTTCCCACAAGTTCGTTTTTCCAACTTGAGCGGCTTTGAGCCTGAAGGCGGCTTGCCAAGAAGGGCCGAAATATAGCTCTAATAAATTCAGCTAACGTATCCGTTTTCCACTATCAAATATGATTCGCAGTTAGCTCGGGCTGAAGGAATATTTATACAACTAATTTGTTTCACGACTAAGTAGATTCTCAGAAGTTTCATAACAGATAACACAAGGATGGGATGTAATCTATTGTGACTTTGACAACGTTATGCATAACAAGCATTGTGAGGAACAGCCGAAAAATCGCCGAAAAAGCATCTGCTGACTCTTTTGTTTGTCGTCATGATATTGTAAAAGTCGGCAGATAGCTTTTTAGGCGGTTTTTCGGCTCTTCCTGGCAATGCGCATAACATTTTTAATATCATAACAGATTACATCCCAAGTGTTGTCTATTGTACTTCGCATCCTTGGGTTATCTGTATGAAACTTCTGACGGTGTACCAGGAAACTCCTGGAATGCTTTAAGCACAAGTTACACTAGCTACAATTTTGTATTCCATTTTCCAGCATATGCAACTCTTTGAAATTGTGCGAGGTTTCTCAAAGATCACATCCCAGCTTTTTCCCAGACTCGTTCGGCCCCTATGGTTTTGATGAGAAAAACCGGGAAGAAACGGTATTTCTGGCCGTTGAGCTCTCAGGAAAGAAGAAGTGGGAACATGATCCGCCTCGAGGTGCCAAACACGGAAAAGGAAAAAAATCAACGTTGCGCCCGTGAGGGTGGATACAAATGACATAGTTCGAAGCCTCGGAAATGAGAATCGACAAAACGATCAATGATGTAGAATGAAGCAACAACATAGGTAAGGTGGTAAAAGCCTTTCCACATCTGCTTCAATTCTCAAAGAATACCATCGACCAATTACTGATGCAAGAGGCCCCTTGCGTAAGAGCAAACAAGTCAGGTGTGAAGCTCTACAATTATTGCTAACTTGGTTAAACCTCAGTACAGAATCAAGCTCATTCTTTAACCGATTTTCATTTTAGTAAACTCTAATGATCTGGCTATCTCGTTGATGTTTTTTTTTGCTACGGTACTGAAATTCCATTCGTTTGCTTTTCAACTTTTTAGGAAAGTAGTAAAAACTGCTCAACCCCATGCATAGCTTTTGGAGGAAATGTATGCACAAAAGAAGATAACGCCTAGCAGTCTTGACCATGCCTAGAGTAGATATATTATGCAAACCAGGAGCTTAGCACTGCACTGTGAATCCCCTGATCATGTTTTTTTTTTACGGCAGATGGGAATGAACCAAAAATATAAGGTTATAGCCAATTAATCACAACAACTAAAGGATTCAATATCTTGGCAGACGATTGCTACTATTATCCTGGGAAAAGTTACAGAAAGAAGTAAAGTAGTCATATTAAACAACACAAACTTGAAGGTAAGGTACTACCTACTTAATTTGGGGAACTTAATTTTCCAAGAACATGGGGGGACATTTACAATGCTAATACCACATTGTAAAAAAAAATCTTGCAGTGTTTGCTACTGGGACTAATATTGTCTCTACTGAGATAAGATTATTTCTAATTTGGATTAATCTTATCCCATTAGAGATAAGATTAATCCCAGTAGCAAATACTGCAGTTAACTTTAATCCTTTCTTGGAGAAACTTGTTACAGTGTAGTACAAGGAAGCCAATCTCCTTTGGAGATTAGAAATTGTAGACCTTGTGGTGGACAGAAAATGTCTGCTTAAAGGTGAGACAGACAAGCTTCACAGATTAAAAGATACGATAAACAAAAATGAAGATTACTTAAAAGAAATGATTCCTTTTAGTCTCTAAGCCACAAGCTCTAGTAGACCAGTCACAAGCAATTGATTGGAAAATCACTCAGGGGTGATGACAGGACAGAAAAGAAATGGCAAACAAACTGATCGACCACCTCACAAAGAACTGTGCGTGAATATTTACTTTACTTATTAATTTATTCTGTTTCTGTGGGGTAAGCTAGACAATCTAGCCGAAACTCAGGCCACAAAGGGCCCATTGTCTCAATCCCCCAATTCACAACTGATGGTAAAACATCACTCCATAAACTACAATTGATCACTCTATAAGCCCAATTGATGAAAATATTGCTCATTCTACAACTTTACATCGCGTTCTTACCTCAAAACCTGTCTAACCTTCCTGTCAACTGAAGGTAGGCTACCTGGACAGTTCTTTTAAGAAGCGAGCTTTTCTTACTATTTCATGGAAATCAAAACTCAGGGAGTTATGCTTCCAGTCGTTGCCTTGACCGGGCTGGGCACTCTTGAACAAAGTGTGTATTTGTCTCTTTGTTTATTCCACAGTGGGTAGCCTATATATCGGATAAATAAATATTGGCATTGCTTCAATATTTCTAGTTAAACTTATTTTTCTTTTCAAACAAGATCATCTCATTCTAATCTTAGCCTAGCTTGATTGAGAGTGTGTTCCATCCTACTTACCGTAGTTACTACCTATGACATCACGAATTCTGGCTTTTTGTCATCAAGGCTGGAACGATTTTTTTATTTTCCAGGAGAATATCATGCCACAGGTGAATCCAACCAATCACGTTACAAAGATCCGTAGTTACTACGCTTACTACGCTCCCGAGAGTGGTAAGCAAAGAGTTACTATTAGTTACTATTTCAAGAAGGTTGGAACGGTCAGCATAGTTACTTCTGGTGAGGTTGGAACGGGAATAGTATCTAATAGTTACTATTTGTAGAAGGGCGGAACACACTCTGACTTACAAAATGATGAAAAAGGTGGAGTTACCCTGGAGTTACCAAAGTCAATAGCCAGAAAATCCCTTTCCAAAGCAGCTTCAAAACAAAGAAAAGGCACAGAATTTGAATATTTTTGGACATGTGACTGTTGAAAAAAGTCATATTTTGCCAACAGTCAAGCAGTCAAGAGGCTCTTGTCTTTCAGGATAGCATGTATATTTCACTTTTAACAATTTTGCAACAACATTCGAGGCAGTCTAAAACGAGGTCTGGTACCCCTGCCCAGAGTCTGGGCCAGACTAAAATTGTACATCTCAACTCTCCAGTTCCTTACCTTCACTGCTAGCCCGACGTGGATGAACACCTCCCAGCACTTCAGCAACTCATTTTCTTTCTTAACCTTACTGAATCTGAGCTGAGCTTGTTCTCTAAAAATTCAAGAAAAAGAGAAGCAAAATTTTGATTTCATCCAACAGTCACTCACACTTGAAATGACGTGTATTTAACATCAGAACGCCACCTAGCAGGAGCCTTTTGATGTAAACATCATCCCATTTTGGACGCTAGGTACGCTGAGTCGCGCTCAACAGGCGGAAAATTTAAAAAGGCTAAAACCAAGAATAAATAAGGGAAGAATTGAGAACTCACATAACCTCGATGTCAGCATCCTGGATCTCTTTTGGTCCGATCTTATGTATCGGGGATGGACCCTGGCAGGAGCTTCGCGTGTTGCCTCTTGCAGTAGTTGCGTTTTGCTGATACCACGGTATCTGTTACCACGGTAACTGGATCTGCAATTAGTCGTTTTTGCAGTTATCGTGGTATCTGATAGACGGTGCTCTGCAAAAACGACTATTGCCGAAATTACGTTTTTCGAAGTCATCCCAAAAGAAAAACAGATATCCAGTTACATCACTAAGTGCTAAACTTCTTTCTCACCAATCTGACAAAATTTGATGAAAGTGAGATGACTTTTCAGATACCACGACCAGTTACCACGGTCGGACCGTAGTATCTGAATATGTCATACCACGATAACTGGCCAGATACCACGATAACTGCAAAAACGCCTTTTGACCGTGGTATCAGATACCACGATAACTGCAAAAACGACTTTAGACCATGGTAACAGATACCATGGTATCAGCTAAAACGCAACTAGTATTAAGTGTTACAGAGCAAAAGTGATCAAGCAGTCAGAAAAGGCGGGAAGTTCAAACAGTGCTGATTCTGAGGATTACATGAATGGAAACTAATTTTCAATCTCGTGTCAGATTTGCAATGTGAAGCTTATGGTATCACGACCCTTCACAAAGACGGTGAAGCCCAAGGGAATCGGCATTTGATGACTCAGGGGAGCAATTAAGCAACTTGAACGTTGAAGGGTAGAGTAGACCTAACCTGCATGCATTTACTTGAGATTCAATAGGATCTGTGTGAAAATTAGTAACTTTATTTTGGTCTTCTCAGGACCAGGGGCATCCCGAGGGGGGGGGGGGGGGGCGCAGCGCCCCCCCCCCCCTACGTTTTGGGCATTTGGTCAAATTTTCGCCGCGATGCCTGTTTTATAAAATCTTTTGTACCCACATTTCCAAATTAGGCAATTTAACGTACTTATTGGTTCCATTCTTTATCGAATTTGGTAATTAATCCAACCTTTGTTAAATCCGAGACGATTTCACCGCATTCCGTATTTCCCTACGTAAATTTGGTGATTTAACGTATTTATTTGGTCATATTCGTGAGCGAATTCGGTTGTTCACCGGACTTTTCTCAAGTCCGTATCTGTTCTATCGCATTCGGTCAGTGAGTTTCATAATTCAGTCATTAATCAGTTCATTTGGTTCTGATCCGTGACCGAATTCGACAATTCATCCAACTTTTGTTCAGTTCGAGTCGATTTCACCGCATTCGGTACGTCCCTTCGTAAATTCGGTGATTTAACGTATTTATTTGGTCACATTCGTTAGCAAATTCGGTTGTTCACCAGCCTTTTCTCAAGTCCGTATCTGTTCTATCGCATTCGGTCAGTCAATTTCATAATTCGGTCATTAATCAGATTCATTTGGTTCTGATTCGCGACCGAAATCGACAATCCATACAACTTTTGTTCAGACCGAGTCGAGTTCACCGCATTCGGTACGTCCCTTCGTAAATTCGGTGATTTAACGTATTTATATGGTCACATTCGTTAGCAAATCCGGTTGTTCACCTGACTTTTCTCCAGTCAGTATCTGTTCTATCGCATTCGGTCAATCCATTTCATAATTCGGTGATTTATCAGATTTATTTGGTTCTAATTCGTTACCGAATTCGGTAATTCAACTGATGTTTGTTTGGTCCGCATCTGTGACCAGACTTACCACATTCGGTTGTTTTAGGTGGTTCTACCAAGAGTTTTTATTCCATTCCGAAATTCGGTCGTTATACCGCTACCGATCTGCTAGTTATTTTTTTAGTTGATTTTTCGGTAGTACGGATTCATTATTTGGTTCACCCTAGTTACTGTGCTTGGTAATTTAAGTAGCGTTTATTTAGCTCTTGTTCTTTTCCATTTAACGCTAGCTTTAACTGATTTCTAGTCATTACTTAACTTATACTTCTGAACTTCAGGAATAAGCACGTCTCCTGACGTGAAAACTAGCCTATTTTTGTTTGCTGTAAATTCAGAATAAATGTACTTTACATCTACTTTACCCTGGATGGACCCTTTTTTCGCCAGGCAGCTCTGTGGTTTAATAGGTAGCCTTGGGATCGCAAAAAGGCACTTTGATCATGAGTGTTTTCAAAAATTTCGCCTGCGACATTTAGCAGTCTTCACTATTTAGAAGAAGGGCACGTCATTTAGTTGGCGTTTGAGGCTTGATTTTGAGGTGTTTGAACCACGTTAAAAGCTAGAATTTGCCAGAAAAAAGGCAGGATCCAAAAATTTTTACTGCGGCGCTTTAATTTTTCATGGGTACAGCCGTTCACGACGTTGTCACTTGGCAGCAAATGCGTTTTTTGTCGGAACATTTTCAAGCCCTGTTGGCAAAACTGGACGTCCCCTAAAGGTAAAAGGCTAGTGACGGCGTATCCCTGAAAAAAAAAACAAGAGCTGTAAGCTCATATGGCACTTGCATGTGTCAAGATGATTTGATTGATCAAGAGTAAGTTTCGACTTTGCGGTTGAGATGCGCGCTATAAGGGAGCTGGAACTTCATTTGTAAGCAAAACCCTTGAGGCAAAACTGCTAATGGGCTGATGGGCATCACGAAAATGCATATATTGCTTAAAAGTATCTTTTTTACTTTGCGGTCAAGATTGGTACTTTAAGGAATAATCGGATTTGGGAAGTAGCAATTTCTAAGCAAATGTTGTTGAGTCTCCAATATTCCAGCGAAGTTTCATCGTCCTAGCACATCAGGAAGTACCTTAACGCGCGATCACCAGAATCCCAGACCCCCCTCCCCCTCCTCCAACTCCACCCACAATAACCGGAGCCAATCCTGTTCTGTAAATGATTAATCCAGAGCATCTGTTTGTCATTCCCACGAAGTTCGATCCAGATCACACCAGTATAAGCGGGTCAAGTATTTTCCGCCCTCCCCCCGATAATTGCCGGATTCGGTCCGGAAATGAAAAAGGTCACAAGAGAAAAATGTCCTCTGTTTAATTATTAAATTTCACTCGAATCCGATCACCCGTTCCAAAGTTACGCATGACTCAATATTCCGGATTCCCCTCCCTCAACTCCCCCCCCCCCCCAAGATTATCATATCGAGGATTTTTTTTTTATTCCAAGTCAGTTTGACCGGGTCCCTGATATGCCTTCCAAGTTTCGTCGTGAAAATCCCCCAAAAACGGAATTCCGGGAGACCCCTCCCCCCCCTCAAGTGTCCGGATCCAGTCAAATTATGTAAAAGATTTATATGGACCAGATGTTTGTTCTTCCCAGCAAGTTTCACTCCGATACCATCATTCAAACCGTTTCTCGAGATTTCCGGTCCACCCCCCCCCCCCACCCCACCCGGCTCCCCCGCGGTGCACGTAGCCAATCCGATTCAGCAAATGACTTACCTAGAGCATCTGTTTGTTCTTCCCACAAAGTTCCATCCCGATCCCTCCATTCTAAACGGGGCACGTATTCCCCCCCCCCCCAATCCGGTCCGGATCCGGATCCGGTCCGGATATGAAAAAAATCATCGGAGAAATGTCCTCTGTTGAATTCTTAAATTTCACTCGAATCCGATCAACCATTCCAAAATTACGCATGACTGAAAATTTCGGATTCCCCTCCCTCCACTCCCCCCACCATTATCTGATCGACAAAATTTTTATTTTGAAGTCAGTTTGATTGGGTCCCTGATATGCCTGCCAAGTTTCATCGTGAAAATCCCCAAAACCACCATCACCGGAATTCCGGGACCCCCCCCCCCCCCCCATAAGTGTCCGGATCAAGTACAATGGCCTAAAGGACTTATCTAGAGCAGATGCGTGTTCTTCCCAGCAAGTTTCACTCCGATCCCTCCATTCTAACCGTTTCTTGAAATTTCCGGTCTCCCCCCCCCAACTCCCCCCGGGCTACCGAATCCGGTCAAGACTTTAAACGGGACATTACAGATATATATTCTGTTCAGTTATGAAGTTTCATTACAATCCGATCATCCGTTCGAAAGTTACACACTTCTGAATTTCCCGGATTCCCCTGCGGATTCCCCTCCCTCCACTCCCCCACCATTATCTGATCGACAATATTTTTATTTTGAAGTCAGTTTGATTGGGTCCCTGATATGCCTGCCAAGTTTCATCGTGAAAATCCAAAAAACCACCATCACCGGAATTCCGCCCCCCCCCCCATAAGTGTCCGGATCCAGTACAATGGTCTAAAGGACTTATCTAGAGCAGATGCTTGTTCTTCCCAGCAAGTTTCACTCCGATCCCTCCATTCTAACCGTTTCTTGAAATTTCCGGTCTCCCTCCCCCCAACTCCCCCCTGGCTACCGAATCCGGTCAAGACTTTAAACGGGACATTACAGATATATATTCTCTTCAGTTATGAAGTTTCATTACAATCCGATCATCCGTTCGAAAGTTACACACTTCTCAGTTTCCCGGATTCCCCTGCCCTCCACCCCCCTCCCAAAATGGTCGGATCAGAAAACTGATTATTCCTAATTTTGTTTGGTCGGGTCTCTGATATGCCTGCCAAGTTTCATGGTCCTAGCACAACTGGAAGTACCCTAACTCGAAAAAGTGTGACAAAATGCCCTAAATTTTCAAGTTTCCAGCGCCCCGCACTCCCCCCCATATGGTCGGATCGGGAAACTGATTATTTCCAGGTTAGTTTGGTCGGGTCCGTGATATTCCTGCCAAGTTTCATTGTCCTAGCTCATCTGGAAGTACCCTCACTCGAAAAAGTGTGACAAAATGCCCTAAATTTTCAAGTTTCCAGCGCCCCAGCTCCCCCGCATATGGTCGGATCGGGAAACTTATTATTTCCAGGTTACTTTGGTCAGGTCCCTGATATTCCTGCCAAGTTTCATTGTCCTAGCTCATCTGGAAGTACCCTAACTCGAAAAAGTGTGACAAAATGCCCTAAATTTTCAAGTTTCGAGCGCCCCCACTCCCCCGCATATGGTCGGATCGGGAAACTGATTATTTCCAGGTTCGTTTGGTCGGGTCCCTGATATTCCTGCCAAGTTTCATTGTCCTAGCTCATCTAGAAGTACCCTAACTCAGAAAAAAAGTGACAAAATGCCCTAAATTTGCAAGTTTCCAGCGCCCCGCACTCCCCCCCATATGGTCGGATCGGGAAACTGATTATTTCCAGGTTAGTTTGGTCGGGTCCCTGATATGCCTGCCAAGTTTCATTGTCCTAGCACATCTGGAAGTACCCTAACTCGGATATGTGGGACAAAAAAACTCGGACCGACCGACAGACCGACAGACCGACAGACCGACAGACCGACAGACCGACAGACCGACAGACGGAATTGTGATCGGTATATGGCACTTGAGCCAGAGGCTGCAAGTGCCATAAAAACAGAAGTGGAAGAGCGTGAAAACACGCCAAATTTTCTCTTTAGACTTGATTTTATACATACTATGCAACTTTTTACATTATAGCTTCTTGAAGGCAACTCGCTGTGTTTTAGAAAACAATTATAAATTTGGTCAGTATCAGGTACCGATTCGGTCAATTTTTACCAGGTCCCCCCCCCCCCCCCAATGAAGAAAGGCTCGGGACGCCCCTGCTCAGGACTGTAAAGGATCGCTTCTAGAAAAGGTATTAAGCTTGGACAGTTTAAGGTATTTAGCTGTCGAAATGTACTCAATGAGTTACTATGTCTTGTTTTTATGGCACTTGCAGCCTCTGGCTCAAGTGCCATATACCGATCACAATTCCGTCTGTCGGTCTGTCGGTCTGTCGGTCTGTCGGTCGGTCCGAGTTTTTTTGTCCCACATATCCGAGTTAGGGTACTTCCAGATGTGCTAGGACAATGAAACTTGGCAGGCATATCAGGGACCCGACCAAACTAACCTGGAAATAATCAGTTTCCCGATCCGACCATATGGGGGGGAGTGCGGGGCGCTGGAAACTTGCAAATTTAGGGCATTTTGTCACTTTTTTTCTGAGTTACGGTACTTCTAGATGAGCTAGGACAATGAAACTTGGCAGGAATATCAGGGACCCGACCAAACGAACCTGGAAATAATCAGTTTCCCGATCCGACCATATGCGGGGGAGTGGGGGCGCTCGAAACTTGAAAATTTAGGGCATTTTGTCACACTTTTTCGAGTTAGGGTACTTCCAGATGAGCTAGGACAATGAAACTTGGCAGGAATATCAGGGACCTGACCAAAGTAACCTGGAAATAATAAGTTTCCCGATCCGACCATATGCGGGGGAGCTGGGGCGCTGGAAACTTGAAAATTTAGGGCATTTTGTCACACTTTTTCGAGTGAGGGTACTTCCAGATGAGCTAGGACAATGAAACTTGGCAGGAATATCACGGACCCGACCAAACTAACCTGGAAATAATCAGTTTCCCGATCCGACCATATGGGGGGGAGTGCGGGGCGCTGGAAACTTGAAAATTTAGGGCATTTTGTCACACTTTTTCGAGTTAGGGTACTTCCAGTTGTGCTAGGACCATGAAACTTGGCAGGCATGTCAGAGACCCGACCAAACAAAATTAGGAATAATCAGTTTTCTGATCCGACCATTTTGGGGGGGGGTGGAGGGCAGGGGAATCCGGGAAACTGAGAAGTGTGTAACTTTCGAACGGATGATCGGATTGTAATGAAACTTCATAACTGAAGAGAATATATATCTGTAATGTCCCGTTTAAAGTCTTGACCGGATTCGGTAGCCAGGGGGGAGTTGGGGGGGGGGGGGAGACCGGAAATTTCAAGAAACGGTTAGAATGGAGGGATGGGAGTGAAACTTGCTGGGAAGAACAAGCATCTGCTCTAGATAAGTCCTTCAGACCATTGTACTGGATCCGGACACTTGTGGGGGGGGGGGGGGTCCCGGAATTCCGGTGATGGTGGTTTTTTGGATTTTCACGATGAAACTTGGCAGGCATATCAGGGACCCAATCAAACTGACTTCAAAATAAAAATATTGTCGATCAGATAATGGTGGGGGAGTGGAGGGAGGGGAATCCGCAGGGGAATCCGGGAAATTGAGAAGTGTGTAACTTTCGAACGGATGATCGGATTGTAATGAAACTTCATAACTGAACAGAATATATATCTGTAATGTCCCGTTTAAAGTCTTGACCGGATTCGGTAGCCAGGGGGGAGTTGGGGGGGGGAGACCGGAAATTTCAAGAAACGGTTAGAATGGAGGGATCGGAGTGAAACTTGCTGGGAAGAACAAGCATCTGCTCTAGATAAGTCCTTTAGGCCATTGTACTTGATCCGGACACTTATGGGGGGGGGGGGGGCCCGGAATTCCGGTGATGGTGGTTTTGGGGATTTTCACGATGAAACTTGGCAGGCATATCAGGGACCCAATCAAACTGACTTCAAAATAAAAATTTTGTCGATCAGATAAAGGTGGGGGGTGTGGAGGGAGGGGAATCCGAAATTTTCAGTCATGCGTAATTTTGGAATGGTTGATCGGATTCGAGTGAAATTTAAGAATTCAACAGAGGACATTTCTCCGATGATTTTTTTCATATCCGGACCGGATCCGGCAACTATTGGGGGGGGGGGGGAATACGTGCCCCGTTTAGAATGGAGGGATCGGGATGGAACTTTGTGGGAAGAACAAACAGATGCTCTAGGTAAGTCATTTGCTGAATCGGATTGGCTACGTGCACCGCGGGGGAGCTGGGTGGGGTGGGGGGGGGGGGGGTGGACCGGAAATCTCGAGAAACGGTTAGAATGATGGTATCGGAGTGAAACTTGCTGGGAAGAACAAACATCTGGTCCATATAAATCTTTTACATAATTTGACTGGATCCGGACACTTGAGGGGGGGGGGGGGAGGGGTCTCCCGGAATTCCGTCTTTGGGGGATTTTCACGACGAAACTTGGAGGGCATATCAGGGACCCGGTCAAACTGACTTGGAATAAAAAAAAAATCCTCGATATGATAATCTTGGGGGGGGGGGGGAGTTGAGGGAGGGGAATCCGGAATATTGAGTCATGCGTAACTTTGGAACGGGTGATCGGATTCGAGTGAAATTTAATAATTAAACAGAGGACATTTTTCTCTTGTGACCTTTTTCATTTCCGGACCGAATCCGGCAATTATCGGGGGGAGGGCGGAAAATACTTGACCCGCTTAGACTGGTGTGATCTGGATCGAACTTCGTGGGAATGACAAACAGATGCTCTGGATTAATCATTTACAGAACAGGATTGGCTCCGGTTATTGTGGGTGGAGTTGGAGGAGGGGGAGGGGGGTCTGGGATTCCGGTGATCGCGCGTTAAGGTACTTCCTGATGTGCTAGGACGATGAAACTTCGCTGGAATATTGGAGACTCAACAACATTTGCTTAGAAATTGCTACTTCCCAAATCCGATTATTCCTTAAAGTACCAATCTTGACCGCAAAGTAAAAAAAATACTTTTAAGCAATATATGCATTTTCGTGATGCCCATCAGCCCATTAGCAGTTTTGCCTCAAGGGTTTTGCTTACAAATGGAGTTCCAGCTCCCTTATAGCGCGCATCTCAACCGCAAAGTCGAAACTTACTCTTGATCAATCAAATCATCTTGACACATGCAAGTGCCATATGAGCTTACAGCTCTTGTTAAGTTATACTCTCGTGTAGTTGCGAAAAACAGTAGGCTATAAAGTCCTAATTTTAAACCAATGATTGCTGAGTGTAAGATATCTTTCAAGACGTATCAATTTGTGATAACAAACAACTTAGTATTCTTCATCAAAAATGTATATCATCATCTCGGATAGTTGCACTTTACATCTGCCTAAATTTGTCATTGTTTATGCTATTAAACGCCGCCTTTTCGTCATCGTTTTTTTTTCATTATCATGTTTTTACCTAACTCAAATTCGAATTTGGGCATAGCTGGCGAACTGTACTCAAAGAGTTGTTATGTTTTGTTTTTAAGTTGTACTCTGTACACAAAATCCAGTTCCTAACAGTTCTTGGTTAGTTGCGAAAAACAGTTGGCTTGAAGGATTTCCTAATTTAGTTGTTATGTTTTGTTTCTAAGTTGTACTCTGTACACAAAATTCAGTTCCTAACAGTTCTCGGTTAGTTGCAGGAAACAGTTGGCTTGAAGGATTTCCTAATTTTAAATTTTAATTGATTACTGTAACAGATAATTGTATGGTATTATTCAGAACGTCTACATTTGAGATAACAACTTATTAATTTATGTCAAAATGTAGATCATTATCTCGGGTAGCTGGCTAAATGTTTCACTATCTATCCTATTAACAGTCTTTT
Organism: Branchinecta sandiegonensis; assembly: GCA_030848855.1. Taxonomy (NCBI): domain Eukaryota; kingdom Metazoa; phylum Arthropoda; class Branchiopoda; order Anostraca; family Branchinectidae; genus Branchinecta; species Branchinecta sandiegonensis. The sequence goes on from JAUPMV010000011.1 coordinate 10,437,238, forward strand.
TTTCATCACTAAGAATCTGCCATAGATATTACACGAATGTTTTTGTGTGAAAAAAAGTAAATCTTTCTTCCCGCTTCTCCAGAGACGGATATTCTAACTGACTTTCTAAGCCTAGAGTAAAAACATTTGGAAGCATGTCCCTTCCTTCTTTAAAAATTTTTGTGTTCAGTCCAAATCGGCCCTTTTCTGCCTTTATTTTCGTCATCCTTGAATGTAGGATTGCACGACTTCTATCATCTCACTGTACTTTAGCCCCTTGTCTCGTCTTTTAAACTAGTGGTAGCTGCGATTTCTTGGAGGGAGAAGGGCAAAATGTCGGCCTCTTTCTGTTTAATTTGAATTCGGCGCACTTTCTTGACGCGAAGTACGGCGATCAGAAGAAATGGCGCCAATAATTACTCTGTGGCCGGGACAAGCGCCGAATAGGCTCCACCCCCGCTACTTGAGAATCGGGTAAAAAACAACGTCCCATGATTCAAGTCTTCTCAATTCTCCCCTTATTTATTCTTGCTAAAACACAAATGAGGAAGCTGAAAGGGTTCCAGCTTGCAACCCTAGTGCTTCAGAATACTTCCTTCATAAAATCCGATAACGAATTGCCGCCAGACGCGCTAGAGGAACAATAACAATCACACGTGAGATCGGGGGATAAGTTATCTGACGGGTGAATAATTGATTAGGCTTTCGCTTCATATCGAGTCGCGCATTAGCCCCGTGGAGAAGTCAGCCAGCACTCAGCACTGAAGTCGGAAGCCAGAAATGACAAACTTGATGACGCTTGACAAAACAGAGTTGGGTAAAGCAAAAAGAGGGGAAGAGGCATTTTAAACAGTTTTAAACATGGTTAGGCCTAAGAGGAACTGAAAATAGCAAAACAAACCTGGATAAACGTACACCAAGAAGTAGCGTGTCATTGTTTTCTTTAAGATAGCGCACCTAGCGGCCAAAAAATAACTAATTTGAGAGGAATTTTATGAGGGGCGTATTGCGAAAACAAGAATCACTGTACTGTCTGTATCCTATTCTAGATCTTATATAAACGTTCCATAGGATTATAGCGCCTTGTTTGAAAGAACTAAATATGAGAAAACCTGATGCAATACTTATGTGTCTTTGTTCTCTGTACTCAAGGACTTCAAGGACAGTGGGTTTATTTATTTTCTTACCCACTAATAACAACAAAGGTAAATAGTGGAGTAAACTCAAGAACAAAGAAGAAAAAAAAGAGAAAAGAAAAACATAAACTACGAAAACAGAACAAAAGGATCGAATTAGACCAGTTGGCAGTTTCTTAGAAATGAGATAGTGAAGGAAGACATTGACATTACCTGAGGATAAGCCAGTAGCGGTCACTACAAGTCCTGACTGGATCAGACAACTGTGGGGTAGTTGGAGGTACGGTAAGTGTAGAGGGGTCGGGAGGTGACCGGAGCCTCTTTTTGTTGCAATAGTGCTGCCGCATCGCTGCTGCAGCACGTCTTTGCTTCTGCACAAGATACGTTTTTTTATTCAATTCCTGCACGGTTTGTCCCTGGGAACTGCGGGGGGGGGGGGGGGGGGCTCGGTGGCGGGTCCGGGAATTCGGGTGATCGCAGGTTAAGGTACTTCCAGATAAGCTAGACCATTAAACTTAAAGTTGGCAGACATTCTAGGGACCCGGACAGATTTACTTTGAAACTGTCACTTCTCGGATACCACCATCATAGGGGGACTCAGGGGAGTGGAAGAAGGGGGAATCTGGGAATTTGAGACATGCATAACTTTCGGACTGACGATCAGATCTTAGTGAAAATTGATGAGAGTTGTTAATTTTCGAAATAAGTTCCGGACCCTTGGACCGTTGGGTGACTCTTCAGAGAACGTCTTAGATTGGAAATTATATATAGTAGTTGAATGTTGAGTGTATTGAATCCGTTGTATATATTCGTGGTAAACTGCATTTTGTTCCTTTTTTCTTTCTTTTTTTTTCTCGTACCCTGCCCCCTATTATACTTGTACAGTTTTGGCAGGTAATAAATCTATATCATATCATAACACTATAAGCATGTGCACATGTCTCAAACAGAAATTTAAACTATAAATTTAAGCTCCAACAAATTTGTGGAGGGTGGCACCCGCAATTTCGCGGTACGCTTAAAATGGCGGGATCGGCATGGGACTTAGTGGGAAGAAAAAGCGCAAGACGTAAATAGATTATTTGTAAAACTAGACCGGATCTGGGCATTGTCGAGGGGTTGGACGGGCAACCCCAGAATTTTTTGATCACTCGCTCCAGCTCTGGAGCAAGTGATCCGATCCTGACGGATGGCAAGAGCACTAGATATTTCTTTTACAGTTTCAACTTGGAACCGGTCACTTGAGGGGACTTGGAGGGGGGCCAAAAATCTTGGGACACGCGAGTTAGGGTACTTGTAGACGGGCAATGACGAGTAAAACATGTTATGCATACTAGGGACCTAGCCAGATTGACAAGTAATTATCATTTCAAAGATCCGATTATCGGGGGGAGTGGAAGGAGAGGAAATCCGGATGATTGTGGCCCAAATAACTTTCGAACGAGTTATTCGACCTGAGCGAAACTTAATAACTGACAAGGGCACATTTCACCCATGTTCTTTTTCAGTTCCGGACTGGTTCACGATAAATCTTCATGCTCCCCAAGGGCCCATGGGCATTTGTGGCACATGTGATGAAACTTTGTCTGAGGACTCTTTCGGTCAAGGGCGAGGTCGAGTTCGTAGGTGGTCTCTGTAGCTCAACATTTAGGGGTGGAGGAGGGGGTTCAAATTAAGGGACGAACAAATATTTTTGTAACATAATAGTCAATGTAAGGGTAAGAAGACATGCTGAATACGAATATGAAAACCATTTTCTCGCCGGACAAGAAGTTCGCCCGGAATCCGGTCAAAACCGGAAAGTTTGTTAAAAGTCAATTTTTTATTCAAAGTTGATTAGATGTTCGGTTTAGGGGTAAGAAGACATGCTGAATATTTATATGAACATCATTTTTTCGTCGGACAAATATTCCGCGGGATCCGGCCGAAACCGAAAAATTTGTTAAAGTAAAAGGTGTAGTAAAAGGTTAGGTGTCCGATATAGGGTTAAGAAGACATGCTGAATCCGCTTTTGACAATCATCATCTACTCGGACAAAGAGTTCGCCCGGGATCCGGCTGAAACCGGGAAGTTTGTTAAAAGTTAAAGTTTTATCTGAAGTTGATTAGATGTTCGATATCGGTAAGAAGATACGCTTAATTCGTTTTCGAGCTTTAATTTTTGCAAGACAAGTAGTTCGCCCGGAATCCAGTCGAGACCGAAGATTTGGCAGAAGTAAGGCAGGAAGTTTTGACCAATTTGGTCGAAAGAGATATTAAGTATAGCCTAGGGGTAAATACACGCATGCTGAATCCATATCTGAACTAGGTATTCTCAGATGATAAGCCATTGGCCTTCTTCTGTTTCTAAATCTTAACAGTAAAAACCTGGTAAAAAAAACGTCCAAAGAGTCTGGCGAAGACTGGATATCTACAAAACCGATTTGTCTGCATCAAAGATTAAATTTTTGGGATCGTATCGAAACCTTTGGTCTTGTTCTGATGGAAAAACTTCTTGCAAACAACAGTCGACAGCGTGATACACATCGAAGGTAGCAATTCACGGCTACTGAGAAAATCAGCGTGGTTTTGTTAGAGGGGTTAGAATGTACCGTACGAAATTGGGGTCTCCGGGTTTAGAAATATATGGAGTGATCATGGAAATAGGTTGCGTTAGTATTATAGGTAAGACAGGTTCTTTAAAAACGAGGAATGGTGTGGTATCGGCGGAGGCTCTTTCATGCTACCCGACTCTCCATTTTGATTCCTAGTAGCTATTAATAAGACCGTTCTGGCATAGGATTGTTGGACTGATTTTCTTGTTGGAAAAGCTGTCATGCAACTGGCTGATACTGTCCGTGTCTGCGGTCACGAATTAAGTTTAACCTCGGCAATCCCGATTCTTCATAAATGCAAATATGGAGTTCTTCGAAAGATTGAGTACTCGTTTTTGCAGGAAAGCAGGTAAATCGTTATTGATGAGCGACCATGATCTACTTACGTTTTAGAATGGAGAAATCGATTCAAGCGATAAGAGCGATTCTCGTAGAGGGGCAGCTAAATAACCAGATAGCAAGAACGCATCTTGTTGCTGTATGATTGTTTAGTTGGGTGTGTCTCAGATATCTGCTTGAAGTGCCGGGAAGCAATACTTATGTCGTCAGATCTCCGGGGGGTCCCCGTGGGAGGAGGCGTGGCAGGACTAGAGAGAGTGTCAGATAAGTTATCCGAGAACCAACCAACCACAGAGGTTGATGCTTCTTGAAGTATGCTGGACTAAAACTTGGTGGTAAGGAATCTTCAGAGAAACGCTCCCTCGTTTGAGGTCATGCACACGGTTGTTTTTAAATAGTCTTGTAGCTAAGGTAGGCTAAACCACACCCGATGCTCCTAGATGTGCTGAACTAGCTTGGTGGTAACAAATCTTTAGAGAAGCCCTTCTATCGTTGGAGGTTCGCGCGCGGTGTCTAGAAGTTCCCTAGCTTGTTTTAAGCCGCTTTCACACTGCCTCGTCGTTGCGATGCGCGGCGTATGCGTTTATCTTGTGCTGCGTACAGGTTGCGTAGCGTATTTTTCATACCTGCGCGACAAGCTTTCACGCCGGATGTGTATTTACGTTTTCTTTTCTCTGTTTCTTATGCTGAATTCTCGTTTCTTTCATCATTACTAAGTTTTTCTTCGTCGATAGTAGGTTTTCTCCAGTTTGTCTACAAAACTTCCGGTTTTCACTGACAAATCTGATGCGTATGCGTCGATGCAACGCAAGAATAGAACTTGGTTCTTTTCTAACTTCCGGGATACATCGTTTCCATATGATACCATCCTATCCGACAAAAAACTTTTCACCAATCTTAACAGTTGGATTTGACATTTTTTTCCCTTGAGCTTTTTTAAAATACCTGGATGTCAAGCGTTGTCAAATGCTCCTTTAATGTCAAAAAAAGGACAAAGAGTAAATTTCTTTTCCTCTTTATTTCTCTCAATGACGCTTCCCATGTATCAACAAGTGCGCAAGAGCTCAGACGTGGAGTGTAAAAGAAAAATGTTTATCCCATTTTGTATACTAATAGCTTTAAAATCAAGACATTTCTCATCCCCAATAACCAAACAAGTACTGAAATAACCTTCTTTGTAATCATCCCACTTTAAAAGCTTTAAAAGTAAACAAACCGCCAATATAAATCCATAGAAATGTCGAAGATCTTGCACGAATAGCTTGAGTAGCACTGAATGGTCTGTCAGCAGTCCCACCCTTTGAACCTCTTTTCCATTAGCAAGGTAATAAGTGCAATAAACCAAATCGTAGCAGCCTAATGCCCCCTTTGTCAAAATTCATTAAGAACGGCATATCATCGATCATATGACAAAACAGTCCAGTTTCCAACTGTTAATTAAAGATTAAAGTACGTCGCGTCGTCTTATTTGTTGCTGTTACAAGACTTGGACTTGAGACCTGTCATAGACGAACTTAACTGAACTTAACTTAACTAACTAAGTCTGATTCCAGCTTCGATAGTCGATACTGTTGGCTACACGTTACATTTTCCTGATATCAAAAGGCCCATGATCATTTGTGCCTCTGTGGTATAGCTTACAAATACGAATTCCGAGTACCCTTAAACTGTACATCTTCAACGCAAGGTTCACAAATACTTTGGACCAAACAATACATTTTTCATGTCCCCAAGGGCTCATCATCATTTGTACCTTAAAGGACCTCTCGCACTATTTACTCTTCACCTTACAGTATTTGAATACTTTAAAACTAGGCTGTGCTTTCGACAAATAACCCAGAGATTTGGCTGTTTTCAGCCTTTTCCGATACCCGTTGACTTATAGCGATAACAGGGAAACAATTTACGTAAACTTTTTTTCTGGTGGAAAAAGTCTGCGCAGACAACCGTCGACAGCGTGATAAACAACGAAGATAGCAAAATACGACAAGTGAGAAAATCAGGGTTGTTTTGCTAGAGGGGATAGAATGTACCGTACGAAACTGAGGCTTTCGGGTTTAGAAATAAATGGAGTGATTATGGAAGTAGGTTGCGTTAGTATTATAGGTAAGACATATCCTTGAAGGTTTTTGCTTACCAAACCAACTCCTAGCCCCCTTAAAGTGGGCATCTTCACGGTAGTAAAGGGGGAGTGCACAGTAAAAACAAGAGCTGTAAGCTCATATGGCACTTGCATGGGGTAAAGATGATCTGATTGATCAAAAGTAAGTTTCGACTTTGCGGTTGAGATGCGCACTCTAAGGGAGCTGGAACTTCATTTCTAAGCAAAACCCTTGAGGTAAAAATGCTAATGGGCTGATGGGCATCATGAAAATGCATATATTGCTTAAAAGTATTTGTTTTACTTTGCGGTCAAGATCGGTACTTTAAGGAATAATCGGATTTGGGAAGTAGCAATTTCTAAGCAAATGTTGTTGAGTCTCCAATATTCCACGAAGTTTCATCATCCTAGCACATCTGGAAGTACCTTAACGCGCGATAACCGGAATCCCAGACCCCCCCTCCTCCAACTCCACCCACAATACCCGGAGCCAATCCGGTTCTGTAAATGATTAATCCAGAGCATCTGTTTGTCATTCCCACGAAGTTCGATCCAGATCACACCAGTCTAAGCGGGTCAAGTATTTTCCGCCCTCCACCCAATAATTGCCGGATTCGGTCCGGAAATGAAAAAGATCACCAGAGAAAAATGTCCAAACAATGTTTACAACGGGTACGTCAGCTACGATTCTTCATAAGCGATATTTCGGCCCTTTTTGGCAAGGGTCCTCGTCAGGCTGTCAATCCTCTGGTTCAACTTCGGGGAAGGAAACAAACCTGTAACAGGCTGATAACAAACCTGTAACAGTCCTCTGTTTAATTTTAAATTTCACTCGAATCCGATCACCCGTTACAAAGTTACGCATGACTCAATATTCCGGATTCCCCTCCCTCAACTCCCCACCCCCAAGATTATCTTATCGAGGATTTTTTTATCCCAAGTCAGTTTGACCGGGTCCCTGATATGCCTTCCAAGTTTCGTCGTGAAAATTCCCCAAAAAACGGAATTCCGAGAAACCCCCTCCCCCCCCCTCAAGTGTCCGGATCCAGTCAAATTTATGTAAAAGATTTACATGGACCAGATGTTTGTTCTTCCCAGCAAGTTTCACTCCGATACCATCATTCTAACCGTTTCTCGAGATTTCCGGTCCACCCCCCCCCCCCAGCTCCCCCGCGGTCCACGTAGTCAATCCGATTAAGCAAATGACTTACCTAGAGCATCTGTTTGTTCTTCCCACAAATTTCCATCCCGATCCCTCCATTTTAAACGGGTCACGTATTTCCCCCCCCCCCAATAGTTGCCGGATCCGGTCCGGATATGAAAAAAATCATCGGAGAAATGTCCTCTGTTCAATTCTTAAATTTCACTCAAATCCGATCACCCATTCCAAAATTACGCATGACTGAAAATTTCGGATTCCCCTCCCTCCACTCCCCCCACCATTATCTGATCGACAAAATTTTTATTTTGAAGTCAGTTTGATTGGGTCCCTGATACGCCTGCCAAGTTTCATCGTGAAAATCCCCAAAACCACCATCACCGGAATTCCGGAACCCCCCCATAAGTGTCCGGATCCAGTACAATGGTCTAAAGGACTTATCTAGAGCAGATGCTTGTTCTTCCCAGCAAGTTTCACTCCGATCCCTCCATTCTAACCGTTTCTTGAAATTTCCGGTCTCCCCCCCCCCCCCCCCCCAACTCCCCCCTGGCCACCAAATCCGGTCAAGACTTTAAACGGGACATTACAGATATATATTCTATTCAGTTATGAAGTTTCATTACAATCCGATCATCCGTTCGAAAGTTACACAGTTCTCACTTTCCCGGATTCCCCTGCCCTCCACTCCCCCCAAAATGGTCGGATCAGAAAACTGATTATTTCTAAGTTTGTTTGGTCGGGTCTCTGATATTCCTGCCAAGTTTCATGGTCCTAGCACAACTGGAAGTACCCTTACTCGAAAAAGTGTGACAAAATACCCTAAATTTTCAAGTTTCCAGCGCCCCCACTTCCCCGCATATGGTCGGATCGGGAAACTGATTATTTCCAGGTTAGTTTGGTCGGGTCCCTGATATTCCTGCCAAGTTTCATTGTCCTAGCTCATCTGGAAGTACCCTAACTCGAAAAAGTGTGACAAAATGCCCTAAATTTTCAAGTTTCGAGCGCCCCCACTCCCCCGCATATGGTCGGATCGGGAAACTGATTATTTCCAGGTTCGTTTGGTCGGGTCCCTGATATTCCTGCCAGGTTTCATTGTCCTAGCTCATCTAGAAGTACCCTAACTCGGAAAAAAGTGACAAAATGCCCTAAATTTTCAAGTTTCCAGCGCCCCGCACTCCCCCGCATATGGTCGGATCGGGAAACTGATTATTTCCAGATTAGTTTGGTCGGGTCCCTGATATGCCTGCCAAGTTTCATTGTCCTAGCACATTTGGAAGTACCCTAACTCGGATATGTGGGACAAAAAACTCAAACCGACCGACTGACCGACAGACGGAATTGTGATCGGTATTTGGCACTTGAGCCAGAGGCTGCAAGTGCCATAAAAACAAGAAAAAACTTTGACCACATGATAGATTTTCCTGATCCCCAAGTGCTCAAGATCATTGTCTTTCAAGTGTATTGCTTACAAACGAAATAGCCATCTCAAAGCGTGCAACTAAACGCACAGCACGAAACAAAAATTTGTATGCCACTCGATGATGAGAGTTTTTGACAGAGGACAATTTTCCTAGACGTTCAGTTACACGTCCAGATCGGATTCGACTTCTGTGGGGGTAGTTAAGGGTTTGTTGTTCTTGAAAAATTTTGTGACAACCTTAGGGTGGAATTATCTGGCCGGAACTTGACGGAATGGACTATCATAAGCTTCACGGGAGCTGCGAATGGGTTTGGGAAGAATACAACCTTGACGTGCGATACACATGATCCCTACCCTTGAAGTGCCATATGAGCTTACAGCTCATTTTAGTTTAACGATAGTCAAAAGCCCCTATTCATCGACGATATGACGAAGCTTGGTTCAGGAAAAGCAAACTCGACGTTTTCGCTTCCCCGGCCATTCGCTTTTTAGAGCAATCCTTCAACAAAGATGATGGACTTCACAATTCGAGGCCGACATGGTTGGAAATACTGTCCTGATCCGGGAGGCCATTGCAAGTGACCGGCCTTAATGCACCCCTTACTGAGAAAAGCGAAGACCATGTGTCACCCAGCTGTCTTACAATCATGGCCTCATGTCGTGACAGTTATTATTAGTTATATTATATTATTATTGTTGGATTTATAGGGTACGTTGTTGTTATTTATAGTAAAATTGTTAACAAGCATTGCATGTACGAATTCGTGTTCTCCACAGTGCTTGTGTCATGTATTTGTATTTTTGTGTATGATTAAAAAAATTTGAACTTGAACTCCTCTTCCCTCTGGGTGCCATGGCTACCTTCACTTCAGTTTTTTGCTGAATTACTGAGATCCCTTACGCTAGAGATCTAACAGGCAGAGGCGTTACTAGCCAAAATGTTTTTTTGGGAGGGGGGGGGGAAGAGGCATTTACCTGCTGGTAATTTTTACCGACTTTCTCTGCAGAAAAAAGACTGTTTTCAACAACAAAAATTACATTTTTGAAAAAATCGACTGATTTTCAGAAAAAAAAGACTATTTTGACAAAAAATCGACCAATTTTCAGAAAAAAACGACTGTTTTCATGAAAAAATCAAATGTTTTGACGAAAATCGCGGCGATTCGCGCCGGCTCGTTATTTTTTACCGACTGGCCGACAGCATTGGGGGGGGGGGGGGCGGGCCCCCCTCCCCCCCAGTCGTGACGCCCCTGCTAACAGGACGCGATCAAACTAAACTGTAAAAAAAAAAATGGGATCGACTAAAACCAGGAAGGGAAGGGAACGCGAGAAAAACAGGAACGCATACTAAAACCAGGAAGGGCATACTAAAACGAGGAAGGCTGTCGCCAGAATTCGACGCACCGTTCCCTTCCTCTGTTTAGTATTTTTCGAGGGGTTGGCAACTTTTCAAATTCAAAGTTCACCATCCCTTCCTCGTTTTAGTATGCCCTTCCTGGATAGTCGCCTACCGTCTGAACGAGAATGAAAAGGTGAATTACAATTTTTTTTAGTTGCCGACCCCTCACTGAACTTAATGCCTACCAATGTCAGGATACTAAAACGAGGAAGGGATGGTGAACTTTGGTTTTGTAAAGTTGCCGACCCCTCGAAAAATACTAAACAGAGGAAGGGAACGGAGCGTCGAATTCGGGCGACATCCTTCCTCGTTTTAGCATGCCCTTCCTGGTTTTAGTATGCCTTCCTGATTTTCTCGCGTTCCCTTCCCTTCCTGGTTTTAGTCGATCCCAAAAAAAATCTTGCAGTATTTGCTACTGGGATTAATCTTGTCTTTATTGAGATAAGATTATCACTAATTTGGATTAATTTTATCCAAATAGAGGTAAGATTAATCCCAGTAGCAAATACTGCATCCTTATTCGGAGAAACTTTTTACAGTGTATTATAGTATGGCATGACGGTACATACAGGGAAAGAATTTCCGCTAGATAATACATGAGCTAAAGAAAATAATATGTGGGAGTTGGGTGCAATTTTGCCTGGCGACAATCTATCAGAGCAACTTTTTCTCCAATCAAAGCCGAAAGCGAAGCGACGCACTCTTTCGACCCGGCAACCGGCAGAAACACCCTTTGATTGCAAGTTACGCAAAATCTGGCAGGCAACGTGAAGTTCTGCTACAGCTAAGTTTCACCAAGAACAAATAAGCACAAGAGCCTCTCCCAGGGAGAGTCTCCCTGTATATGTAATACGACCATGCGGAGTCGTATAGATTCCCGATGCCTTGCACTACGCAAACGAGCGGAGACTATGAGCCACAAGCTACGCAGAACATCACAATTCGTTACCTCTACAATCAGCTATACCGCAGTAGATCCCCAGAGAAGAAGTGTCGAGAGTAAAAGCCTAACTGGTTGTCAACCATTGTGATGTCACATTGCCGCGTGCCAAGCGGGTCATGCACGCCTGTCACAGTCTTTTCCTCTCATATGCGCAGCGGCGAAGTGGGAAGTAGACGGGCGTCAACTCAAAGATCACCAAGTAGCTATAGATATTCCTCCAGCCCAAGCTGACTGCGAATCATGTTTGACGCGCAAAACGAAATGTAGCTCTAATAAAGGGTAGCTGACTTATCCGTTTCGCACCGTCAAATTTAACAGCAAGTATGTCTATCCGTGCTCAGTTTTGTCGGGGTATTCTTTGTCGGCGCATGGGGACCAAAGACGGAGGTTCTATTGGCTTATTTGTTTTTGGTTTTAGACGTTATACTTTACATATCTTTAGCCAAAGCTGATTGCGAATCATAGTTGACCGCGCTATACGAATAAGTCAGACGCTTCGAAGTTCCGCTATTTTCTACATTCGACTACTTCCCCTGTCCCGGGGGGGGGGGGGGCATCGGGGAGGGGCTTCGAATAGGCCCCAGATAGAGTCCCAAAGAGAATGAATCTAGTGAGACCGTCGATCACTTTAATGAAATCATAAAAATAAATGAAAAATACAAAAAAGCGCAACTTCACTCGTTCGAGAATCGAAGGGGGAGCAAGCAAAATGTGCACGTAGATTCCAGGTCCAAAACTAGAACAAGGAAAATGTTAAAAGCGACTTGACAAGACTATAGTAGGCTAACATAACAAAGTCTATGCAGGGATCTCCAAACTGGGATGGAAAAAGGTGTTCCTTTATGGTTTCCCACAACAGCCTATCAACTAGTGTACTATGAGAAGTATTGCATTTCTCTTCAGCTCAAATCTTATTTCTGCTCTTTCGTGAATCTGAGAAACTTTAATCAATACACTGAAATGCAGTTAATCGAAAAACAAAATGGTTACTTTAAAAATTATTTCCGGTTTATCTGCAATGGTTAGCAAGTCCCCTGTATAACTTCAGTCCTTACACTAACAGGTCTTTAACCCTTTCAAGGTCGATTTATTTTCCTTTGCCAGAAAAAAAATGAAAATGCTACAATTTGTCATGCTCATGTGATGCCCAAGTAGTTTTTCCAGATTTTTTCTATTGACCTTTCATGACCTTTCTGATTCAACCCAGAAATAAGCGATTTCACGTTGAACTGCAGAAGTTATCGAAAGGGATTTCGTGCTGGCGGACCTTGGGACATTTTTCACTAGTCGCTGATGCAAGGTCAAGGTGTTCCAAAGCGACAGGGAGTGGAGTAAATTCACCTGATATCGGAGTGTAGGCTTTCCCCGACATGCCACATTCCCCATATGTTATTCCCATAGCCACGACTTTGAAGCAATGTAATGTTTCAGTACCAGTTTAAATTGATCTAGAGTATCGGGCCCATCGTCAGGTACGTCGGGCCCTCGAGCTTGATCCACATCGTGGCTAGGGTCACAAGCTTCATTGTCGTCAGTCACTTAAATCGCTTGGTTCAGAATCTGACCCAAAATCGTCCTAAACTCGCAGGATATCTCGTTCGTCTACTATTCTGACAGAGCTGCTGCGAGTCCAGCAAATCCCAGTCCGAGACAAGACCGAGTCCTTGAAAAAGGCGTCTTGAGACGAGTCCAGAGTCCGAGTCCACAGCTCTGGCAGACGGACAGCTCCGTGAAAGACGAGTCCGAGTCCTTAAAAAGGCGTCTCGAGACGACTCCAGAGTCCGAATCCACCAGCTCTGATTCCTGCTCACGTGGTCGAAGCAGTCGAAATTCTAGATAAACTAGCCCTGATAAGGATTGCATGCATGTCTTGAACCAGGCGAAGTACGTTCGAGAAAAGTCCAAACCTAAGAAACATACTTGAACCAGTGGAGGAGGTGTAGGCAAGGGTCTACATAAGTAAAAGGCCATTTAGGTGAGAAAAGGTTGTGATAAACTCACCCATCTACCATCCAATGTTCATCCACCATTACCCTACAATCTTCACAGTTTATCACCCTGGTATAAGTTAAGCGCTTACACAAAGTTGGAGAAAATTTATGAGGCCTGTGGCCACAGTATCGACTTTTTTTATTTCAACCACATAAAATGCTTGGTCTGTGACTAAACAAAATAAAATATTCAAATAACTCTTTCTAATTTTTAGAAATTTTCAAACCTCAATCCTTTCAACCCCCTTCAGCACTTAAGACGCGAAAGCAAATGTATGACTGTATTAAGCCGCTTTCGCATTAACGCGTCGATGCAAGGTGTTGCGAATGCGTTTGTCTTGCGTTGCGTACAGGTTGCATAGCGTATCTTTCAAACCTGCGGGAGAAGTTTTCAAGCTGGATGCGTATTTACGTTTTCCTTTCTCATTTTTTTTTCTGCTGAATTTTCTTTTCTTTCATCATTAGTAAGCTTGTCTTTACCGTTAGAAGCTTTTTCTCCAGTCTTTCTTCGAAAACTTCCATTTTTCTTCAAACTCTGATGCGTACCCGTCGACGCAACGCAAGAATAGAACTTGGATCTATTCTTGCGTTGCGTTTTATTAGTCTGTGTAAGCTCTGCGCTGCATCGCCACAAGCGCGACGCAGATGTTGCGTAGCTCAGTGTGAAAGGCCAACGCGTCAGTGTGAAAGCGGCTTTACACAGGGTGGCACCTGGTATCATAGGATAGTCTTGCCTGAATAATTTTGTGCACTAGATCAGTAGTTCCCAACCTTTCCCGTACCGCGTACCCCTAATCAAGGGTCGAAAAGTTTGCGTACCCTTTTTTTCAGAACGTGAAAAGAAGATATTTCGTATCGTAGCCTACATGATATATATATATAAGAAAATGAGGCAGGTGTGGCTGCTTTGTAGCTAAAATGTTGTCGAATCTCGGCTCGATGTCAGTAACGGCAATATTTTTTCCAGTCAGCCTGTTTTTGTGTGTTGGATTTTGATCTCTTTCGGGCTTTTATCAAGCTGCATTGCAAACATTTTCGTTAGCTTAATTCGTAACCCGAAAAGCCGATAATCAGTGTCGTCACGTACGGGTTGGGAACAACCCTCCCACCAAAGTGGTCGGCCATAGACGGTTAAAAAGAAACGAGTCGGTGCGAAGTGCCGCGATTTTTCGCAAAAGCAATTTATTTTTTGGAAAAATTCGGTAAAATGACCAACCAGTCAGTAAAAATACCGTATCCCCCAAAAACACATTTTGGCTACTGATGCCTCTGCCTTCTACTGGTAATAGGCTTCTAGACTTTCGGCAATCAAAATTGAGTGAGGCATGTTTTGAAGCTACAGACTAAACTGATTTTGTTACATTCGCGTACCCCTTGAAAGAGTGTCGCGTACCCCCTTGGGTACGCGTACCACCGCTTGGGAACCACTGCACTAGATAACACCTTGTCATACCCCTCTGCTGCTTCAGTGGAAAAGGAAAATAAGTTGTTAGGCGTATGACTACGCTGGACATGGAAAGGCGTAATAATCTTTTTCGCAGAATTGTATCGACTAACCGTCCAGGCAAGATACCTCTATGTCGTACATAATAAAACTGAGCCTGTACTAAACGCCTATTATCCAATACCAATTGCTGGGTACCCCAGGGCCCCATTACTGAAGATATTAGTTGCGTTTTTGCCGATACCATGGTAACTGGATCTGCAATTAGTTGTTTTACCGTGGTATCTGGTATACGGTTGCTCTGTAAAAAACGACAATTGCCGAAAATACGCTTTTCAGAGTCATCCCAAAAGAAGAACAGAAATTCAGTCACATAAGTACCACACTTCTTTCCCACCAATTAGAGAAAAATTGACGAAAGTGAGATGACTTTTTCAGATACCACCATCAGTTACCACGGTCGGACCGTGGTATCTGAACATCAGATACCACGATAACTGGCCAGATACTACGATAACTGCAAAAATGCCTATTGACCGTGGTATCAGATCCCATGATAACTGCAAAAACGACTCTAGACCGCGGAATCAGATACCATGGTATATGCAAAAACGCAACTATTTGATCTCGGTGAAGGTCAGAAACAACCAATCAGAATAGTCTAAAGAATGATTTCTGTAGCTAAGGAAACTCACCCCTATCCTTTCTGTAAGCGGCTTTACACCACAAACAGAATCTTATGGGTCTCTCGTAACATAGCCGGAAGGACTGCATGCATCGCTGGAAGTTGTGCCCTTGCGAACATCCACCTTGTGACGGCTTGGTGAATGAAATATGTGCACAGGAGTTAAGGAAATAGCGATGTGATCCACAAAACATTACCAACTGGTTTAGAACGTGTCCGAAACTTTTTGGTGCTGTAAATGCTGCATTAATGCTGCATTTTCTTTCTCTTTTTGTCCGAAAGTTCTTACCTTTTTTTCTTCTCTGACACTTCTAGAATACCAAAATTGTCAGTTGTCTTTTTGAATTTGTTATGTTTGCCGCCGAAAACACTGAGAGAATCGCCGTACTCCCCAGTTTGTTCTTGAAAATTCAGCATCAAATTTAGCATTCTTACTGAATTTTATGCTGAATTAATGCTGCATTAATTGAGCGAAAATTTAAGTCCGAAAGCGAAATGCTGCATAAAATGATGAATTAATTCAGCATTTTCCTTCGTTTCGGAGCTTTCGGCCACGTTCTTACTAACCCTGCTTCTCTAAACTGCTTCGAACCCGGTATTGTGGCGGCATTCGAATTTCCTTGGCTTAATGGCCCAATTCAGATATTGTGGGATAGAAATTAGAAGACTAATATTTTACGAATTCTATGCGAATTCTGTCACAGAACGTGCCACAAGCGCCTAGAAAATTGAAAGAGAGCCGTTAACTGTGCTTTTACTTTGAGTCTGCGGTAATCGTTCATTCAACTTATTCTTGTTAGAGTAACCTTTTAGACGCCAGATTTGATTGATGTTGAACAAAGACAAACATTTTCTCGAGGTGGATCTTACTTTAATATCTACCTCTAGAAAAGTCAGTAAAGATTACCAGAATTTAATTACTTGTGAGCAATTCGTACTTTTGAGCAATTCGTCTGCGTTGTCAGATAGTCGGACATCGACAGTGCGGTCAGCTTTTGATTGAAAAAAAGAAAAGAAAAAAAGAATGGGACGATATGCATTATATCTCTGTTCGAGTAAACTGGAAAAATCTTTACTTGTAATGTCCGATTATCTGCCAAAAATGTGGGGTGGATACGGAATAGACACCCTTGACGATCCTAGGATCCATCTTTTCAAGCACCGGGCATAAGCTCATGAAACTGTACCTTTTATCTGGGGCACTGTCTAGAGAAGCGGGAGCCGTACTTTATGTCCTACGGACTGCGGAACCGGTAGTTCTCACGGAAACCAAACCATATGAGCTGCAATTCCGGGACCTGACGCCATTGACTAACGGAAACTTGTACGTGCTGGCTCCCGTTCCGGTAGTAAGTGAAAATAGCTCACGGAAACTTCATTGCACCAGCTAGTCTCACGGAATTGTGTACTCAGAAGCTAGGGAGCCGGTAGTTGACACCGGAAACTATACAACTGAAGCTTGTGTTCCGGTAGTGCCTACATGGAATATGGGACTAACGGAATAGTTTGGATGAGAGCTAGGATGCCGGGATTTTCACTGACTAACAGAAAATAACATGGGAAAAATCCACTACCGGAACCCATCTAATGAGAGCTAAGGTACCGGTAGCAACGAATATTTGGTTGAAAATGACCAGCTCACGGACACAGATGGCTATTGGCTAGGGTTCCGGTAGTGCCAAAACTGAAAGTTACGAACTTACAGACACTCGTCAATATGAACTTGGATGCGGGTAGCAAATATTATTAACTCACGGAACCCATCTCCGATGGGCTAGGGTTCCGGTGGTGACAAAAAATTGATATTATTGAACTAAACGGACCCATGTTAGTGCAGACTAGGATTTCGGGAGGGAATATTTTTAACTCATGGAACCCAACTCCCATGGCTAGGGTTCCGGTACTGCAAAAAAACGAACTCACGGAGACATGTCACTGTTAATAAGTATCACCCACTACTGGAACCCTAGCCCATGGAAGTTGGATTCCGTGAGCTGTATCGGACTCAAAGTCCATATTGACATGTGTGCTTGAGTTTGTAATTTTAATTTTTGGCACTACCGGAACTCAAGCCCGCAGGAGTTGGGTTCCGTGAGTAACCATCCGTGTCCGTGAGCTGGTCATTTTCAACCAAATAGTTGTTGCTACCGGTACCTTAGCTCTCAATTTATGGGTTGCGGTAGTGGATTTTTTCCCATGTTTATATTCTCTAAGTCAGTGAAAATCCGGGCATCCTAGCTCTCATCCAAACTATTCCGTGAGTCCCATATTCCATGTAGACACTACCGGAACACAAGCTTCAGTTATATAGTTTCCGGTATCACCTACCGGCTCCCTAGCTTCTGAGTACAATAATTCCGCGAGACTACCGGACGAGAAGCTGGTACGATGAAATTCCGTGAGCTATTTCCATTACTACCGGAACGGGAGCCAGCACATACAAGTTTCCGTTAGTCAATGACGTCAGATCCCGGAATCGCAGCTCATATGGTATGGTTTCCATGAGAACTACCGGTTCCGTAGCCCGTACGACATTAAGTACGACTCCCGGTAGTCCCGGTTCCCTAGATAGTGCCCTTAAGCATTGTCCTAATAGGTGTAATAAGGTGTATTACCGCGTATAAGACTTATTGCAGATTCCTGTTTTCCTCGGAGCGCGCTGTAATAACGTGAATAAGGAGAATAGACTAGCGTTCCATTCTGGCATATGCAGGGCCAATCAGATCGCTTGGTTGGTTCCGCCAGCGGGCCGAGGAAAGGAGCAGCGTCGTCAGGGTTGCCACGGGAAGCAGTAAAGTTCTACTTTGTTGGAAGCTGAAGAAACAACTTTTCTTCAAAATAACACGTTTTGTTCTGCTGCGACTGCTTAATGCTACCTCGAAGACCAATGCTGGCCATCCGCATATTTAACTGCTTTTTACAATGTATTGGGCGTCAAATTGTACTGGTGTACTTCAAGTAACACTAAGAACACTTTTCTGATCTTCAGAAACTCGAAACACTGTATGACCTTGGCAACACTGCTCGCTGCATTGATAAGAGCCTCTCGGGTTCGTATTTGAACGGGCGTGTGTATTAAGACGTAAACATCGCGTATAGCGTTATTCAGCTTATTACACCTATTAGGACAATGCTTTATCTGGAAGATGAACTGGAGCCCGTATCAAAACCCATGGCGAAACCGGATTCCACCTATCCGGAAACGGTTCGCCTATTCGGCCTTGTTTTGTAGACACTTAGCTTAAGATCCGGAGATCTTTCGCTCATATAGAAACGAACGATTTCCAGCTTTTAGGATTAAAGGATATCCTCTTGGTCAAATCGGCATCGCTCTCTTCTTGTTGAGGACGAGACTTCTTCACCGAGCAAGGCGTACGTGGCTTGAGCTTCTTTTGAGCAATTCGTCAGCGTTGTCAGATAGTCGGACATCAAGAGTGCGGTCAGCTTTTCTTCAGCTGTGAGATCTTGCTGCTTTAGGCTCTGAAGGGTGGAAGTGCAGTGCCTGTCAAGGATTTTCCTTTCACATTTCTCCCGAATCGATTCCTACAAAAAAAAAAAAAAAAAAATATAACGAAGCTGGACTTTACACTGTTGATCTATTGTTGTACTGAAATCCATCGTCATCGATAGTCGATGTTGTGTATGAAACTGTGTTGCTCGTTGAACTGCTGTACTTTCTAAAGGCGTTTTGCCGTGCTCCCACAACGAGTTTGTGGGTCGATTGTGGCTCACAAAGGATGTTTCTGCGGCCTTTCGTGCGATCCACAAGTCTGTTTCCGCGACCAACAACATTTTTGTGGCTCGCTTTGTGGCTTGAATTCGACAAACAACTGCCGAGGTGATACTCTATATGAGTACGCCAGTGCTCCTCAGGAAGAAGGAGTAAACGTCTCCGTAACGACTCAAACTCAACAACTCAAATCCTGTGTCAAACAATCACGGCGATCTTCGGGAGCAGCTGTGATACCCGAGGTTATACCGCTTCTGGCTCTTCCGCCAGGTACCCGGCGATTTTGCACCGGCAAGGAGAGTTAGTCATCAAGAGTATTGTCGATTTAGTGGCTCGATACTGGTGGGAAATTCAAATTTAGTGGCAAAAAACAATAAAATTTAAGACTTTCACAAGCCTGTAGACATAAACTGAGGATCCTTTTAACACGGAATGGTAAGGACGAAAGCCTGGAGTTCTATTTATTGGGATTTTATACGAATTTTATTTTTATTTTAATACATTTGAAATTACCGCCCAAAAAACAGACAGAACTGCATTTGCGCGAGTTTCAACTTGTGGCTCGACTGTGTGGCACGACAAACACTCAGGAGTGTGTGGCCCACAATTGTGTCGCGGAAAAACGCCTTAAGAGAGAGCCAGCATTTGCCGTCTGGTTCCAATAACAACCCAACCAGCACGAATTCGACACTACAGCAATATCACAGCTCTTAAGGACCCCTCTTGCTTATGTTGACTTCTTCATTATCCTTAGCTCCCTTATGGAATTTGTAAGCTTCTGAGATCCGCGCCATTCGCCATCGTTTCGTTTTGTAACTATGACTTGTTTGCGATTTTTCGGCCGAGCAGAGTTTTGCCAGCCAAGCAACGAAGCTTCGTGGAAAGCTTCAAGGTTCGCCGACAACTCTTTCACAAATAAGGACATTATAAGCCTCAAAGTGTTGTTTTCCTTTTTGGAAGGTATTTAGGCAACCAGGTCTATTTTCTATTTTGGACTTCTTTTCTTTCGCTTGGTTTTCCCACGTTTTAACCACGTCGCGTTCTTATTTCAAATATTTTGCATCCAGCCACCGCGCCGGAGAGCCGGATAGAATGCTCCATATGACTAAGTCCAAAACACGCCAGTGATCCTCAGGAAGAAGGAGTAAACGTCTCCGTAACGACTCAAACTCAACAAGTCAAACCCTGTGTCAACCAATCACTGGGAGCACCTGTGACACCGCTTCCAGCTCCTCCGCTCGTTTTTGCATACCTGGCGATTTTGCATCGGCAAGGAGAGTTAGTCATCAACAGTATCGACAACCGACAACAAGAAAATCACTAATTTCCGGTGGCAACTAATAGTACTGCGCAAAACGATATTTTTGAGCCATTTCATCGTGAAAAGATCATTTCTAGAACGAATTGTGCTTTAATACAACAACCATTCAAAGTATAACACTCTTTCCCCAGTTTATTTTACTGACATTTCGTCTGTCTGCTGATGACGAAACTAAAGGCGATGCTGGCGGTCAGGAGGCTCAGCAAATTTATGCGACAACTGTTTGTGCAACTGTTACACTGTTCTTTTGCTAAAACCCGTTTCGCTTCCAAAGTTGCTTTCGCTCTCGGCTAGTTTCGGAAAGCGAAGGTAGTTGTTCAATTCAATTCAATTTATTTTCAAAATACGAAGCCGAACATTAAATTTTTCGTCATGCATGTCATAATCAAATGGTCGAACAAGTAAAACAACTAGACCTAAAAAGATTCTTCGTCTTCAGCAAAAAAAAATTACTGTCTCAAAAATAAAACTATATACAGTTTGGTAGTTTTATTATTTGCAATTCAGACAACAAACAAACAAAAACGATTTATCTGTGGAGGTATTGTAGAATGTGCATTAAATAGCTTAACTTCATAAAACTTATTTAGAGACTCCGTTTGTTTTATCACCCCTTGCCAAGAACGACGAAGTTTAGACGAATAAAATTTCTGCTGAGGAATCCATTTAGCAACAACAAACACAATTTGCAATAAGCTGACTGAAGGAATACTTATAAATGTGCTTCTTCTTCTATTTAGATCATCTGCAGGTAGGTACCATCTATTTTTTCAACTTACGTTCCGCTTAGGAAAAAGGAAAGGAATATCAGGTGGCATTAACAGCGAACAACTATTAGGCGGGAAGACAGGTCAGTGTTGTAAGGGTGAACGAGTGGTAGGCGAGGTTTAATGAAGATAAGGCTCCTCGGGTGGCCCCAGGGCCCACTGGCCCCAGGATCAGTCAGGAAACCGGACATAAAGCATTGTCCTAATAAGTGTTGTAAGGTGTATTACGGCGTATAAAGCTTATTACAGATTCCTCTTTTCCTCGGGAAGCGCTGTAATAGGGCGAATAAGGGAAATAGAGCTCGGCTCTATTCTTCCTTATGCAGAGCCAATCAGATCGCTTGGTTGGTTCCGCCAGCGGGCTGAGGAGAGGCGCAGCGTCGTCAGGGTTGCCAAAGAAAGCACAACAGTTCTACTTTGTTGGAAGCTAAAGAAACAACTTTTCTTAAAAAACACGTTTTTGTTCTATTTCGTCAGTTCGAGGATCAATGCTGTCCGTCCGTTATTTTAATAGCTTTTAACAGTATAATTTGCGTTGTATGGTACTCGTGTACTTCAAGTAGTACTAAGAACCTTTTCGGATATTTTTAGAGCTCGAAAAATTGTATTACCTTGGCAACACCGGATGCCGCATTGACAAGAACCTCTTGGGTTGTATTTGAACAGGCGTGTGTATTAAGACGTAAACATCGCGTATAGAGCTATTCACCTTATTACACCTATTAGGACAATGCTTAAGAGACAAGGGAAAGCGAAAGTTTTGAAATTGTTTCTTCCAGCCCCGTCCAAGTTCCCCAATAAAACTTCAACCAAGACCCTGTTTACATTAAATAATATTCTTCCAGTAAGAAGTGCAATGCAATATTTAGTAATACTTTTAAAAACTAAGCTTGATCGATCATTGCTACCCGAATACTTTTCATCAATGAATCCTTTGTGTCTCTTGTGTCTCTCCTCTCAGACTGAAACCGAGATCCAAACATAAATTACGAATGCCTCGGGTTGTTACTGAAAGGTCCAGGTTCTGTCTTCGGTATCTCATTCCTCTTCACTGGGAGAGTGTGAAGCTAATTATGGATTTAACGGTAGCAATAGCTGCTATAAAATCACGGCTTAGAAGAATGCTGATCGAGAATTACAGAAGTTAGGTACGTGATTCTCACTTTCCGGTTGTCTCTTGTTTTGTTATTTATATAAAGTCCATCGATGTTCCCATCCTTGTCTAATTTGAATTATTATTTATATATTTATTTTGTTCAATTGTGACTGTGCCTTGGCCTTGCTCTCGGTTGGCCGTACGATTATTTAGCCGATGGATGTGATTGGGTATGATTCGTCATGTTTAAGTTAATTTGGTTTTATTTATTTTTTCGTGTGCGGTCGAGCTCTGCTCTCAGCAGCGGGAAGTGATAATGATGATTTTTTTTTTGCAAATACCCGATGAAAAATTTATCTCAAAATAGTACTATGAAGTAGTACGAAAAAGTTACATGCAGTACTAACGATGCTACTACATGCTTCTACTTCAAGTCTACCGTGTTACTGTATACTGCTATATGCTACTATTAGCAAGACTGGATGCTTCTATGGCAAGACAGGATGATACTGGATACTACTATAAAAGATTGGACCAGTCTGAGGCACATTAAATGATAGTATTCTTTGCTATTACATAGTACTACATACAACGTTTTCGTACAACTACCATACTACTACGCAGGCTACAAATTTTTCATCGGGTAAAGATAACCTTGAACCTCAGGAAATACTATAATACTATAGTTCAGCCGCAGTCAATGCAGAAATCCCTAATCAAGCTGGTTCACACATCCTAGCGAAGCTGGAATTCACATATCCAGTCAAGCCCGAGGCCTACTAGCCGGGATGGACCATTCCATTGGTTATTTTACTGTGCGAAAAAATTTACAGGAGTACAAAACATATACTTTTGTTTGCGTGTAATTCATTTTTCTTTCTCTTTATTACTCCGCTCTTTCATTTGTTGTATAGCGGGCCTCAATAAATTATTATTATTATTATACCTATAGATATGTACAACACTGGGCCCTAACTAAATATGTAAATTGATCTTTATCATAAATATAACGTAAGGTAACGAACTGAAGATGCTGGGAGTATACATAACCTAGGATCTGAGGTGGCAAAGACAGGTTGAGAGTATACTTAAAAAAGCTACCGCGGCTGTAAGCTACCTTAAACTTTTGTCCCCTTAAGGTGTTCCATCTCCCCATTTACTACGCGTTTATATTTCTTTTATCCGTTCTAACCTGGAATATGGATATCCGGTTTGGCATTTTGGTCTGACCCAGAAACAGTCGGATTTGCTAGAGAGGATGCAGTATAGAGCGATGCTCGTTACATCTAAAGCTCCAAAAGACCCATACAATCAGCTCCTAAAGCAATTTAAATTAAATACCCTTTCATGCCGCCGACTTCAACTTTGTATGAAGTTCGGTACATCTATAGTCCAAAACCCGTTACACCGTGATATACTCCCCCCTGATTTTCTCCCCTCCCAAATTCGTCTTCCTCGTCAGCCGACCCTGTTCCTCGTTTAGAGTCGGTGGTAGCTTTGCGAACAAGGTATGCTCAGAGTTTCGTCCCCTCGTTTGTTCGTTTATATAACTCGGAGCGCTTTTGAACGTTAATTTTTATGTTATTTGTATTTTATTAATTGTAGTCTAGCATGTTATTGACCATATTTATTATAAGACATCGGTATAAATGTCGCAAAATTGTATATACTTGTAGATTGTTCTGTTATGACGTTATGTTTTGACGTAAAAACAACCCATCGGCTTGTCCGTTATCTGTTTTTTAGATTATATTGAACTGAACTGAAATTGAAAAAAAGGTAACCGAGGTCTTGCTCCGACCGGAAGTGACAGAGAACGCCTTTGGCTACGGACTCATACCGTAGCCGAAATACTTTTAATGGAATGGACCAAAGCCTGACCTTGGATTAGTACAGCAGCTAACTGGAGCTGGGGGATAAAGACCGAGTGAACTATGTCACGATGCCCGGGAATTAAAGATGGTGTTGGAAACCGAAGAGATATATAGAAAAGTAGGCGATAGAAGGAGGAACTAACTAGGAGGACTATTGCAGAGCAAAGTGCTACGGGATGTCTCCATAACATCAGCATCTGTTTAAGTCTTGGGCCACTATTTAAAAGCAAAGTGCATTAGGTCACGATATTTCCACTGGGAACACTTTCCGCCAGTGTATTATAATAATAATCTTTTATTATTAGCCACTAGTTAGTTATCACCTCCCCACTCAAAACCCGGGAGTATGTCTTGCAGTATTTGCTACTGGGATTTATCTTGTCTCTGAAAAGATAATCTTATCTCTAATTCGGATTAATCTTATCTTAGTAGAGGTAAGATTAATCCCAGTGGCAAATACTGCAGTTAACTTTAATCCTTACTCGGAGAAACTTTTTATAGTTTGACTGTGCTAGTACAGGACGGGACTGTCTGTAAACCGGGACGAAACGGGGCCGAATCCTACAAAGAGGGACGGAAGCCTACTAAGGACCGGGTCCCGAACGAGCTTGCCTGGAACCGCGATTGGGAAAGCTTAAGATCAAGTGCTCATCTCCTGTTTACGTCGACTCTGCGATCCGACTGTCTTCAAGCTCCCTGGAAACCTCAAGGTTGAAAAAACTTACTAAGTTCCTCAGCTTTTCTTCATCCTTAACTTTATTCTTTCGTTCATTCGTGTAGTCGGCCATTGCAAGCCACCGAACGATGCGGTAGTGGTTTAAATTAACTACGTCATCTTCACTAAAGAAACTAACCGAGGTTAGTGCGTTCTGTCTGACCAAACACCTAAAAACAAAATAAAAACTTAGCCTCTCTTAGAGTTCTCCTTCTTGATCCACGACATTTCGATCACACTATAAAAAAAAACTTTGCAGTATTTGCTACTAGGGTTAATCTTGTCTTTACTGAGATAAGATTATCCCTAATTTGGATTAATTTTATCCCAATAGAGATAAGATTAATCCCAGTAGCAAATATTGCATCCTAATTCGGAGAAACTTTTTACAGTGCATCTGCTGCGATTCCCAAGGTTATGTAACTACAACTAATTCATGGTATCCTTTGGGCCCAAGCTAACCGCCTATTACATAGGCAATTTCATGTGGATAACAATTTCACGTGCGATAATTTGACCACCGCGACTGGTCAACTTTGGAATAAAAAGCCAGAACAGGACCCTTGACAAGAAGGGCAGAAATATTGCTTGGAAAAGTTGTTGGTTCACTTATCAACATTCCTACTCAGTATTTCTTAGATAATTTCAAATGGATGGTCAGCTAACAGTTCTACTTGAACAATGATACTCGCATTAATAGTTCTTTGTACATGCGGCAGCTTTCGACCATGCGGTCAACGCTAGTAGTTATATAAACCGGGTTCTACCCCACCCTCCCCCAAATTTCAAAACCCCATTTTAACATCGATTTCTTAAATTTTAACATGCTTTTTTCCGAAATTTCACCCTTTTTATAGATATTTGTATTTTCTTTTTTTCCAAATAAAGGTACCAAGAAATAGGAAATATTAACCTTTATACTACATATAAACTACTACTTTTTTTTTACTTTTTTCAATTTTTTATCCAAATACCCCCCAATTACTGAGTAAACAGTTCCAAGTCAACATATTGTTCCGAGTTCTTATTTACACGCAAAATAGGCTGTAAAATAAGATTGTTCTTTAGAAGTAACTCATCAGCAATTGCATTGTATCTCTGCGGTATAAACAGATCACACATCTTCTTGTTATGATTGATAACTACAACTAACTTGTCACCATATTTTGTCTTAGCTATTCTCATTTTAACGATGGTATACTTCAATCCTAATACCAACTCTTCCTTCCTGATTGTCTCATTGTATTTATTCATTCTGATTGTATTCAAGACCTCCATTTATTAGTGGCTGATTTTCTTTAATAAAAATCCAAGCTCCTAATTATCAACCGATCTTAACATCTGTGGTGTGTCATAGATGCGTCACACTGAATATTCGAGAATATTCAGATGCGTCACCTCCAGCAGATTCGCGTATATTTAGTGTCGCGCATCTGATATATTGAGCCAGTTGAGGCTAGGAAGCTCATACAGAAAGAAGAAATTTCCAATGTAAGTTTTTTTTGTTTCTTGCGATAAAAATGATGATTCCCAGGTAGGTATCTAGTAACATAGGAATAGCTACATCTGAAACAAACAACTGTGCAAATAGAAAATATCAATGGGTTACCTACTTCCCAACACTTGCTGTGCATCCTTCCCCGGCACCGGCAGGCAACAACCGAAATAGGCAGTGCCAGCACCGTTGCCGACAATAAATTGAGCGATTAATCTTTTAAACGCTTCCAAAAATGTTTATTTTAATGTTTTGACGTGTGACAACCGGTGTTGACAGGTTTCAGCCTATGCCGGCAGCGACCGAGCTTCTCGGCACCGGGTACTTGCTGTACTAAAATCGAGAGTGGGCAACCCCTCAGCAAATATTACTACACGATTTCTTAGATGACGAAGCGCATCACAGGAGATGACGTACGAACCAAATGACCTTCAAAAATTCTGTAAAGGAATTGAATCGCGTCACACACGATGACGTAGGAGCCAGACGTCCTTCGAGAATTCTGTAAAGGAATTATCTGGGTCAGATAATGTTCCTAAGCGCATCACACACGATGACATAGGAGCCAGACGTCCTTCGAAAATTCTGTAAAGGAATTATCAAGGTCAAATTAATCGTTAAAAGCATGTTATTTTCTTTTCAGATGAACAGAGCTATTCAGAAAAAAGCATCATCCGTTCCGAAAAAGTATCTGAATGGGTTGCTCAAACTGGAGAAATCGGAGCAAGAATTATTCCTTTCACTGTGGAGTAAAATAGCTACAACCACAGATGAAGTCGAAGACGAAGATTGTACGGTAGCTCGTTCATCTGTTGAAAAGAAAAAAGAGAAGAGCGGACAGTTTTTAGCTGATATTAAAGCGAATTTACATGCATCGCGAAGGTTTGGGAACTTCAAACTGGACGTGAACATCCAGAAGGTGCTAACCAGTAAAATATGTGGAGTCAGTTTGGAGCAAGCAGAAGGTATTATTATTGATTTAAATAAAGTGGAGGTGTATTTGGATTATTTATCAGTGTTACTAAAAGCGAAAAAAGGATAAGTGTATGCGTACATGCAGAAACTGTTCAGTGAAAACCCTGAAAATCTAAACAAGTGTTTTCTCGAAGAACGATTTAAGAAATATGGAGAAAGCAAATCAACAATAAGAAGATATCTTCAGTTGTATGGATTAGTCCGCGAATATCCTGGAATAGCTTTCTGTGGGAAAGGGTACTATTGCATCGTCGAAAATGAAAAAGCTATTCGCAAAGCGATCCAAGAGGATGAGACACTGTCGTCATTACTCAAGGATCATCCTGTGCAAGTGTTCTTAT
Organism: Branchinecta sandiegonensis; assembly: GCA_030848855.1. Taxonomy (NCBI): domain Eukaryota; kingdom Metazoa; phylum Arthropoda; class Branchiopoda; order Anostraca; family Branchinectidae; genus Branchinecta; species Branchinecta sandiegonensis. Next base: position 10,464,741 of record JAUPMV010000011.1, read on the forward strand.
CCAATGAAGTGTTGATTGATTTTGATAAACTAAGTCTTTAAGTTGGCATACATTTTCTCAATAAATTTGGTGGATTGATTGACTTATAAGCTAGATTTTGGTTGTCAGGTAGAGGATCATGTGTGAAGAGTCACACTTGAGAACCATTCTTTTGAACTATTGATGCGTTCTTGCAATATTTATATCCATTTAAACGAACTTGCTTCATGTATTTTTCGCGAGGAAAAAATCTGAATGTTTTACGCATTTCCGCTTCGCGTTGAATGACCTCTTCAACCGTTAAGTGTCCACATTTTAGCATTGATAACAGTTCAGTGTAAAAATTATACGTGGTTCTATATTCTGCTTTTCTATCTGCAATATTTAAATGTTTTTCGATTATTTCAATGACGACGGAACCCAAGCTTAAAGACGCTAAAGGTAGCATCAGAAACGCACTTAATCCTGCTGCCGAAAAGGCAAATTTGGATAAAAGAAGACCGTTGCTGACATTATTATAATATTTATAACTTCGACGATATACAAACATTTTCTTTTCCAATTCCTCCATTTATACTATAGCTAAATTGTTTAAAAAATTACTTCCTTAGGCTTGCTTCCAAACTTCACAATTCGGAGCACATACGCCATCTCGTAAACAATACTGCAGATAGCATGATCAGTCGGATGTAATCCAGACGGTGCATACTACGTGAACGCAAAACACTTCTGCCACCTGCGCAACTCCACTATATCTTTCTTAACTGGTCAGAGGCAATCTAGATCGCGTAGGCTCCGTGAAACACAAACAAATCAGCCGTCTCGGTAACTGTGCTCTCTGTGCACTGAGCCTTTGCTCCATGAAACACATACTGAAACCAGTGATTTTCTTTACGGCTGAGAAAACGCAGTCGGGAGAAATTCATTAATAAAAATATTCCCCTAATAAATGATGGAAACTGCAGAGGTTATTCAGCGTTGTAAAACCATTATATCAAAGAACGAATCGGTTATACGAAGTTTACCGAAATACAAAATTAATGAACTTCGTACATATGCAAAAATTAACAATATCAAAACAAATGGTGAAACGAAACAGGAAATAACTAATAAGATAATAAAGCAACTTAATAGGAATATTTTGCTTGCGGAAGATACAATTAATATTCGGCGTAGAAATGAAAGGATTCGGAACAAAAATAGACCATCAAATTATACACCAGAGCCAGCATTAAGGAAGATTTTAGAACATGAGATAAAAGAAAATAATATTGCTACTGGAAATATAAAAAAAGAGGAGAAACGGATAATAGAAAAGGATACAAGTGAATTAAAAAGGTTTCTAAAAAACAAAGGCCTACCCACTCGTGGGAACAGAGATGAAGTTATAGAACGCATTAAGGAATACTATGGTAGGATAATTAATAAGCAGAAACAAACTATGGATAAAACTAGAGGTATCCTGAGAGATCAAACAGAAAGAGGTGATAAAAATAGACACAAACTAATCGATTTATCTACTCTCTTTATAAATAAGAAACAAATCAAAGAAGAAACATCGATTCCCAAATATTTGTTTAAAACAGAAGAAGAACAACACCCCACTATTGTAAGAGAAAATGAAAACATTTACACAGTAAACGTATCGATTGAAAGCAACGGTAGAGACGAAAATACTCTCATTAATTTTGTTTTTGAGGATTTGCAACGAAGAATGAATGAAATATACCACTACAGAGTTCAGTTTGTGACCAAGGTTATTTTCTATCGACAAGAGAATGATGAGGAAGTAGAAGTATTTTAAAACAGTACTTCTTGGGTTTTAAACAAAAATAGTGTCCTTACTCGTAGCCATTTAGATGACAACAACAGGAGACTTAGTTCTTTGAGTAATACCCCTCGATCTGGATTACAATTTAGGCGATATGATGCAATCGACTATAGGATGACTCGAATCGAATCCTACATGGGAGGAACCTATAAAATACTGCCAGATTTCGTAAAAAATAAAAAGGCTTGCCTGAATATTGAAAATAAGGATCAAAAATGCTTTCTTTGGTCAATCTTAGCACATTTATACCCAGCTAAAGATCATGCAGAAAGAACTTCGAAATATAAACAATATGAGAACGAATTTGATTTCAAAGGGGTTACCAACTACCCGATGGATACCAAAGATATCTACAAATTTGAAAATAAATACGATATCAAGATTTGTTTATTCCAATTGGATAAAGAGAAAATAATCAGAAGTCATATACTAAAAAGTACTATCAATGGGAAAACAGCAAAACATATAATTCATTTACTGTATTTCGATAATCACTATGTACTAATAAAGGATCTCAGCAGATTAATTGGTAGTCAAATCTCTAAAAATAAAACAAAGACATACCTATGCACTTATTGCGGAAGGCATTTTTCGAAACAAGAAAACTTTGAAAAACATGAATTGAAAAAGAACTGTGAAGATCCTGATATTATAATGCCTCCTGAAGGTTCAAAAATACAATTTAAAAATGTTTCGAAACAGATGAAAGTACCGTACTGTATAATAGCAGACTTTGAGTCTTATAATGAAGAATATAATCAAGTCCACGGAAAGAAAACAATCAAAGTGGCTGAACAGAAAGCGTTTGCATACGGAATTCAGGTGTGCTGTTCTTTTGATTCAAAGCAGAATAAATACTATGATTATTTTGGTGAAGACGCTGCAAAACATTTTGTGAAAACCATTACAGAAGTGTCCACAGAAATTGCACACAAGTATGAAAACAGACAAAGAAATCACACTTATACCGACGAAGAAATTAAAGAAAAATGGAAGACACTAAAGAACAAGACTTGCCATATCTGTAACACAGAAATTACTGAAAATCCCCACTTTGATCACGATCATATGACAGGAAAGGATAGAGGTTTCACACACGCTGAATGTAACATGAAATACAGGATTCCCAAGCATATCCCTGTAGTCCTACACAACTTATCCAAGTATGACTCCCATCTATTTGTGAAAGAATTAGTACCTGATAACGGAATATTTGAATCAGCAGAAAGTTTCATTTCATTTTCGAAATCAATAAGTATTCCAAGACAGGATAAGGAAATAAAATATGAAATCAGATTTATAGATTCTATTCGATTCATGGCTTCATCACTAGACAAACTATCAGCAAATTTAGCGAAATGTGACTGTAAAGTATCCTGTAATCATCTGAGAGAGAATTTCAAATACACATCTGACAGTTTCAGAAACGATGCTGAATTTAAAGAAATAATTAAAAAGGGGGTATATCCTTATGAATTTGTGGATAGTTTCAGTAAAATGGATTGTACAAAGTTACCACCCATAGAAAGCTTTTATTCTAGGTTAACGGGAAAAGGTATTGACAAAGCTGATTATAAAAGAGCGGTGTCCATATGGAAACAATTTAATTGCGAAACATTACTTGGTTATACCAAGTTGTACCTAAAAAGTGACGTTTTAATACTATCAGATGTTGTAGAGAATTTCAGAAATGTATGTATACATAATTATGACTTGGATCCACTTCATTACTTCTCAGCTCCAGGACTAACATGGGATTCTTTTCTAAAGCATTCGAAAGTAGAACTACCGTTATTCTCGAAGGAAGACATGTATACATTCGTTGAAAAGGGGATAAGAGGTGGTGTATCTCAGTGTATAAAAAGATATGCGAAAGCAAATAATAAATATATGAGCGGTTATGATAAGAATAAATCATCTAATTATCTAATGTATTTTGACAAGAATAATTTGTATGGGTGGGCAATGTCACAAAAATTACCAGCGAATGATTTCCAATTCATTTCCATACCAGAAGCTTTGAAAGAGAGAAATGAATACAGTTCACTCGAGTACTATAACCATCTAAAAAATCATGTTAACTCGGTGATACAATTACCGAATGTAGGTGCTATATATGAAGTAGATTTGGAATATCCAAAAGAACTACACGAATTACACAAAGATTTACCATTAGCACCCGAACATTTCAATGGCAAACTATGTACGACCTTACTGGATAAAAACAACTACGTAGTTCACCACAGGAACCTAGAATTCTATTTACAAAAAGGGTTGATATTGAAAAAAGTACATAGAATACTAGGATTCACTGAAAATGCTTACTTACAAGGATACATAGATCACAACACAGCACTTAGAACTAAAGGCACAAATGATTTTGAAAAAGACTTTTTTAAGCTGATGAACAATGCTTGCTTTGGAAAAACCATGGAGAATGTGAGGAAACGAGCAGATATGGAAATAATAACAGACGATAAAACTAGAGAAAAAATAATAAAGAAACCAAACTTTAAATCTGAGATTATTTTCAGTGAAAACTTTTCTGTAGCAAGAATGTCAAAGGAAAAGATCAAATTAGACAAACCCATGTTCATCGGTTTTGCTGTACTGGAACTATCCAAACTATTGATGTATGAATTCCATTATGATTATATGAAACCTAAATATGGGGATAAAATAGATTTATGTTATATGGATACTGATTCTTTCATCTATGACATACGAACCGAGGATTTCTATCAAGATATTAAACCGGATTTGAATGAGAGGTTCGATACATCTGATTATGCGAAAGATAATCCATACGGGTTTCCTAATGTAAACAAGAAAGTGATAGGAATGATGAAAGATGAATTAGCTGGACAAGTGATGACAGAGTTTGTTGGGTTGCGGTCGAAAGTATATGCTTATTTAAAGGACAACCAAGACCTATCAAAAGCTAGCAAAAAACTAAAAGGAATAAAAACAAACATAGTGAAAGATAAAATTACGATTCAAAACTACAAGGATGTTCTGTTTGGAAACGTTGGAAACCTTTCAGTAACCCAGTACAACTTAAGGTCATACAAACACAATATGTTTCTAGAAGAACAGAATAAAAAAGCCCTAGATCCTAAGGATGATAAAAGGATTGTATCCAGTGATAAATTCACAACTTTTCCATTAGGTTACAAACAATAAACATTCAAGTACCTTCTTCAGATATTCAAGTACCTAGTTAAAAAATTCAACTACCTAGTTAAAAAAGTTAGCTACCTAGTTAAAAAATTCAACTACCTAGTTAAAAAATTCAAGAACCTAGTTAAAAAATTCAACTACCTAGTTAAAAAATTCAAGTACCTAGTTGGTAAATCTTATAATAAAAAATTCCTCATAAGTAAATGAATGAAAAGGCTCCAATCAAAGTATATGATTTTAGCGAAAAGAACACTTATCAGAATAAGCACGACCTTGCACCTCAGTGGCCATTTAGATTATTAATTTGTGGAAGTTCAGGAACGGGGAAAACCAATTTACTCTTGAATTTAATTTATGAATACATCTGTTTCAACCGAATATACTTGTATGCAAAAGATCTTGAAGAAGATAAATATAAAGAACTTATAGACAATTTAACCACCTTGGAATCAAAATGTAAAACGAATATTTTAACCGTAAGTAATGACCTTAATGATATTATCGATGTTGATGACCTAGACCCTAATTATCAAAACTTGATTATCTTTGACGATTTTGTAACTGAAAAAGACCAGAAGAAAATAGAAGATTTATTCATAAGAGGAAGAAAGAAAAATGCTTCGATTGTTTATTTATCACAGAGCTATCATAAAACCCCAAAGGTGGTAAGACTTCAGTGTAATTATTTTGCATTCTTTCAGTGTTCTAATCCAAAAGAAGTAAAATTAATAAGACAAAGCCATGTATCCAGTATAGACAATGAAAAATTTCTCAAACAATTCGAGGCTGCAACCAAGGGCTACGGTTTTTTCTTTATTGATTTAAAAACAAAAGATAAAACCCTGAAGTACAGGAAAAACTTTGAAAAATTTACCGGATAATTTATTTCTATAATAAATGAATAAATTTGGTAGTGTTGGAAAAAAGGTTAGTAACGAATCGAAAGTTACTGATGAAAATGGTAACATTAACCTACAAGATAAGAGAATTATTAATTTAGGGGATGCGAAAGCAGACCAGGACGCTATTAGTTTCAGATCTATGACTATTATTTTGAACCAATTTAAAGAAGAAATTACCGCAGAACAAGTGGAGATAAATCAGTATTTTAGCGAAGATATCAACAGATTAACTGCTGTACATGATTCTCTTGATAATTTATTGGTACGGATTAAAGATAAAGGGTTATTTGTAAAAGAATTAATTCGAGTTAATGATAAAGAAATTAACGCTGAAAACAAGTTGATAACAAATGTTCAAGACCCTAGAAACAAAAATGACGCTGTTAATTTAGGAACGTTAATTACACATCTTTTAGATTTGGAAAAAAAGCTCGAAACCCAACAAACCCTTAGCAATACTATTCTAACAAAAATTGCTGACCAACAAACCCATATCGATAATATTGAAAGAGCAATCGTAAACATTTTAAAAAGGCTTCTAGAGCAAAAACCTGTTGACAAACCATTCGTTTCCAGAATAGAAAAAATGATGGCTGGTAAATAAATTTATATGCTAAATTATTTTTCTAATAAATGGTTGAAACAATGGAGTATACAGTTTATTTGTCAAAGCTTCAGAAAGGAAAGCTGAAGAAATGCTTTGGCGCTAAACAAAAATGTCAGATACGTGTCAGTCATAACAGACAGAATGAACGAGAGCCAGTAAAGTTACTTTTAAGTAAACGACAAATTGATAAAATTGAAACATGTAAAATGAATAATAAGAGTTGTGACATTGATGTATCATACAATGAGATGAAAGAAGCGATTCAAAAGGGTGGATTACTTCCTTTCCTAATACCGTTGGCAATTACCCTTGGAAAGGCAGCTTTAACAAGCGGAGCTGCTGCTTTGGGTACATTTGCTGGTAAGAAATTGGTTGATAACATAACCAACACAGGTGGGGCGCTTACACTTCCTGGAACACAAAAAGTCGTGGGACGTGGAAGGCCTAGGAAGAAAACCGATGATGTCAACACAGGTGGTGCGCTTACACTTCCTGGAACACAAAAAGTTGTAGGTCATGGGGTACGTGGAAGACCTAGGAAGTCAAAAAACGGGGACATCAAAAAAGAAGCAAAAGTAAAGTAGGACCTCTAACCAATTTTGATATTATGGATGCATTAGAGATTATACCACATTTTAGAGGTGTTTTCTCTATAGATACGCTACCCAAACAGATAAATAGTCTAGAATGTGGTGTAGTTAATTATGATAAACTCGGAATGCCTGGAACTCACTGGGTGGCGTACTGTAATCTACCTGATAATCCTTATGTAGAATTTTTTGATTCTTTCGGTATACCCCCAGGAAAAGAAATAATTAAATATCTAAAAACGTCAAGAAAGAAAATAGCTTATGAAAATCTTGCCGTTCAGAATATAGATGAATTAAACTGTGGATTGCATTGTATTTCCTACATTAAGCGCAGTTCTTAGTTTATTCATCTCTCGTCTTTTTGTTTATAAAAATTGTTTTCTATAAATGGAGATTTATTGTATGAAATGTAAAAAGAAAACTGACACTGAATCAATGTTTAAAGCAGTGTCACAGAAAAATATGAAATGTAAAAAGAAAACTGACACTGAATCAATGTTTAAAGCAGTGTCACAGAAAAATAATGTTCCAATGGTGAAAGGTAATTGCGTTATCTGTGGTTCAATGAAAAATCGCTTTTTAAAAAAAACCTCGACGCAGAAAAATATATTTTAAAGACGTATTATTCAAATTATTCAGGTGTTGATGATATTTACAGAAAATTAAAAGAAAATGGTCTGAGTGTTTCCAAGGATAAAATAAAAAATGTGTTGCAAAATGAGAATGTGTATACGTTACACAAACCTTCCTATCACAATTTTGAAAGGAGACGAGTGTATTTTCACCATGTAGACGAGCAATGGCAAGCTGATTTAGTTGACATGCAGAAATATAAAAAAGCGAATGATAAAACAAATTACATCTTGACTGTCATTGATTGTTTTAGTAAATATGCTTGGTGTATCCCTTTGAAAGATAAAACTGGTGCTGAAATAATCAAGGCATTCAGTTATATATTTAAAGAAAGAATTCCTAAGAAACTACAAACTGATAAAGGTAAAGAATTTGTAATGAGAAATGTTCAAACATTTTTGAAAAATAACGACATACACTGGTTTGCATCTGAAAGTGAATTGAAAGCGCAAATCGTTGAACGATTCAATAGAACGTTGAAAGAAATGTTATGGAAATATTTCACTCACAATAACACTACTAAATGGATTGATATTTTACCTTTATTTGTTAGGAATTATAATAACACTTATCATCGTTCAGTAAAAATGAAACCAGTAGATGCTAGTAAAAAGGTAAATCAGAAAAAGGTTTACAATGCTTTGTTTCCTCCATGAGATTACAAAGTCACAGGAAATTACAAAGTAGGAGATCTAGTTAGAATTAAAAAAGAAAAAAGTATTTTTGATAAAGGATATTTACCTAACTACACGAATGAAGTATTCCAGATAGCAACCGTTAGACCTACCATTCCCATTACTTATGAAATATCTGACAAAAGTGGGGAATTAATTCAAGGAGGGTTTTATGAAAAAGAACTTTCAAAATTTATTATGAAATAAAATTACTTGTATATAAATGGATTCAAGACGCTTGAGTGATATGTTATCGGGTATAGTTAAGAACAGAGAAATTCAAAGAAAACAAGTTCAACAATACGAGATGGAGAAAGCAGGGTTTCGGGAATATGCTTCAGAATTAAACGCTCCAGTTGTTATGGCACAAAAAGAAAACACTGAAGCGATCATTAAGAAATTACAGAAGAGTGATGAAAATTCAAGCAGACGGTTTCAAAGATTAGGTGAAACATTTAAGACTGCTTCAGAGGTATCGAGTCGAGTGCCAACTCCTGCTTTAGAACCAACTCCCGCTTTAGCCCCATTATCCATTGAAATGAATAAAGGTATTACCGAAGAGTTTTTAAATCAGATTAATTCAAAACATGCAGAATCCTGGGATGACAATGATCCTTATTTTAAAATACCTATGTATTACATTAGTAATCCTATGGATATAGAGGAGGCTCTGGATCATTTAACAACTATAAGTAAAAGTTATGGTGGGACAAAGAGTAAAGGTTACTCTAACCATGATCAAATTATTGAATTTATAAGAGTTTACAAGGATAGGTTAAGAACCATTCAAAATAATTTGGGATTAGTCAAACAACAAGGAACTGGAATATTTATGAATTGTGATGAAATGATTAAAAAATTGTACACTTTGATAGGTAGTAGAGTGAACGGAAATACATCTGATGAGGTGAGGAATGAAGCTATTGATATTTTGGATTCGTTAATGCGAAATAAATTTTTTACGAAAAGAGTTTACAATTCAATATATACAAAATATTTCTAATAAATGGTGTTGTTAAACATTGAAGGTAATGAAAGTATCATTGATATAATATTTATCCAACCAATCGAATTGAATCGTAATTGGGATTATGAAATAGGTTTGAATCAGTGTACTTTGTGGTATTCGTGGCATAATATAAGTGATAAATTTGGGAATAATACATTTCAATACAGGAAAGATGAAGAGGGGGGATGGGTGAATGTTAATATTCCTAACGGGATGTATAACGATGATTGTTTGAATTATTTTTTGTGTCAGTATTTTGATACACCAAAAGATAAATGTCCTATTGTAATCTCATCCAATCCAGCATCTATGAGATTTGTCATAGTATTACAAGAAAAATACATCTTTCGATTTAATAGTGACTTGTGTCAGATTTTAGGCCTTGAGAAGGATATTGAGATTTCTAAGAAAATCAATGAAGGTACAAAGCTTCCAAATATAACAAGAAGTGTCGATAAAATTCAAATTCACTGCTCTCTTGTAAACAGTTCTATCGTAAACAAAAGTAAATCAGATGTCATTTGGACATTTGTTCCGAATACTGAACCGGGTTGCCAAATTGTTGAGAATCCTAGACAATTAATATATCTTCTTATCAACACAAAAGACTTTATTTACTCGTTGAGAATGACAATAACTGATCAGCTTGGAAGACCGATTGATCTGAATGGTGATAACGTAGGATACGTACTGCATTTAAGAAAAGCTTTATTGAAATAAAATTATTTACTTATAAATGTTGTTAAATAATAAGCGATTACTTTACAATAAGCAATATGGAAGTGGAATCGGTAGTATATTCAAAAACATTGCCAATTCTCAGTTATTTCAAACGTCAGCAAAACAAATAAAAGATGGAGCATTGTCAATGTATAATAATATTATAAAACCGAGATTTGAGCTGCTGAAAAACAGAGCAATAGAATATGGAAAAGATTTGATTGATGTCAACAAGAAGGAACTGATTGATGTTTATTCAAACAATGTTTACAACGGGTACGTCAGCTACGATTCTTCATCAGCGATATTTCGGCCCTTTTTGGCAAGGGTCCTCGTCAGGCTGTCAATCTTCTGGTTCAACTTCGGGGAAGGAAACAAACCTGTAAACTACAGATTACAGGTTTGTTTCCTTCCCCGAAGTTGAACCAGAAGATTGACGGCCTGACGAGGACCCTTGCCAAAAAGGGCCGAAATATCGCTGATGAAGAATCGTAGCTGACGTACCCGTTGTAAACATTGTTTGAATAAATGTTTCAAAGTCAGCTTGGGCTCAAAGAATATTTATCTACTGATTGATGTGATTGGAAATAAGAAATCGATGAAGGATCTTATAGGTACAAATAAAAGAATTTTAAATCAAAGAAGTCAGGACTTGATTAAAACGTTAATGACTGGAAATGGGTTAAAGATTCTGAAATGATTTTTATCGAATAATTTCTTTCTTATATAAATGGCAGTAAATAAAATTATTAGTAATCAATGGAACATATTTGATGAGCCACTTGTGGATGATTCAGTGGTCAAATATGAATCTAAGAAATTCGAGAAACAGATGTGAATGTATCAAATAAATCAGAGTTTGAATTTGTAACAAAGAAATTGGATTCCTGGTTCTATCCAAGTGAAAGTTATCTTGAGGTAGGCGTAAGGATAGTAAAAGCTGACGGAACTAATATAGCTGCAACTGATGTCGCTACATTGACGAATAATGGATTTAATTTATTTAGTACCGCTGAGTATGTCATAAATGACACACCTGTTGAAAAAATTAATCATGTTGGTATTACAACTACCGTTACAAAGTTGATTGAATACTCTGATGATTACTCTAGAAGTGCTGCTAGAAATCATTTCTGGTATAAGGATTATAATCAAGGAACTGATATCAACCCTACAACTAGTTCATTTACCGTACCTGCAGGTGGGGTACTAACAGCAGGAAATGTGAATGTCACTTCTAAACCTAATCCTAATTACAATAAAGGGTTTGAAAAGAGATATAATAGAACAAAAAGCAGCAAATTAGTGAATATGTATTTACCATTATCAGAGTTGTTTGGATTCTTGAAGGGAAACAAACGATTTTTTCGAGGTGCATCGCATAGAATTTGTCTACGAAGAAATGATGATAATAACATGATTGTAAGAAATGGGGATACTAATTGTAAAGTAGTCATTGAGTATTTATCCTGGAAAATTCCTGTTATAGCTCCTAGTATTGAAATGATGAGTCAATTGGAAAAAGGTTTGGCAAAGGATAAAAAGTATAATTTGATGTGGGAAGCTTGTAACACTTATAAAAGTGATGTTAGTCAGAATAAGGAACACACCTGGAAAGTTATGTCTGAGAGAAATAGTCCTACGAAAATCGTTGTGATGTTACAGAAAAATGAAAAGCATAACAACCAAACAAATAATAATATGGTATTTGATCATATGAATTTGACGGATATAGAGGTTAGAATTAACGGGGATAAATATCCAGAAGAACCCCTCAAATGCGACTTTAGTGAGGAAAAATGCACATACTCGAATCTTTACAACAGATACATACACATGGGTTATAAGCAATTAGCGTTTGATACTGGTAGTGTAGTCAATATCGAAGAATTTAAAGAAGTATATCCACTATTTTGTTTCGATGTTTCTAAACACGAGTCAAATATTTATAATGGAACCACTGCTGATATTGAAATTAGTATAACTTTAAAAGATCCTCAACCCGTACCATACAATATTTACTGTGTTCTATATTATGAAAGAAAAGCTAAATTGGATATCATTAATAAAAATATGTATGTGAGTTTGTGATTTGGATTTTTATTAAAGAAAATCAGCCGCTAATAAATGGAGGTCTTGAATACAATCAGCATGAATAAATACAATGAGACAATCAAGAAAGAACAGTTGGTATTAGGCTTGAAATATACCATCGTTAAAATGAGAATGGCTAAAACAAAATATGGTGACAAGTTAGTTGTAGTTATCAATCATAACAAGAAGATGTGTGATCTGTTTATACCACAGAGATACAATTCGATTGCTAATGAGTTACTTCTAAAGAACAATCTTATTTTGCAGCCTATTTTGCGTGTAAATAAGAACTCGGAACAATACGTTGACTTGGAACTGTTTACTCAGTAATTGGGGGGTATTTGGATAAAAAATTGAAAAAAGCAAAAAAAAAAGTAGTAGTTTATATGTAGTATAAAGGTTAATATTTCCTATTTCTTGGTACCTTTATTTGGAAAAAAAGAAAATACAAATATCTATAAAAAGGGTGAAATTTCGGAAAAAAGCATGTTAAAATTTAAGAAATCGATGTTAAAATGGGGTTTTGAAATTTGGGGGAGGGTGGGGTAGAACCCGGTTTATATAACTACTAACGCTGAACCAATTACCAGTTTCGAGTTTTACACTCTGCTCAGTACAAATATTTCAAATTCCATTCGTGGTACCATCGTTTTATGAACAATATATCATGAAAACTGGTGTAACGTAAAGACGAAAGTATTTCATGATACAATACCATTTTATCCATCTCAAATTTCCAAAATGATGCACAACGAAAACTAACTTCTTCGGGATTCTCAGGGGCAACAACTGATGATATTCGGAGCTTGCTGTTATATTTATAGTTATATTCTAATCAGATACATTGTGCCGAGTAGGCTGAAACGGTCATTCGAGTTTTCGAACAACCACATTTTCGAGTGCAATGAACTAAACATAAACAACTTTATCGGCGAGTCTTCGCCACAGGAATTAACTTTGGCCCATTTTGGTGACCAACGGTTGCGGCGATTTCTGGTGTCAGAAAATTTCGCTGGGTGTAATTTCGCCTTAAGCAACAAGCACGCCAAATCCGATTAAAAACATGAACAAATTATGAAAAAATACAAATTTCTACCGGATTTCAGATCCAAGTTTCGGAGAAAATTTCTCACCCGACTGCGAGAACCGGGAACTCCGTCCTTAAGCCTAGGCTTGTAATGGGTCACAAACAAAAAAATAACCGGAAGGTCTGCAGGTTGCATTACCTATGGTTCGACCTCAAAAAGACTTCAAAACGCTGCGTCAGGGCGTGCGGTAAATAGAGCATGATAGGTTTGCATCTGGACACGGTTCCCATGTTTCGAAAAGCTGACCAACGGGTTCCTGGAACTGGCCGTTTTTTACATGTTGGCAGTTCGGGGATTCGCTAGTTACTTTTTCAGTTCGCAAATAAATTAATTCAGTCAGTCAGTCTATAGGCGTCTCGCCGTTCCCCGAGGACTCCTCAGGGAATCGAAGGGAACGGCGAGAATAGAGGGAGTCACTCGACGCGGACTACGCGTACAGAAACAGCGAGAACACGGGAATGCTTACAAAATGGATTCTGTTCTAAAAAAAATATGCTGTTGACGAAATTAGTCTGGATTCACTTTATTTTTAGCTCTGTTTATTCCGACTGTTTTTAATTAATTTTGAATTGCACCAACACCAGCAAAAATTGATTCCCCTCCGAATAACTTAAGAAGAATCGTTTTAATTCTCCACAATAGCATACAGCTAGCCTCGGATTGTCAACTTTACAGCGGATTACAATCATAATACAATACATTCAAAGATTTGTCGAGTTAAAATGCTTAATAAAATAAGGGACAAATGAATTCAGGTACCTCTCGCATGATTTCGTTGGCGGGGGCTTAAGTTTTTGAAGGCCCAAGGACTTTGTCTGCCCTCTTGTACCGGGTCGCAAACACTTCCCATTTTCGAACTCCGGTAAAATATCCCGATGTTTTTCTGAGCAGAGGCATTTCAAACCAAAATCCATGGTCAGCTTATGCCTTCGCTCCTTCAGGGTCGTCAGAGATGAAGTCCTTAGGCCTTCATAAGACGTATAGCAATTCCCAAGGATAATTCGAATAGCCCTTTTCTGGATCACTTCCAACTTATCAGATTGCGATGCTGATAGTCCGGGATGCCAAACTGGACATGCGTATTCTGCACTAGGTCTGATATAAGTACAATAAATAGACCTCATTATTTTTTTAGGCAACGCAAACCGGCGGAGAACTGAAAACGAACGAAGGAGTAAAGAACACTTGTAAATGATCTGGTCAACATGAGAGTGCCATCTTAGGTTATCATCGATCGTAACGCCGAGTATTTTCGCTACGTTCCGTTCACAAAGACCAACATCTTCAAGGTCTGGCATTTTCCTCTTCAGAAACGACATTCGCATAATAAAACTCTTTGGGCGGCTGACAGCTAATTTAACCTCATTAAGGTCATGTGCTAAAATACTGAAAATTTGTGAAATAGATAAATCAACAGAATATGGGTTCGAATTCCTCAAAGCAACACCACTCAAATCGTCAGCGAACTTATAACGGTTCGAAATTTCAATTAAAACTCGGTTAAAAACAATAATACACAGAATCGGCCCGAGTTTCGTTCCCTGTGGTGCACCACAAAAAAATTCGAACAAACTCGGAAATTTTATCTTTTGTGAGCATAACACTTTGTTTTCGACCCGACAGAAAGCTTGCAATCATCCGGAGAATAAATGTACTGGCCCCCATCTCTTTCTGAAAGGGAGTCCTTTTTGATGATAATGGTGATAATCGGAGCATTCCCCGTCCGCGGGGACTCGTGAGAATACGGGGAGTGGGTCCCCGGGACAAAGAAAACGCCGGGACTCCTCAAGTGGAGTCCTCGGGGAACCGGCAAGAATACGCCTTATATCTTGTTGTTGAAAATTTCACTGTTGTCTTCAGGGGCGCAGCATTTTGTTTTTACAGCAACAAATCTCTGCTGACCAAGAGCTTGTCAATCAAAAAATAAAAAGTACTTGCCTAAACGCTTCCAGCAAGTCACCTTTAACTCGTAGTGGCAGTTCACCGTCGCAGAGATCGTGAAACACATCGTACGGTGAGTTCTTCATGACGTAGAAACTAATCCGGGATGGATCTCGAAGAGTTAGGTGGTCGTAAGGTACTCGGATGCTGAAAATTCGACAGTTATTACCCTGTAATTTTTTTTTTACTATTTTCCACCAGTTTCTGCAAAACGTATGAAACCGAGAACTTCTCTTTTCTTACCAAACAAACCAAAAAAGAAAAGGGAGTTCTAGTCTACTTGAAGGCGAGTTGAGAGTCGACAGAGTCTAAGTTTTCTGCGTCGCGCCTGCCATATAGATTCTGAATGAATGAATGAATTTATTGCACGAAAAAACCCGTGGGGTCGTGGCAACACAACAAAAAGAAAACACAACAAACTACAAAAAACGCTCTCTGTGGGACAAGCCAACGCGGAGGAATCTAGCCACCTTACGGATATCCCCCATATTTGTACTTCCGATCTTTTCTAGTAGCCCACTCCTCCCTAGTAATTCCCACCCCAAATACTTCGACCCTTGAATCACTCAATCCTTCAGATTCACACATAAAGTTGGAACATAAACGGGCAAAAGTAAGGGCAATTCTTTAACCTATTTTTTTCCTATAAACCTTCTTTTCTCCCCAATAGCTAATCCTCCCCCCTTTAAGCTCACCATCCACGTTAACTCTACTCCCGATAACCCTGCGTTAAAATAAATTTCCTGAGAGAGAGAGGAGAGAGAGAGAGAGAGAGAGAGAGGAGAGAGAGAGAGAGAGAGAGAGGAGAGAGAGAGAGAGAGAGAGAGAGAGCGAGGAGAGAGAGAGAGAGACGAGAGAGAGAGAGAGAGAGAGAGAGACGAGACAGACAGACAGACAGACAGAGACAGAGAGAGAGAGAGAGGAGAGAGAGAGAGAGGACAGAGAGAGAGAGAGAGAGAGAAGAGAGAG